>RRZL01000082.1:1616854-1718864 GCA_006782975.1 Chlorella sp. Dachan | reverse complement strand
CCCCTGCGCAGCTGACCTACACCGACGACACCCCCGACGAGTACGAGCCGCCCATGTTTGGGCCCGCAGCCGACGGCGGCGTGGGCTGCTTCAGCCGCATGCCCTTCGTCATGTGGGTGCTGCCCGGGGTGCAAGTGTGTCAGCTGCGTGGCCGGCTGCCCATGCCGCGCAACTGCGCCCCTATCGGCAGCGTCCTCTCAAGCTCAGTGCCTTTCCGTGTCTGCAGGGAGGTGGGCAAGGTGGACGCCAAGCACATCAAGGTGCGGAGGGATCCAAATGCTGGCGGTGGTGTGTAATCTTGCTCAGCTGCCCTGTTGGGCCTCACTCCTTCAGGCCTGCGCCCGGCGCTCACAAACTACGTTCTCCACTCTTCCCTCCCTTTCCAGGTGGGCCTGGCGGTGAAGACGATCCTGGACAACGTGGAGGACGGGTGAGAGGGGCATCCCAGCTGATGTGGAGCAGGAAGCAGCCGTGCATTCGAGCCTCATGCGGGTTGCTTCAAACTCAGCATCTCCCAACCTCTGCCTGGCAACCCTCCAACCTGCCCTGCCCCCTCTTATAACCCCGCAGCTGGGAGGACGGCGACGTGCCTGTGGCCGACGACAACTCAGCACTGATGCTGGCCGACGAGACGGCGGCGGGCGAGGTGACCACACGGGCGCCCTCCGCCCCCTCCCGCCCCGCCACCAGCGACGCCGGCGGCTTCTCATGCATGGGCGGCGGCAGCCGGGCGGGCGCGCACAGCGGCGAGGTGTCCCACCGCCACCAGGTGCGGAAGTGGTAGGGGGTGGGGCAGAGTCTGATGCGGCCTGTTGCCCGGCCTTGTGCTTTGCTCGACTGCCACTGTCCCTGCTTGTCGTCTCTGCCCCACCTACAACCCTGCCCTCCTGTATCTGCAGTCCAAGCTGGAGGATATGGGCGAGGAGAGCTGCGGGCAGGTGGCCACCCCAAGCGTGCCGCTCACCGAAGCGCAGCGGCGGGAGCTGGGCTCCGTGCGCACCTGGCTGCTGGCGCGCCAGCAGGATGAGGTGGGTGCGGTTGCTGTGGACTGATGGATGAGATGATGCTGGCTGGCTGCTCTGCTTATCCAAATGAGCTCTGCCCCCTCACCTTGCAGGTGCACGTGATCGACTGCCTGGCGCGCTTTGGTGAGGGCAGGGTGCAGCTTGGTTTGCGCGACGAGAATTGCTAGCCCTGTGCTCCCTGCTCGCCAACCCCCCAACACTCACCCCTCTTCCGCTCCGGCTCTTTCACCCTTCCCCACCCGCAGCCTCCATCCCCGCCGTCTCCATCGATGCCTACATGGTGGTGCTGCAGGAGGAGGGCCTGCTGGCACCCACCGCCCAGGACGACTGCTTTCAGGTGGGCGGGCTGTGTTGAGCAGCTTGAGTGAGGTGGGGGGTTGGGGTGGGCGTTCTGCTGCAAGTGGCAGGTAGTGATCAGCGACCAACAACACTCCTGCATTGTTTCTGCCCTTCTGCCCCCCGCAGGTGCTCAAGCCGCATAAGCAGGCATCGGCGGTGGTCCCCTCGGCCCGCGACCGCCAGGCGGCGGAAGAGGAGGCGGCCCTGGTGGGCATGCAGCGCCTGGCGGTGGGCCCCGCCGACTCGCTGCGAGGCGGCGTGCACGACATGCCCGGCAGCGAGGTACGGCGCTGCGGTGGCAAGCTTGTCTGTGGTGGAGTGGGCGGGGGTGGATTGACGAGTGGCAAGCTGCCCGTGCAGCCAACCAGTGGCTGCAAGGGCAGCTTGCTGTGCGACTGGCTCCTGCTCTCCTCGGGCCTGCTAACCTCCAGCCCCTCTCTCCTACCACTGCCCCTCCCCACCCCACAGTGCACCGTGAGCCGCGCGCCCGCCAAGCGCAAGGGCGCCGAGCCTGCGCATGACCCCGAGCTGGCGGACGAGGCGGCGGCGCAGCCGGGCTTCCTGGACGCCACGCAGGCCAGCGGCCTGCAGCGCGGCCGCGGCAAGGCCAGCTGTGTGCGCGACCCCATCGAGCAGGCGAGTGCGTGGCGGGCGTGGAGAGTTGGTTGGGCGGTGTGACTGCAGTGCCTGACTGTTGGCAGCACCTTTTGCAAGTGTGCGCAACAGCAGTGAGGTGTGCTGCTTCTAAGTCCCCACTCGCTGCTCTCGCCCCCTCCACAGAACGCCAAGCGGCGGCGCACGGCTGCCAAGCCGGCGGCAGCAACAGCAGCGCCCGCGGCTGGCCCTGCGGCGCCGGTGCGGCGCAGCACCCGCCCCCGCAAGTGATGGCTTGAAGGAGCAGAGGCGGCCACCGCGGCGTGCCGGCCTGATCAGGGCACTTGCATTCGGAAACAGTACAGCTGACGTGACTTGACGCACTGCACACCACACTGCGCTGCTATGTTTATTTATCATGGGCTTCCTTGCACACAACCAGCACTGAACATGTAAGCTATTTGGTGCAAACGGTGGATGGCGACTAGGTGTTGCTGCCGCATCACACAAACTTGGCGCCCGCTGCGTCTGCCGCCTGCTGCTCCTTGAGCGCCGCTGCAATGGCGTCCTTGGCCTCCGCGTTGCTGGCCAGGTCCTTGAAGAGGCCTGCGGGGCGGCAAACAGGCAGGCAGGCGGTATTATTACTGATGGTCGATAGTATTACTGATGGCTGATGCTCCCTCCTGGCCACAGCGCTGTGGTGTCCATGCCACAACCAGAACCGCCCACAAACCCACCTGCCGCAATCTGCTGCATGTCGGCATCGTCCTGCTGGCGCATCAGGCGCAACAGAGCAGACACCGCGCCCGGCTTCCCCGCCAGCTCCAGCTGCCGCTCGGGGCTGCCGCCCGCCAGCATGCCAAGCACCAGCAGCGCCCGCACCGTCACCTCGGCTGGAACGCTGCCGCCGCCGCTGCCGCTGCCGCCCAGTAGGGCTGCCAGCCGCGAGATGGCCCCTGCTGCTGCTGCTGCATGCTTGGCGGGAGGGTGGTTTGCGGCCAGCTTGCACAGCCCATCCACTGCCGCCTCTTGCAGCTGCTCCGGCTGGGTGGGGTCGGCGCGTGCGAGCAGCTGCTCCAGCCCGCCTGCGCTCTAGGAGAAGGCAGCAGAGTGCGTGATGCGTGGCACCCCAGCCGTCACCAGTGCCCAGTTGTGACCAGCAACCGTCACCAGCAGGTGCCACACCAGCCAGCCCACCTCTGCCCTCCCACCAAATGTAGCCCAGCGCACCTGCATCCAGCACAATCTGCGCCGTCTCCTCGGCCGCCTCCCCCAGCGTGCCCAGCAGCACCAGCAGGTTGAGCTGCAGGCTGCCGTCCTCAACCCCGCCCTCCAGCTGTGACACCGCGCGCTCCGCCTGTGGGGACGCAGCACGAGCAGCAGCGCACGAGTGGGACGGCCAGCGGTTGCAACATGCCGGCCAAGCTTCCCCGTAGCTGCCCCCAAACACTGAACCGGCCACACATGGCTGCTGCGGCATGTGCTGTCACTCACCACGCGGGCTTCGATGGCTGCCTGGATGGCGCTGTCACTGCTCTCTAGGCAAGCCGAGATGAGGGCCGCTGCATTGCGCTGCAGCAAAACAGGGTGGGGCCAAAGTCAGCAAGTCAGTTTTGGGTAGCCGCATGCCGCCGCAAGACAAGTGCAGCATGGGCAGGACAACCGCCACCGTCCGTTTAACGACCCCCACCTGCAGCGCCACATCAGCCGCCTCCAGCAGCTCCGCCGCCCGCTGCACCACCGCCGACAGTTCGGCCGGCAGCGGCGTGCTCTGCAGCATGAGCGTGAGCGTGACTGTCGAGGCCGCCACCGCCTTGCTGTCCTCGCTGGTCAGGTGCTGTGCCACCCGATCCACAGCCTTCTGGAAATCGGCATCCGGCGCTGCCATGGTGCTGGAGTCCTGTCACGCCTGTTGAAGGAGGACGGGCCAGGCAGAATGAGGGTCGGCCTCGAGCCGCAGTGGTGCGGCGGCGGCACACGCAAGCTGGCGCTCTTACCTGCACCCTCAATCACACCGGTCCGTGCGTCGATCTAAGAGAGTTTCGCAGCCTGCGGTGGTGGACAGCGGATATCATGAGCGGCTCTGGCTGGGCAGGCCCGCCGAAAGGCCATGCATGAGCTAGGTGATGGTCAGCATGCGATGCGATGTTTTATACTAGCTCGCAAGTAGCCCAGCGCCACTCCAGGCGCCCCACACCTCCGCGCCTCTTTGCTTGCTGCACGGCTATCGTCGTGAGTGCCTGCGCCCCCTTCTGAATGCAATTGTTGGAAAAACAAACCAGGCCAAGGCCTGCCCAGCTCTCAGCTCTGCCGCTCAGCGCTGCCAGCGCGTGGGGATCGACCGCCCCACCTTTGGCTTCTGCGCAGCCATTGCAATTACAACATCAAACGCAATGGGCCACATGACAACTGACAAGGGCCACCAGGCAGGTGTGGCACCCTTTGAACTATCGCCAGCGGAACTCGATTTCGCCGTACTCTACACCCTGGCCGTCCCGCCCGTAGCCGCCTGTGCTAGCCAGCATCAAGTGCCGCGGGTTCCAGGCCACATCCTCGGGCCTGCGACAAGGAAACGGAGCAGAGCAGGCGGGGGAGCAGTTAGGGGCGCAGGCACAGGGGCCGGTGAGCCACCTGCTGCTGGATTGGTGTGTGATTGGTGAGCCCCGTTCCGACTGGCCCAGCCACCCAAAGAAAGCCAACCGCCGCCCCGTACAGACTCACGAGAAGCGCAGCGTGAGGCGGCCCAGGCTGCCGCCGGTCTCCACGTTTTCCACATCCAGCACCATCTGCTCCCCCGCGATGGCCAGGTACCGCGAGTCGTGGCTGAAGCTGCAGCCAGCAGAGAGGCAGGGTGCGAAACATGGATGTACAACACGTAGTGAGCAGCCGAGGCCAGGTACTGCGAGCGGGAGGGCTGGAGCTGCAGCCACCGAGCCAAGGCAAGAGACAATGCGGTTGCAGTTGGGCAGAAGAACGTGTGGCAGCAGCGCCAACTTGGCTGCGGCTGCAAGCAAAGTCTGCGTAGTGCACAACTTGGGCAGCAATGCGCGGAATGTGATGCAGGGAGGGGCAGCGGCCAGGCCGGCAGCACTCAACGCACCTCATGCAGCGCACGGGGTAGTCCATGCCTATGTACGTCCGCTGGCAGATGAAGTCCTGAGGGAGGGTGCAGAGGGGGGAATGGTGCGGGTCCGGCAGCTTGCAAAACGGACCATTCCCATACACCAGCCATTGTGGGTCGAGCCTCGCTGCCAAGCCTCATTGGCACAGCCAGCTGCACTCTGCACCTGCTGTCGCCCCCAGCCACCCCACCTGCGTGTCCCACAGGCACGTCACCGCGTCTGCCCCGCCCGTGGCCAGCCATTTCTGCTGGCGGTCAAACGCGAGCGCAAACACGGGGGCGGTGTGCGCTTTGAGCTCGTGCACTCTCCGCATGTCGGGAAAGCTGTGCACCTCCACCTGCCCGCCCGCTGCGGCAGTGGCGGGGGCAGCGGGATGGCTTGCTTCAGCTGTTCAGTGCGGCAGGATGTTGTGGGCACAGCATGCACCTTCAATGCCGCCCAGGTCGCTGCGAGGCGGTGTATGCCCGCCTCCCAGCCCACGGTTGGTTTGCGCAGACTGCCCCCTGCTCACCGTTGCCTGTGCAGATGTAGAGCTTGCTGCCGTCCTTGCTGAAGCCCAGGTCGTTCACCTGGTACTTGAAGGGGTACTTGTGGGCCACCTTCATCTTGCTGCGGGGCAAAAGGGGGTGAGAGCACAGTGCAAGTGAGAGAAGGGCGCCTTGTGGACCGCCCGCTTCCCGCAAAGCATGTGAGCGACAGGGGAAGCTGGCTGAACGCAGCTTTCGGCGACAACGACTCCGCCATCGCCACATGGCGTGCAGCCTCAGCCCATTGAGATCAGCAAACCCGCGCCACGAAAAGCTGCAGTGCCCAGTACCCACCGCGCATCAATGATGGACACCACGTCATCGCGGTTGGCCACTGCCAGATAGTGCGCATCGGGGGACCAAGCGAGGTACAGGTTGGCGCCCGGGGTGGTCACTGTGGCTGTGTTCTTGCCCGCCCGCGTGTCCCAAAACCTGCCGAGGGAGGGAGGAGTCGAGCAGCGCTGCATTGTTCGGGGCTGGCACGCTGCGCCCGCTCTGGCTGTGTGCTGCAGCTGCAGCCTGCACCCTACCTCAACAGCTTGAGCTCCTTCGAGTGCATGCAAGCACCAGCATCGGTGAAAGCAGAGCAGATGGACACCCACCGCATGCTCTTCTCCGCCCCCGCAATGGAGGCCAGCTTGTCGGGGTGGCTGGGGTGCCACGACACGTTGGTCACACCGTCGCTGTGCCCCCGCAGCTCCGCCTCATTCTTCACCTGCAGGTTGGAAATTGGCTATTGATCAAGTTGGAGTGCTGGCAAGTTTGAGCAGCGCCTAGCAATGCAGCAAGTGGCTGGATTGTGAGGGCCAAGCAGTGGCCACGGCACTTCACGGCAGCACAGCAACCGTGCTGCCCTGCTGGACACACAACAGCAGCTGGGGGCAACAGCGGTCGTGCGCCAGTCGCACCCCGCAGTGGTCATCCACACGCGTGATGCGCACGCTCTGGTCCACCGACCCGCTGGCCAGCCGCTTGCCCTCGCTGTTCCAATCAAGCGTGAACACCTGCGGACGCGGTATCAGGTGTTGGATGGCCAGGCCCATGGGAATGTATGCACAGGCGGTGGCGCCATGACTTGTGCTTGTTTTGATTCCCACACAGGCATGCAGGCACCCCCTCTCCACACCAGCCTGCCTGCTCCCCCACACAAGCGCACCTTGCGGCGGTGCGACCGCACCACCTTGTACTTCCAGTCCTTCCATGTGCTGCTATCCCCCGCTCCTCCCGCACCCATGCCTCCTCCGGCCCGCCACGGGGCCCTGCCAGTCGCGCTCTAGCGCCTGCACGGGCAGCAGCAGGGGACGGACCGTCGGCGGCAGCGGCGGCGGCGGAGGCGGCAGCTGGGCGGAAAGCGCGCAGGCTGGCTGCAGGGCACTGATTGAGTTCTGACCTACTTCTGTTGCTGCTGCGCTGCACTCGGAGCCTCAGGGAACGCCCTGCTGTCCGAAGCGACAAGCGTGTGCTTGCAAGGCGGTTTGATGGCTACCACGACGCTCGCTGATCGACCTTTATCTTTATTGTGCCAAGAAAGCGGTCGAGAGGCCCTTCTCTTTCCCCATGCAGCGCCTTGCTCGCGAGTTGCGCTCCACAGCATCGTTCCACGGCCATCGCAGCCAGAACCTGCAAATCCACAGTCATTCGTCCGTCCTAAAAGTCGCCGCGAGCCTGCTAACAAGGTGTGCGAGGCAGGGCAGGTCGGGCTTCCCCCTACCGCTGGTTTCCTGGGCCTGCAAGCCGCCCACTGCTTGGTCGCGTGCGATGCCGCCATCAGGCCGCCCCGATCACTCGACAGCGCTCCGCCGCAAGCTCCCACCGCCGCCAGCACTGCCGAGCAACACAACCGCCCTCGTGCTGCAGGCTATAGGCGCAAGCAGCCATGGACCGAGAGTGGCATTTTGTGCACAAGGGCGAGGCCAAGGGCCCAGTGTCTGGCGAAGGGCTGATCACACTGGCGGCTGACGGCCTGCTCACCCACGACACGCTCGTCTGGTCGGGCGGGGAGCAGTGGCAGCGCTTCGGCGATGTGCCGGAGCTTGCAGAGGCGCTGCGGCAGGCCGAGGCGTACGAGCAAGGTGCATTGCTGTGCTGCTGCTGCTTGGTATGTGGCAGCGGCCCTGAATTTGCTGCCATCTGCTTTGCATGCTCGGACCGCTGCTTGCCAATGCGCCGGCTGAGCCTTCCTTGCGCTCGCCCCTTGCCCTGCAGCCGCCAAGCGGCAGCGGCTGGACGGCCAGCGTTTGCCTCCCGCAGCAGAGGTGCAGCAGGAGATTACGGGCTGGGCACAGGCGCTGGACGAGCCCAGCCAGCTGGCGCTGTTTGAAAAGTGAGGGGGTGTGCTGGGCATGCCGGGCAGGGCGCGCTTTGCGTGCGCCGGCTGTGTGCATTGGCTGTGTTGACTGTGCAATCGTGGCTCTGCATGGTTGTGCCCACGGACAGCCCACCAATGGATGTTGCGACTGCCTTGACTGTGGCTCGCATGGGCCAAACCTGCTTCCCTGTGCTGCCACCACCGCCGCAGGGCTCTGTTTACACATTTGGAGGAGGCCATCCAGGCGCAGCCGGGGCTGCGGGACCAGCTGCTCACCGCCTACATCACACGGCAGTGAGCTGTTGCTTTGAGGGGTTGGAGGCACGTGCCTGGGCAGCGCTTACCTGGGCGCACTCGCTGGCCACCTGAAAATGCAGTCGCTTGTCGACCTGCACCGTGCACATGAGTAGCACTGCCACCCACCCGGCAGCCGACTCACCCTTGCCCCCAGCTGCCCCCTGCCCTGCGCAGCCCATCATCAGACGATCGCGACCCCAAGAGCTACGATCTCACCGATGAATTCCTCATGGATGCAATCGAGGACTTTGAGTCGCAGGAAGAGGTGAGGGGGCGGGAGGGGGCGGCAGGGAGCNGCGGGAGGAGGCGGTGCACCCATGTCCCCGGTTCTTTCAGCAGCACGCCTCCCAGCACACCGCCCTTTGACACCTTGTACTTGTGCGCAGATGTGGGAGGTGCTGGGGCGCGGCAACGAGGCCGTAGTGCAGGCCCTCATTTCGGCGGCAGCCCGCCTGGACCAGCGCTTCTGTGCCGAGCTGCAAAACCTGGCGCTGCTGAGCCGAGCCCGGGCCCTCATTCAAGCCGGCGGCGAGGGCATGGCTGATGCCATGGCACAGCTGGTGATGCAGGAGGCAGCTGTGACGCTGGCTAGGGACCATGAGGGGCGCAGCCTGTGGCACGATCTGGCGGCTGGGGAGCACCTGGCGCTGCTGCGGCGCCTGCTGCCGATGGTGCAGGGGCTTGCGGCAGGGGGGCAGTCCAAACAGCAAGTGGCGGAGCAGCAGACGGTGCGGGATGAGGCTGTTGCCCAGGGGCAGCGGGAGCCGCAGCCGGTTAACCCACTCAACCTGGCAGACCTGAAAGGCAACACGCCGCTGCATGTGGCGGCACAGGCGGGCAACGCAGAGGTGGCGCGCCTGCTGATTGACGCGGGCGCCGCGCTGGACATTCAGAACAGGTGCGGCCAGCCGTTGGGGCAGCGGTTGCGCAATAGCTGGCAGGCTGGTATTGTGCTCGGCAACGTGCAATCGAAATATGTGCTCCATGGCTGCTACAGCGTAGCCCCCATCTCTGCCCACTCTCGTGCCGCCGCACCCAGGACACTCACCCCTCTGGGTTGCAATGCGCGCTGCCGGCCCCTCCCTGCAGGGACCCCAGCAAGTACGCCCAGGGCAGCTGGCAGGTCAGGACGCGCAGTCTCAACTTCACGGTCCCCGTGCCCTCCGTCCACCAAACCGCGCTGTGAGCAGCGGGCTGGGCGGGCCTGCCGGACGGGCGGCGGGTGCCTTGCAAATGCCACCTCACCGCTGGCTGCAGCTGCACTGCAGGGCGAGACACGAGGCTGCCCAAAGCGGCTTGCAAACATATCAATTGCTCCCACTCCCACCCCATAACTTGCCACAGGCACATTGCCGCCGAGGCAGGCGACACGGACATGCTGCAGCTGCTGATTGAGCAAGGCGCGATGCTGGACATCCGGGATGCGTCAGGCAGCAGTGCGCTGCACCTGGCGCTGGAGGCGCAGGTGGGCTGGTTGCGAGGGTCTGAAGGATTGCAGGTGGTGGCTCAAGCTACCGTGATTCTCGCCCAGTCCACCTTGCCAACCCGCACTAGAGCTCCCCTGGTTGCCAAATGCCTGAGCAGCCTGTCTTCGGTCCCCACTGCCCCCCCCTCGTGCAGGACGAGCAGGCAGCATCCCTGCTGCTGCAGGCGGGGGCCGACCCCAACTTGGCCAACTCCGACATGGCAGAAGGCACCTGCGTCAGCCTGGTTGCCGGCATGGGCCGCCCCGGCCTGCTGCGCCTGGTGCTGAACAGCAGCAAGCTGGCGCCCAGTGCCGCGAGTGCTGCCGAGGCAGAGCAGGGCTTCACGCCACTCATGCTCGCTTCCCGGAGGGGCAATGCGGGGTGCGTGCAGCTGCTGCTGGATGCTGGGGCGGACGCGGCGGCGGTCAACAAGCAGGGCAAGACAGCGCTCGACATTGCACAACTGAACAAACGAGCGGCGGTTGTGGAGGCGCTGCAGCGGCATGCAGAGGCGGCAGCAGGCAGCGGCGAGCAGGGCAACCCCGCATGCCAGGATTAGTGTGTCTGTAGGCAACAGTTGACAACATTTGCAAAGTAGGAGTACGAATCTCAGCAATCCCAAGAAAATTATTGGCTAATGGAGGGGAGGGCAGTAGTGGCAGTGGGGGCGGCCATGATAGGGCCACTCGGCCAGCATGGGAGGCAGCTCACTAGTAGATGAGAGATGGTCGGGGCACAGCGGCAGGCAGGCAGGCAGGGCAGTGAATGGTGAAGGCTAAGAAATAACTATGCATATGTACATGTGTAGGGGCCGACAGGGAGCGAATGCTGAACAAGGCAAGCTGCAGCAACATGCGGGAGTGCACCCTGCGAACACGCATGGCCTGTGCTGCCGGCCAGCTCAGGGGGTGAGGTGGGCGTAGGCAGTGTATCTGCCAAACTACCGGACCATACCCAGCCAGCTGGCTCAACTGCACTCTTGGCGGCCCTGCCGCCGCCGCAGGCCGGGCGCCAACCCACCGCTCCCGCTCCCGGCTGCAAGTGGCAGGGGCACGCCTTCGTTGCTCTGTGCACTGCTGGCACGAGCGCCCTCGTTGCTGCCGCTGCTGTCGCCTGGCTGGCCCCTGTGGGAGCTATGGCTGCCCTGGGAGATGCCTGGCTGCACTCCGCAGGCGGGCGCCGCTGCAGGTGCCGCTTGCCCTGCAGGACAGCCGAGCGTGTGTGCTGAGTGGGGCAGGGGCGGTGCTCCTGCCGGGCCGGACGTCAGTGCATGCAAAGCAATACGTCAAGCCAGGCAGCCAGGCACGCAGTGTGCTGTGGGTGCTGCTACAGGCTGTGCCGAGCAGAAACCAGCACTGGGCGCACCGGCTGACACTGTTGACGGGGTTGGCAGGGCGATGTCCAGCAGCCGAAGGGGAGGGGTGGGATCAGGCATCGGCAGGAAACGCCCCTTGCTCTGGGCGTCTGCAGCAAGGGGAGGCACCCGGCGGCTGGGGGTACAAGGCGACGCCACACCCAACCCAGCAGGCAGGACTGTGGGCCGTCTCCCTGCTGTTGCTGCTGCAAGCAGTCTCAAACCTGCAGGTTCATAGTGATTGCAGGCCTCACAGACATGTGGATTCTGTACCACCACCCACCTAGGCAAGAGTTTATAGCTGTCGACTCGCGATGCAACCGGTCAAGGTAGTCCTGAATCGCAGCACACCGCGCCTGGTGGGTGCCCGGTGTAGCAGGGATGCCTGCTGCTTGCTCTGCCCCAGCACGAGGCAGCAGGTCACGGTGGAGCTGCCACATGCGCCGCTGCTCGGATCTGATCTCATCCAGCCTGGCAGGCTCCTTGCTGGGCAGCAGACCCATGCTGTATGCGGGCGAGCACTCCTGCTCTGCCGGCAATCTGCCTGGACGGCCGGCGGCGGCGGCGGCGGCGGGGCGGGGCCGCACCACGCCGCTCGGATTGCCTGCCGCACTGCTGGGCTGGGGTCGCACTGCCCGCCCTCGAAGAGGCTTGCGGTATCAGAGAGAGGCAACGCTGCGCCGCGACGCTGGCGACCGCAGCAACGCGGCTGGGGTCACGCCCTGGCCCGCAGATGTGACAATGGGCAAACAACGACTTGCAATGAGCAGAGGGACACGCGGCCGCATATTCATGCACTTGCAAGCCCGTGCCTGGCCACACCCTCATGCCGCGGCACGCTGTGGAGCCTGTGAACGGCGAATCCCACATCGCCCAGCTTGCAATGTGTGCTTTCAACATGCAAGGCTCAGATGCGGGGGACCGACCGGACAAAGGGGTGGGGTAGGTGCAGGGCAAGGCAAGACCACTTGCAAGCGGCCGCAGGGCGGCAGCGCGCGCAGCAGGCAGCACTTGGCATCAGCCTGAAGTCAGTCACCTAAACTCGGTGCCCCTTTTGTCTTTCCTGCAGCCGCCATCACTCTGCAGGCAGAGCACACATCAGCCGGCCAAGCCCACCACAGACAGGCAGGGCAGGCCGGCATCATCAACGGCCTCCCTTTCCAGCCTGGGCCAAGGAAATTTCCTTGGCCCTTTAAAGACGGAGCGCTGCACCTCAGCTGTGCGACTGTCGGCTCGGCTGCTGACTGACGCACACGCATGGCGGCAGTGAACAATGCGGGCAGGCAGTGCTTGACATTGCACATGTGCACACGCGGACAGCAGTTGTGTAGGCGCTGCAGCGGCATGGAGGCAGTGCAGGCAGTGGGGAGCCGGGCAGCCGCGCCTGAGCGGTGTACTTTTCCTCCTGGTGGCCAGGGTCAGGCTTGCAACAAAAACTGATTGTAATTGTAATCAAATCGAGACAGCGAGAGCGAAAATCAAGCAACGTCCACCAGGGGAAACAAGAGCACGCTTGGGAGCACAGGGCAGTCAGTGCGGGGGCCACAGCGCCGCATCCTCTGCCGCCGACAGCCCCGTCTCCTGGCAGCTCCAGTGCCACAGCTGCGCTGCCAGCTGCGCGTCGCGGGCTGCCGCTGAGGCGGTGCAGGGCTTGCAGTTGTGCAGGTATAGCTCGTGCCGCCCCGCCAGCTCTGGCGACAGCGCTGCGTGCAGTATTGTGCGTGCCCCCTGGGCCGGCGTCTGGAAGGCGGTGGCCGCCAGCCAGCGCAGCGCGGGCTGCAGCACGCCGGACACGCTGCTGAAGATGTTGGTCGCCACGCGGCCGGGGCTGACTGAGCTGGCCGTCACGCTGCTGCACCGCTGCTGCAGCTGCGCCGACAGCCGCTGCGTCATGAGCACATTGGCGAGCTTGGACTGGCCGTAGGCTGGGTACCAGTACGTGGGCTCCCCACCTTCAAGCCGCAGCTGCCCGCCTGCCGCAGCTGAGATGCGCAGTGCTGGGGCGCGGCGGTGCGCCTCGCTGGCGACTGTGACCACCCGGCCGCCGGCGGCCATGAGCGGCAGCAGCAGGCGGGTGAGGAGGAAGGGCCCCAGGTGGTTGGGCCGCATGTGGCCATCCGGCACACCCATCACGCCCGCGTTGTTCACCAGCGTGGCCAGCGGTCGGCGCCCTGCTGACAAGCTGGCAGCAAAGCGGCGAATGGAGGCGTAGTCGTTCAGGTCCAGGTGGCTGCAGCTGCTGCTGCCCGGCAGCCCCCGGGCATTGAGCGCCGCGGCTGCCGCTGCGCAGCGCTCCATGGAGCGGCACGCCATGATGACGTCATGGCCCGCCTGACGCAGGCCCGCCACAGTTTCCAGGCCTGCGAGGGTGAGGGGGTGGTGGCAAGGGTTGGGTGCGACGGCGGCGGCAGCGGCGGCGGCGGCTGAGTGTGCGGTGCCAGCGGCCTGGAGCGGGTGCACACACGCTGCATTGCTCACCCACGCCCGAGTTGGCGCCAGTGACGACTGAAAGGGGACCGCTTTGTTCAGTTGTAGGCGCCATCTCCTCGCACAGGCGCCGGCACGCCCCGTAGACAAGCAATTCGAGGTCCTCACACTGTGTGATCACTTGCAAGCCCACGCAGGGCGCCAACCAAGGCCGGAGCATGGGGCACCGCACATGCTGCGCCACCCCTCAAAGGGAGCAGAGCCTGCGCCTGCCCTCAGTTTGCGTGTGTGTCTCGGGGCGGCACCGCTGCCGATCCTGTAGCGTGGTAGGGGCGCCTGGGAAGGCGCACGCCCTGGAACTTCAACCAACTCTCGACCTCCCGGCCCGCCTGCGGCCGCCCGAAGCGTTGCGGCTCACCGCGCAGCCATGGAGAACGCCGGATTCAGCTTCAGCGCGCCCGCGGCGTCGCCCAGCAAGCTGCTGCAACACCGCTCCAGCAACTCCCCTGCTCGGGACGAGGCATGGAGCATCAAGGCCGCGGGGCCCACCCGCATCCCCGGCCCGCCCGGCACGCCGGCCGACCTGAAAGTCCAGAAGCAGGTGCGGCTGTCGCCACCTGCCGCCACCTGCCGCCGACGCCCGCCACTCGCCAGCGATTGCTCACCACATTCGCACTTCCACCCGCTCCACCCCTCACAGGGCGGCCTGACCACCCCAATGGCCACCCCGGCGGGCGCGGGCCCACGCGAGGAGAAGCTGCAGAAGATGGTGGCTGATCTGGAGGCGCGCCTTGCGGCGGCAGAGGCCGAGCAGAAGATGGTGCGCTGGGCGGTTGGGCGTTTGCGCCGCTTGCTTGATGCGCGCCGCCTTGCTGCCGGCTATTGTTTGCTGTATCATGGCCCCCTGGTATCCAAGTGCAGCCCGCTGCGCTTCCCGGCTTTGCACCCACCCACGCTCACTACCCACCCGCAGGCCGAGGCCGAGGAGCTGCGCGCCGAGCTGGAGCGCATGCGCACCTCCCTGGACGGCCTCAAGGCGGCGCAGAACGAGTATGTGAAAAGTGCCAAGAAGGTGCAGCGCGTCGAGCGCAAGCTGGCGGACCGCCAGGCGGCGGGCAAGGTGGGTGGGGATGCCTGAGGCCGGCTGGCATGATGGGGGAGGTGGGCAGGCAGTGGGCAGCAGCAGTGTACCAGTACGCACAATGCACCGCCGCCACTTGTACGCCTGCTTGGAATTTGCAGTGGGTGGCGTCACCACCCGCGCCCTGGCTCGCCCCTCCTTGGCAGGGCACGACCGGCAAGGTGGACCGCGCAGCGCTGGCGGAGGTTCGCGAGGAGCTCAACCTGGCCGTCTCCCTGATGAACGCTGCCTCGCAGCGCGTTGAGCAGGTGGGTGCAGGGCGGGTCACTGTGCTTGGGAGGCGGGGGGAAGCATGAGGGAGCACCACAGCCACCTTGATTCGCAGATCCAGCATCTGCGCGACAATCTCCTGCCCTTGATTCTCCCAACCCCGCTGCTCAGATGGAGCAAATGTGCGACCTGCTCATCGAGCGGGTGCAAGCCCTGGAGCAGGAGGAGGGGAAGCTCAGGTGTGGGCAGTGGTTGTCAACACGAGCGGCCGACAGGAGCATTGTGCTTGCCGCCGTTTGCACGATGCATGCTCCCTGCTTTGCCTGGCCGGTTTGCAAAACTTGGTGCTCAACTTGGCTCGCTATGTCCTGCAGGGCGGAGCGCGACACGCTGGCGGTCAACCTGAAGGACAGCGAGAGCGAGAAGGCGGAGCTGGTCAGCGCGCTGGAGCAGGCCAAGCACACGGTGCGTGGGGTGCCTGGGATGCGGGTGCTGGAGGCGTGCCTTGGGCCAACATGTGTCGCTGCACTCACGGCATAGCTGGCCCATCAATTGCAGCAGCATGGAGACTTTACCCCAACATGCGTTCCGGCTGTCTGGTCCGCAATGCAGGGCACCCCGCAGGGAGATGCCGCCAAGAAGCGGCTGCCCGAGGTCATGGACTCGCTGAGGTGCGGCCAGCAGGACCATGTCTGGCCACGCTGGCTTGCTGGGTGTTGCCGGCTGCGCTTGAGTGCAGGCTTTCTGCATGCACCCCACACAGCCCTGCCCTGCCCTGCCCATCTCACATCGCCGCAGGGAGACGGAGCAGGCGCTGGCTGCCGAGCGCGCCGCCGCTGCGGCCGCCCGCGCCGACCTGGAACGCCTGGCCGCCGAGAAGGCGCAGCTGGAGCAGCGCATGGAGGCGCAGGTGCGGTCTGGGGCGGCCTGGAAGGAGCAGCGCACCACAGGGTTAGCATGCGGCAGGCTGCGCGGTGTCCAGCTGGGCCAATTCCTCGATGCTTGCGTGCTGCAACAGCATGATATGTGGCACATGCCATTTCCGCTGCCAATCAATATTGCCTTCATCTGCCCTGCTGGCCGCCCTGCAGATGTCGCACGCGCAGGCTGAGAAGAACGCCAGCCTGGAGTCGCTGGTGCGCGCCACCGCCGCCGCCACCAAGGAGGCCGGCAAGCTGGTAAGTAGCTTAAGTAGGCTGTGTGCAGTGTATGCAAGCGGATTGGTTGCAAATGCAACAGCTGAGAGCAGAGGTGTCCCGGTGCTGGTGCCTGTGGCTCCCGGTGCTCACGTGCCCATCCGCCCACTGTGCTCAAACATGCCTGTCCCTCTCCTCCCTGCCCCGCAGAGCGAGGCGCACGAGGCCACCAAGGCGCAGCTAGCTGCCGCCCAGGAGGCCTCCGCCACCCTGCGGGCCGACCTCGCCGCGCTGCAGGCGCAGCACGATGCCGCCTGCACCACCAAGGCGGAGCTGGTGAAGGAGAGGGGGCAGCTGGAGAAGCGGGTGAGTACTCTGGGCGGAGTGCCAGGCAAGCTATGATATGCCTGGCAAGGGTTGAATCAGGCCGCAGGTGGCTTGGCGCGACTGATCCCACAGTGCAGAGCCCAGCTGCGTCGCCTCCCTGCATGCTACGCAGCTGTGCTGCATCCAACCTGGCACCTGCTCCCTACCATTGCCCTCACTGCAGCTGGCCATTGAGGAGAACATCCGCAAGCAGCTGAAGCAGGATGTGGCCGAGGCAGAGGCTGCGCTGGCCGCTGCGCGCTCCGAGGCTGCTGCCGCAGCCGAGGCGCACGAGGCCGAGCTTGCAGCGCTGCGCGAGCAGCTGGCGGCTCGCGAGGCTGCTGCTGCCGAGATTGAGGGCAACGTGGCGCAGCTGCGCGAGGACATTTCCCGCTTGGATGCCCTGAACACCGAGCTGAAGGCTGCCATGGACACCAAGGTGTGCAATGGGAGTTGACTGAGGAGTTGGTTGAGAGTGGTAGCCCATTTGCAGCCGTGCGTGCAGCCAACACAGGGTGTCTCTGTATGCGGGTCAGCGTAACCCCTGCTGCCCAGCTTGCCCAAACATACGGCCCAGGCCGCCAATCCTGTCTCTTCCACCTGCACCTGTTACTGCCCCACAGGTGTCCCAGCTGACCGTGGAGGTGACCAGCCTGGCGGCGGAGCGCGATGCGCTGGAGCGCGAGGCCGACCAGATGCAGCGCGACATGCGCGAGATGGCGGAGCAGCTGCAGGTGCGGTGGGCTAGTGGGATGCTAGGACTTGGATGGCCTGCAGGCGGCAAGCTCGCTTGACGTCCTGCATGCCTGAGGCAGAGGTGCCATGCCTGTGCACCGCATTTGCTGTGCATGTCACCCTCCTTCTAACGCAGCCCAGTTGGTGCCATCATCGCAGGTGAAGGAGGAGGAGATGCGCCAGCAGCTGGCCAAGGGCACACCCCGCGGCGAGGGTGAGGCACTGCTTGCCTGGCACTCCCCTGCCTGCTGCACTCGTGCCTGCTCATTCAACCGCCTGTTGCATCCGAGTCTGCTGGCCACCGCATAGTATTGGCACGCTCATCATGCCGGTTCGGTAAGGGATGCGGTCTGGCCCCTCTGTCCTGCGCAGGCGCCAAGGTGGTGGCCCGCCTGGCTTTCAACAAAATCAAGCAGCTGCAGGCCAACCTGGCCGAGCTGCGCCAGGCAGTGGCTGACAAGGGGGCGACGGTTGCCTCGCTGCAGCAGACCATCAGCAGCCTGCAGGAGGCTGCTAGCCAGCGTGACGCCGCGGTGCAGGCTGCAGAGGCACGCGTGGCAGAGGTGCGACGCGTGGAAGCAAACTTGGGAGGCTGGTGGCTGCGGATGGGGATGCAACGCCGCCTCTCCATGTCCACACAAACAAGCAGTCGTCCATACCACCCTGCCCTCCACCCTTTCACCCGCCTGCAGGCCGAGGCGGTGGCCGTCCAGATGAAGGCGGGCAAGGAGGAGGCAGAGGGCCACGCTGCACAGCTGGCCGACCAGATTGCTCGCCTGGAGGGCCAGCGGTCTGAGCTGCAGCAACAGCTGGCCACGGCCGGCCAGGAGGCTGCGCAGCTGTCCTCTGATGCCGCTGCGCAGGCGGCGGCGCTGGCTGCCCTGCGTGACGAGATGGCGGCTGTGCAGGCCGAGGCGGCTGCCAAGGTAGGAGGAACGGCGGTCTGTGGGCGTGTGCTTGGCGCTGCTGGCGCACCTGACCAGCTTGCGCTGACAATTCCTATCCATATCCCCAACCCTCCCCAGGCCAAGGAGGCCGACGAGGCGCTGGTGCGGCTGTCCGAGGAGCGCAACTCCATCGTGGTCCAGAAGGACGAGGCGGTGCGCCAGGTGGTGGAGCTGCAGAACCAGGTGAGCCGGCCCAGTGGGGTTGGCTGACAGGTGTGGCTGGGGGCGAGGGCTGGATGGGTAGTTGGCAGGCTGAGTGCTTGCCAGTGCTTCAGCAGCCAAGGTACACGCAGGCTGCGCTTCGTCACCACCAACCCTCTCGATCTGACCATCCCTCCTTGGCAGGTGGATTCCTTGAAGCAGGAGGCGGCTGAGGCGCGCGGCTGCGGCACCCCGCACGGCGAGGTGAGAGGGCTGTTGTGGGTCACGGAGCCAACGGTCACCCAGCACATGGCCGGGCCGCTGCTGTGCACGTGTATCTGCACTTCACGTGTGCTGTTCATGCTGCTCACACCCCTGGGCAGGCAGCCAAGAAGGTGTCACGCCTGGCTCTGGAGCGCGTGCGCGACCTGCAGCTCAAGGTGGGAATCAACGGTGCACGTGGGAGGGGCAACATGAAGAGTGCATGCATTGCCTGCTGCTGGGCGGCTGATGTCGCCCCACTCAACATCCCCCACCCAACACCTGCCTGTTCCTTCCGTGCTGCAGAGCGAGGAGCAGCGGGCCGACTACGAGGCACGATTGGCGGCAGCACAGAAGGAGCATGCCGCCATGCAGGTGGGCTGGGGAGTTTCGACAGCAGGGCGCAGTGTTTGAGGCGCTCATTGCCATGCACAGGTTGTACAGGGAAAGATGCCTGTGGCCCCCTTCATCCTGGCTCCATTCCTGTTCTCTGTCCTGCTGTTCACTGCAGGCCACCGTGGAGAGCCTGCAGTCCGCAGTGGACGAGAAGACCGCCCAGCTGGCGGCTGTGCAGCAGGCGCTCGAGTCGGCCAGCGCCGCGGGCGAGGCTGCCCAGCAGCAGCTGCAGCAGCGCGTTGCTGAGCTGGAGGCCCAGCTGGCGGACAGCGCTGCTGCCGCCCAGGCCGCCGAGGGCCGCCTGGCGGGCCTGCAGCAGCAGCTGTCTGAGCTGACTGCTGCCGCTGCCGCCAAGGAGTCTGAGCTGACTGGTGAGCGGCAACAAAGGCAGGGCATTGGCAGCGCAAGGGCTCCCTGCTTGCTCGGATGCTCCAAATGGACACTCCCAGCAAGCACTCGGGCATAGGCCCGACTCAACAAACTGCCCTGCGTCTTTGACCTCAACCTGCAGCCACCATCTCCAGCCTGACCGCTGAGCGCGACGAGCTGGCTGCTGCCAAGGAGAGCACCGCCCGCGACCTGGCCAGTGCCAACATGCGCCTGGAGATTGCGGTGCAGGAGGCGGCCACCAAGGTGGGAAGCAGGGTGCTCGGCAGAAGTGGGGTGGGTGCACTGTAGGGCTGTGGCCTATTCTCAGCGCCTGCTTTTAACGCAGCGCCGCGTGATGCAGCTGAGCGTGCTCAGGATGCATATCAACCGCACACCTCCCACCCCCAACCCTCCACTCAATGGCAGGCCGAGGCGCTGCAGGCGCAGCTGGAGACGCTGGCTGGCGAGAAGGCCGCCGCCTTTGACGCTCGCGTGCAGGCCGAGTCCCGCCTGTCGGCGCTGGAGGCGGAGCTGGCTGATGCCTGCTCCGAGATGGAGCAGGCCAAGCGCACCGGCACGCCCAAGGGTGCGGGTGGGCAGGGCGGTGCGGCACGTCGGGTGATGGCGGCCGGCCGTCTCCTGTTCCTTTGTGCCTAACTGGCAAGCTCTGCTGGCCAACTCGGCTAACTTGCGTGCCGGATCTGACCCTGCCTTCAGGCGAAGCGGCCAAGGAAGTGTCCCGCCTGGCGCTGCAGCGCGTCAAGGGTGAGAACCCTGTGGTTGTGGGCCTGCCTTCACTGGGCCGCGTTGTCTGGCCGGCCCTGCTGTTCCAAGCCCCATTCATTTGAATTCATTTGGTCACTCAAGGCTATCTGTCCGGCTCCTGTGCTGACCTGCTGCTGCAGAGCTGCAGGCCGCTGTTGAGGACGGCAAGCTGGCGCTCAAGGCCCGCGAGGCACGCATCGAGGAGCTGGAGGCGGCGGCCGCCGCCGCTTCCGAATCGGCCACCGATGCGCAGGTGGGCAGGAGGCTTGAGGATGAATGTTGGGCAGACAGTGGCCGAGCACCCGAGTGGGTGGTGGAGCTTCGGACGCCTCGTGTGCTTGCATGGCGCTTGCTGTGATTGCTGAAGCTCCATCTGCCTGCCATGCCCACCCCCGCCTGCAGGCCCTCAAGGCCAAGGTGGACCAGCTGACCGCCAAGCTGTCCTCCAGCCGCGACAGCGAGGCGCAGCTGCAGGTGTGCGGCGCAGCTCTTTGTCTCATTGTTGGCTGGCGTCCAAGCTGGCTGGCCTGCTTGTGGTGGAAGCCTACACGGGCGCTTCCATGCTACAGCTTGCCTGCTGCCCCCACCTCCCACTCACAAGCCACATGGCGGATTCTGGGTGCTGCAGGACCAGATCCTGTCGCTGACCGAGCAGCGCAAGCACCTGCACAGCGAGAACACCACCCTCTCCGGCGAGGTGAATATGGTGGTGAAGGGGAGGGTTTCAAAGGGAGGCAGCTGCAGTCAAGGGCTCAGCTGCACTTTGCCGTGGGTCTGTGTTGCGCTCACTTCTTGGGGTGCGATGCTTCTCCGCTGCAGGTGGAGAGCCTGCAGAAGCTGCTGAACATCGCACGGCGCGAGGCCAGCAGCGCCAACGCCAGCCTGGATGTGGCGCACGTGAGCGCGGTTGGGGGCTGGGCCTGGTTTGAAGTCGCGGGATGAGATGGGTATTCAGGAGCTGGTCTAGTTTTGCTTGCTCACTCCGTCTCCTGCTGTTCTGCCTCTGATTTGGCCTTCCGGCGCTCCTTTGCCCTTGCAGGCCCAGGCGGACGAGATGAAGAGCATGCTGAGCGACCTGCAGGCGCAGGCGCACGAGCTGGACGAGGCGCGGGCGGCGGCAGAGGCGCAGGCTGGGGAGCTGCGCGCGGCCGCGGACGAGCTGCGCGCCAGCCTAAGCGCCACGGCGGCGCAGGTGGGCGTGAGGAGAGCAGGGCCGGGTTTGCAGGTGCCTTGCATTGCAATGAGCTTGATGGGCATTGTCCAGCCGGATGCAGCTGCTTTGCCCATGACCTGCTGGTATCAACCGCACCCTGCCCGCTCCTTGCAGCTGTCGAGCGTGGAGGCTGAGTTTGCCGCCTTCCGCACCACCGCCGAGAGCGAGCGCGCTGCGCTGGAGGCTGCCCGCACGGCGGCGGCTGCGGAGGTTGCCTCGCTGCAGGGGCAGCTGGCGGCGCTGCAGGAGCAGGTGTCCAAGCCGCCCGAGGGCACCCCCAAGGGAGAAGCAGCGAAGAAGACTGTTCATCTGGCCTTTGAGAAGATCCGCGGCCTGCAGAGCGAGCTGGAGGAGAAATGCCAGGTGAGCTGGGCGCCTTGGCAGAGCGAGTGACTTGGCGGAGCGAGCGCCTTGTGTTCCTGCGGTTCCGCTCCTGGCGGGCACCTGCCTCTCACCCTTCTTCCCCTCGTTCCTCCCTGCAGGAGATCAAGGCCCTGGACGCCAAGCTGGAGGCAGAAGCGGATGTGGCTCAGCAGCTGGCGGCCGAGCTGGAGCAGCAGAAGGCTGCGCTGACCACCGCAGAGGCGGCCGCTGCCGCCGGCGCCGCAGAGGCCGAGGCCGCTCGTGCCACCATCAAGCAGCTGAAGGCCGACCTGAAGAAGCAGCAGGCGGCAGCCGGCAAGCTGGCAGAGGAGCAGGCGACGCTGCAAGCGGCGCTGCAGGCGGCCCGGGAGGCTGCTGCCGCTGAGAAGCAGCGCGCCACGGCTGCCGGCGCAGAGGCTGAGGGCAGCACCAAGCAGCTGGCGGTGGCCCAGGAGCAGGTGGAGGCGCTGTCGGCGCAGCTGCAGGCCAGCGAGGCTGCTGCGCAGGCGGCCCAAGGCCGGGTGGCTGAGCTGGAGGCTGGGCTGGCCTCCCAGCAGCGGCGGGCGGCAGATGTGGCCACCGGCGCGGCAATTTGGGAGGCGGAGCAGCTGCGGCTGACGGCCGAGATTGCTCGCATGCGGGAGGAGCAGCGCGGGGATGCTGCGACCCGCAGCCAGCTGGCGGCTGAGAAGGCAGCAGCCGAGGCTGAGGTGTCGCGCCTGGCCGACAAGTGCGACGAGCTGAACCAGGTGGGTGGCTGTCCGGCAGGTTCGCTGCTGGGAGTGGGTGGGACTGGGTGCGCGTGCCTCCGAGTGCGCATCCACTTACTCCTGACTGCAGCTGAGCACCCATATTGCCCTGCTTTGCTGCAGGAGATCGACAGTCTGCGCGACAGCGTGGCTCACCTGGGCGAGGTGAGGATCGGGGATTGCAGGGCGCTGTGCTGCGGCAGTGGCCTTGCAGCTTTAACGGGTTTGACCCCAGCGGAGTGTGCTGGAAAGAGCACTGACATCGGTCTCCCATGCTGCATCCTCTCTGCAGAGCCTCACCAACGCGCTGGCCAGCAGCAGCAGCGGCGAGGCGCAGGGCGATGCAGGTGGGTGGGGCGTGGAGCACCTGTGTAGCATCAGGAGGGCAGGGGGCACAACAAATGCATGCTCACAGCGAATGCATGCTGCTTCTCACGCGCGCTTGCCTCACCTGCCTTCCTGCAGCCTGGCTGGACATGGTGGCGGAGGCCCGTGCGGAGCGTGACGAGCTGGCGGCAGCCAAGGCGGCTGCCGAGCAGCGCGCCGTTGAGCTGGAGAGCGCACTCAGCGCGGCGCTGTCGGACCTGGAGTCTGCCCGGGCGCAGAGCACGCCCGGCGGCGAGGCCGCCAAGCGTGTGGCGCAGCTCAGCATGCAGAAGCTGCGGAACTTGCAGCAGGTGAGCAGCGTTTGGGTGGTTGGGAAGGGAAGGGCGCTGTGCTGCTGGTGTCGTGCGCTCGTGATCAGTGCAACGACCTGTGGGCTTGCTCATCGTTTTCACCCCCATCGACGGTTGCAGATGCTGGAGGATGCACAGGCCAAGGCGTCCAGCACCGACAAGGAGGCAGAGGTGAGAGGGCTGGGGGAGCTGGCCGGTCACCCACCACATGCCGTTAGCTGCTGTGCACATGCGTCTGCACTGTGCTGCTCATGCTGCTCACACCCCCTCCACCCCTTCACAGGCGCTGCGTGCTGAGCTGGCGGCGGCGCAGGCCCAGGTGCAGAGCGCTCAGCAGGAGGCGGCGGCGCGCGCCGAGGAGGCGGCCCGCCTCAGCGACAGCAGCGCCCAGCAGCAGGGCGAGCTGCAGGAGCGGGTGGCAGCGCTGTCGGCGCAGCTGCAGCAGGAGCAGCAGGGCCGGGCCCAGGCCTCACAGACTGCAGCGGAGCGCGCGGCGCAGGTCCAGGTGCGGCAGGTGCTGGTTTGGGGCGCCATCACTGTTCACTGCGGCCTTTGTCTGTGGAAAATGCGCATGTAACATACGGCCCCGATCAAGAGGCATTCGCCATCGCTCACCTGCCGCTGCCCTGCCCGCGTCCTGCCTGCCAGGAGCTGGAGGCGGCGCTGGCAGCGGCGTGCAAGGAGGCCGCTGGCCTGGCGCAGGAGCAGGCGCAGGCGGCGGCAAGGGCGGAGGCCGAGGCCACGGCGCGCGTGGCTCCCCTGCAGGCGGGTGGCTCGCTGGCTATGGCGGTGGCTACGCTGCCGCTGCTGCAGCTGGCCTACTTTGGCCTGCGCCTCCTGCTCTGGCTGTGCGCCGGGCTGGAGCGCCTGGGGCTCGTCTGAGCGCTTCGAGCCGGCGGCAGCTGGGGGCCGTGATGGGGCCCCTAGGAGCTGCATGAGACATAGTACACAGACGTTCATTTTGATGGCTGGCGCCGCATTGGCGCCGCCCGTACCCCTTCCTACGTAGCGCTACCTAGCGTTTCATAACTGCGTGCGTACCTGTCGATACCTTCCCTTGCCCTGCTAGATGTGCGTGCCCGGTGTAACCGCGAGGCCGAGGAGAGACGAGGAGGAGGCACACAGGCTTTGTGGCTGACTAGCACCGCGTAGCCTATTGCTGTGCAGGAGGAGATTGCTGACTTGGCCGCCCGCCTGGCGAGCCTGGCGGCTGAGAAGGAGGCTGCCGAGCGGCGTGCAGCAGAGGCTGCCGGCGCCATGGCGGCCGCCCAGCAGATGTGGCAGGTGGCCGAGGAGCTGCGCGCACGTGAGGCGGAGCTGAAGGCGGTGTCGCAGGAGCGCAGCGCGCTGGCCGCTCAGGCAAGTAGGATGGGGGGCCGGGTGGGTGTGGAATGCAGTGAGATAGGTGGAAGCTGCTGATGTCCTGATGTCATGCTGTGCAGCATGCAGGACCTGTCGTGGGGCAGCCTGGACGGGCAATTAACCTGTGGATGAAACGGCCGCCTGCTGCTGCTCCTCTCTGCAGGTGAACGGCCTGTCTCAGGCGCTGACCGCGCGTGAGACGCAGCTGGCAGAGCAGAGCGCCCTGCTGAAGAAGGTAGGTTGAGTAGCTGCAGTTGCCATTTCTGCTGCCTGATGGTGGCTCCAAGCAGTGCGCTCCCAACGCTGTCACCTGCTGGTATGCCACTTCATCCTCCTTACGCTTGCTGGCCCCACCTACCCCAGGTGGCCGAGAGCAAGGCGCTGCAGCGTGACACGATCCAGGCGCAGCGGGAGCTGCACTCGGGCCAGCTGCGCCAGCTGGAGCGCCTGGTGGAGCAGGTGAGGGTGTGGTGGTTGTTCAAACAAGGCCAGCTGAAATGACCGAGTTGCATGCAGAGCAGCTGGCCACAGCAGGCAACCTGACCTCAGCAGTCGCATGCAACGAGTCTGGCAACAGCATCACACATGTCTCTCCCCGCCCACAGGCCAACCTCCGCAACAGCCAGCTGGAGGGGGAGGCCTCCACTCTACGCAGCACCAGCCAGTCTGCCGAGAGCCGTGCGGCAGCACTTGAGCACGAGAATGCGGCGCTGATGGCTGAGCTGGCGGCGGCGCGGGAGGCTGCCGCCACTGCCCAGGCCGCGCAGGCGGCGGCTGAGCGTGCTGCGCAGGCTGCTGCCAGCAAGCTGGACCGCAAGGCCGCGGCTGAGAGCAAGGCCGCGCAGGTGGGCATGCAGGGGGAGTGGATTGGGCACTGCAAGGTGCGGCTGGGGCCTGCTGGTCCTGTTGAATTTGGCTGGCTGAGTTTGCTTGTCCCAGTCCCTCTCTACAACAGCCGCCGTCCGCTGTCCCCTCCCTCCCCCACCCGCAGCGCGAGGCCGACCTGCGCAACTCTCTCAACGACGCCAACAAGCAGCTCAAGGCGGCCCTGAAGCGCGCAGATGGTGCCGACCGCGCCCTGGAGGCCAAGAGCCGGGAGCTGGCCGCCGCTGAGGCGGCCCTGGCTGCCGCGGCGCAGGCGCAGGCGGAGCAGCCGCGGGACCGCAGGGCGGCGGTGCGGCCGGAGCAGGCGCTGGCGGCCATTGTCACCCTGTCGGTGCTGGTGGTGGGTGCTGGCGCGGCGGTGGCCACGCTGCGCAAGATGCAGTGAGCGAGCGGCGCGGAACGGCTAGCGGCAGCAGGGCCAGCACCGGCAGCGCGAGTGCTCAAATTTTGCAGAGTAGCAGCCTCACAAAGCGGAGCAGAGTGTGCAGGGCACAGCCAGCAGCAGGACCAGGGACCCAGCTCAAGCAGTCAGCAGGTTATCAGCTGAAAAGCAGCTAGGCCGGATTCAGGAATGTAGCTGGGCAGCGGCCCGCTGTGCCAACTGGGTGCCTGCCCAGCTGAAAGACGCAGGACAGCACCAGCAACACTGCCTGCCATGCGTGCACGGCAACCTGTACAGATTTTGCCCCGCAATGCTGGCAACTTGTTTATGCGTCATGCCAGTGCTTGTAACTCACAGTGACAGCAGTTCATTAGATATCAGGACCGCATGCCACAATTTTCAGAGCATCCATAAAGCGAAGGCGCAAGTTGGAGAAAAGGAACAGCAACGAGGGGATGTGACTTACCTAGAACAAGTATCAATGGAAAAATACACATGCAATTGCTGCCATAATGTTACCAGGAGGGCTAGCCCTTGCCTTAGCTGACCAGGCGCTGCGTGACCTGCCGCATCTTGCTGCGCACGCCGCCACCATCTGCAGCCACTGCCTCCCGCTGCTGCTCCTTGTGCTTCTTCTTGATGTGCTGGGCAATGACCAGCAGCTTTTCGCGCACTCCCCGTGGCAGCATGTCTATGGGCAAACGGCGGGGAGCAGCAGGTCGGAGTGGGCGGCAAGCTGTTTGCAGCAGCAGCAACAGCAGGCCATTGATTGCACGGGCAGCAGCACGTAGCAGCGGCCCACACACTCACGGTGCTTGAACTCGGAGCCCATCTGGACGGCCAGGGAGTAGAGGGGCAGCGTGCGCAGCGACAGGTCGACAAACACCACGCCCGCCACAATGAGGGAGATGTACCTGTGATGCAGGGGATGCAGGGGTGGGGCAGCGGTCAATCAAGGGGCAGGCAGGTAGCCGGTGAGCAGCGAGTGAGTGACGGGCAGCATGCAGACACGTTGTGTGCAATAGGATGCACTTGAGTTGGCAAGCTTGCGGAGAGGCCGCACTGCCGCCGGTCGGTGGATGTCTCAAGAGCTAAGTGAAACCCACCAGGGGGCGCTCCAGGCAAAGTAGAACCTATTGCCAGCGGAGGTGAAGGGGCACGATTTCGCGCCAAAAGACCACAGCCAGAAGATCTGTTGTCAAAAGGACAGGTGCAGCATGGTGGATGGCCCAGTTAGGCAGATGCCCAGCAGGCACTGGTGTACGGCGGCGCCCAGGGCATATTGGGCCCGTTTGTCATAGCTAGGATACCCACACCACTCACCGCTGAGCCAAACAGGAAGGAGCAGAGGAAGAGGATGTACTTGATGGGGTGCAGCAGCAGTGCGGGCTTCTTGAACCAAAACGGATCCGTGCTCAAGTGGTTGGCGCGGCAGCCTCGGCAGACGTGCCTGCCAGGGTTGGGTTTCAGGGGGCACGGCAGGGTTGGCGAGCGCCGGTGATTCATTCCATGCATGCGGCAAACCCCATCAACGCTCAACGCGGCAACCTGCCGGGCAGGCACGCATGCCGGCAGCCGGCCAGCAACAGCACACTGCCGCTTCCCACCGGCTGCCCACCCATCCAGCCAGATCCACCCACCCCGCCCAAACCCAGCCCACCGCGTGATGCTGATGAGCTTGTGGTTCACGATGAGCAGCAGCGCTGCGGCGATGCACAGGAAGAGCAGGGCCGCCCAGCCCAAGGGGCCGGAGACCAGCACAAAGACGACCATCGTGACCCACTGCCGGGAGGCAGGCAGAGGTGCAGACGGAGGGGCAGCCGTGAGTGGGGAAACGGGTGTGAGGCAGAGCGGCACCTGATGGCCAGAAGGACCCCGTGCTCAGCCGCCAGGCAGCATACACAGCAAAGCTGCCCGCCCCGGCTCACCATCTCCAGGTTGACGCCCACAATCTGCAGCGAAAACACAGGAGGTGGGTTGGGTGGGTGGGGGGCACATGCATCTCCTGAGCCCAGTTGGGTGGGGGGCACATGCATCTCCTGAGCCCAGTTGGGCAAACCCGACGGCAGCCTGCTGCAGTGATCCGTGCATCAGAAAGAGGCACGGGCCTGATGGGGCAGCTAGGTGATGCCCCAAGCTCACGAGATCCAAACGCATGCCCACACATTGCAGCCCACCTGGCTGAAATCGTCCTCCATGCTCTCAGTCAGGTACCGCCAAAAGTCGAAGGCTGCAGGAAAGCCGTGGCAGCAGGCATGGTGAGGGCATGGGAGGCGCCGTGTCAGGGCTGACGTTTGGCGGCTGCCTCAGGCAGCAACCTCAACAATCCGCACCGGCACATAGAAGGCGCTAAACACACATGCAGCGGGTACGCTGTGCGCAAGAACGAGGGCCCACGAGGCGGAAGGACGCCCTCAAAGCAGTGGACCCCGGCAAAGGTCACCCACCCGGCGGCACGCGGTGCGTGAGCATGAAGGAGGCGCGCATGAGGCGGATGTCGTCGTGGCTGGCGGGCCGCGGCCAGAAGCAATAGGCCAGGCAGATGGCGTGCTCCTGCAAGCACAGGCGTAGCTAGGACAACTGCTTGCTAAACACGGCTGACCAGTTGCATCGGTTGCACTGAGATGCAGGGCGCCTCCACCTGTTGTGTCTCACCTGCAGCCAGCCCACGTGATCGCCGCGCTTCAGCGTGCTTGTGCTGCATGGGGGCCAGGGTGGCAGCCTGGTCATGTATCGGCATGCAGGCAGGTGCAGAACGCACGGCGGCAAGTTTCCGGGTAAAACACCGCAGGAACATTGGCTAGATGCAGCAGCAGCAGCCCAACTCCCAGCGCACCGGCGGATGAGCTTGGACTTTTGCGCTGATGGCGCAGGCTTGGCGCATTGCGGTGCCGGCGTGGCCGCCGCCTCGGGCAGGGCTCCAAACCCTACCTGCCGTGGCGGCGAACCTGCCGGCCCCTCTGACGGCTGGCTGCCCTCGATCGAAAGCGCGCTGGAGCTGGAGACAGCGGGAAGAGGCTTGGCGGGCGCTGCAAGCTCGCCGCCAGCCTCCCCCGCCTCTACCGCCGCAGCTGCTGCCGCCGCAGCTGACTCAGCTGCCGCTGCGGCATCAGTGGCGGGCCCGTCAGCATCGCTGCTAGCCGGCTGCTCGTCTGCCGCACCGCTGTTGCCGTCCTCCTCCGCCTCAGCGCGCAGTGAGGCAGCTGAGCCTGCTGCCTTGAAAGAGGCTGCGGCTCTGACCACATCCATGAACCGTGCGCTGGGCTGCCGCTGCTGCTCCTCCTGCTTGCTTTCCTGCTGCCCCACGGCTGCACCCTCCCCCCGCGGCGCCGGCTGCCCCTGCAGCTCGATAGCCGTGCCGTTGGCTGCGCCGCCGCTGCCCCGGCCAGCAGCCCCCACCTGAGCTGCCAGCGTCACAGGCGGTGCGGTGGCGGAGCGGTGCAGGCGCATGCCCAACGCACCCCAGCGGCTGAACACTGTGGAGCGCCATCGCTGGGAGGGGACTGGGCTGCTGTCAAGGATGGTCCGCACCCTGCAGCAGCACGAGCGGACAAGGAACTGTGTGTTGCAACACGTGGGCAGCATGTGATCAGATGGTGGTCTATGGGAGCAGCAGCCAGGCCGTGCCGGCGAGCATGCACCACCGCCCCTCACCGCTGCACGTGCTCGTCGTCGTCGGAGCACATTTTCCTCCACGACCGGATGCGCCAGCTGGCCAGCAGCACGCAGACCACGCCCAGCACGACATGCATCATGGCCACCTGCGGTGGGCACGCGGCGGGTGGCGGCCGGGACACGGGTTGGATTGGTGTGGTCAACAGCCACGCAGCCTAAGAGCCACTGCGCACAAGGGCACCACTCTATGAGCGACACGCCAGCAGGCGCTGTGCCCCAGTCAACAGCCACGCTGGCTCATCCCCCGGCCCATGAGGCCACGCACGGTGTACGCAACACATCACCACGCAAGGCACACTCACGCTGAAGATGAAGATGTGGATCTGGTGCTGCGCCGTCACGCTGATGAGCGGCATGCGGCCGGGCCCGCAAGACCCCGCGTCCCCCTGCACCATGCCGTCGCACTCCAGCTTCAGCAGCGAGGCGGCTGTCTCTGCTTCGGGGCTCTCTGCCGCGCGGGCCAGGTATCCCGCACTGCAGGCCAGCACGCCAGCGTCGCTGGAGTTAGCCACGCCGCAGGCGGGGTCGGACCGCCACTCGGACAGGAGGTCGGTGAGAGTGGAGGGTGACACCACGCAGCTGGGGTCCTGTGCATCGCCTGCACCGGGTTTAAGGTGGGCATGGCGCACTCAGCGCCTGGCAGCCAGGCTGGCATCGCACTAACACCAATCATACCAATCGTAGTGCTGCGCTCACAGTTGCAGTAGTCGGGGCCGCACTGCCGGTCGACTTTGAAGCAGGCGCCCACGGTGGCGGTGTCGCTCAGGCAGCAGTCGCAGCCTTTCACGTTACTGCATGTGGGGCGGAGGTGCGCTTCAGGCAGAGTCGTGCGCCTAGCACAACCAGCAGGCAAGGACGGCTCGCCGGCCGAGTGAGCCACCCCACCAGGCAGCAATCGGGCTGCAGGCGAGGCAGGGGTAGCAGCAGCAGACAGCAATGCAGCTGAGTCAAACCTGATGAGCGTCCAGAGGTCGTATGAATCAGGCCGGTATGCCACTGCCAGTGGGCACATTGGAGCGCGGTTGACTTGGTTGGTTAGCAAGGAGCACGCATTCACGCAACTCCCCTGGCACAGGCGGCTTCTGGGCAGCGCCCGTCTCCGGTTGTTATCCTGTGAACGGCAGGCCAGCTGCTCACCGCAGATCTTGGAGATGGGGCCTTGCAGCACCGTGAGCAGCAGGGCGATGAATCCCACGAGCGTCAGCTCGCTGACGAGGTTGCTGACCGCCTGCGCCAGCCCGTTGCGCTTGCGCTTCTTCAGGAAGTGGATCAGCCAGTGGGTGGACTGCGCACAGAGCGCGGCAGCAGCAGAGGAGATAGTGCGGCCAGCCAGGCAAGGCGGGCGCAGCGGGAGTGGAATGACGGCAAAGGTACCACAGCACCTGTCTGCAACTCGAAGCAGCTGTGCCGGTCTGGCACCCGCTGACCCGGCTGCGCACCTTTTCAAATGCCATGGAGGCCAGCAGGAAGCAGGCCAGCACGGCCGCGATGGTGAATGTGGGGACATCGAGGAAGCCGGGCTCCGGCAGGGCCCCACCGCCTGCCATTGGCTGCCGGCGGTCGCCGACCCACGCACGCCGCCGCCGCCGCTGCCACCGCTGCCTCCTGTTGGAGGCGGCGCCCCTTGCAAGGATGTGCTGCGGATGGTGCAGCAAATGCCTGTCCTTCTCTGCTATCTAACAGCAGGCAGCTGAGGCTGCTGGAGCCGCCAGGGTTTGTAAAGCAGCGTTTGCAGGCACGCTGCCGGGCTGCTGCTGGCTCGCCCTCGATCAATGTTGCCTCCCGAACATGGAAACGCAGCGAAAATGAACAATGCCGTGTGGCCCGGCCGGCCAATCACGAAATGCAGGCAGGCAAGTTGCCAGAGTGCAGCCTGGAGGGCTTGCAATGTTTGTGCTATTATCATTGATCGTGTGCGTCCCATCACGCCGGGAACATGGCAGCAGCTTGCACCACCCGAGCGCTCGGCTTGCGCCCAGCTCCAGCGCAGCTCAGCAGCACTCGGCGTCCAGCTAGTCGTGCAGCCAGGAGTACAGTGCAACGGGTCAGCAGCAGGGAGGCGGCCACCAACGGTGAGGAGCACCGCGCCGCCGCCGCCGCTGCCGCCTGCAGAGCGCCCGCACACCTGCTTGCCGGGCAGGCCCTCTATGCTTCACCCTTCTCCCTCCACCTCCCGTGTACAGCCAGCGACAGCCGCAACATGCTGGAGGCGTTCTTTGTGGGGCGGGCCCTGGCAGAAGTGCTGAACGAGCGGCTGGGGGCAGCACTGGGCGACGCTCTGGCCGACTTTGGGCGGTGGGACGCCGAGACGCGGCAAGCCATCCGGTGCGGTGGCCTGCATAAGCGCGCATGCAGGGAAGGCAGGGCAGCCTGTTTTGGGCCAAGCGTGCACTGCCTGGCGGTTCCCTCTTAAGCAGGCCCGGTTCTAGCCGCTGCCTGTCAGTCGCCGTCCCGGTGACTCGCTCTGCCCCACCCCATGCCCGCTGCCCCTCCGCTTGCAGGGAGTTTCAGGAAGAGGTCACGTCTCGAGCGCGGCGCGAAATGCTGGCCTCTGCCGGTGCAGGCGACGCTCCTGGCAGCGGCAGCAGCACGGCAGACCTGGGCAGCGCCGCACCGCCCGATTTGCCTGCTTTGGTTGACGACCTGCGCGCTGAGGTGGCAGCCACGCGGGCCGTGGTGCAGCAGCTCCGGCTGAAGCAGCAGCAGGAGCAGGGGGGCGGCCGGCGATGAAGTGTGGTGGGCATGGCTGTACCTGCCGGTGGAGAGCACCCCTTTGAACATGTTACGGCACACAAAATGAACCTCCTTTCATTCGCACCATCTGACTGGCACCACCATTTCATTGCGCAGCACTGCCATGTAAAGCTGTAAAGACGGCCGACAGCACATGGGTTACAGCCAGCATGAAATGCAAGTGTGCAGGAGGGTGAATACGCAGCTACGCAAACACACTCTGCTGCCGGCTCGAGTGCAAAGCTGCGAGGGGTCAGCGCCGCTGCTCCAGTTTGCTGCCGCCAGGGCGCTGCTGCCACTCCTGCTGCTTCAGCTCGTAGGCGTTGCTGCCCCTCCTACTGCTTCAGCTCGTACACCTGTGCGTACGTCTCCGACAGCGCCACCATCTGTGGCAGCACCTCGCTGACGCGCAGGTCCTGCACCTCGTACCACTGCTCCTCAACCTGCAGTAAAGGCGAGTCAGTGCAGCGAGAAGGATCGCGAAATGGTCAGGGCAACACCCTGCGCCATGGCCCACCCAAACAGACATAACTGGCGGTGTTGCACTGCCCACCTAACCTGCCCATCCCAGCCCACCCCGTACCAAGCACGCCCCAATCTTGCCTTGCGGTGGATGTGCACGCGGTACGTGCCCTGCCCCTGCCCCGCCTTGCCCTCGTGCACCAGGTTGGCCACCAAATCGTACTTGGAGGGGGCAGGCTGCCCGTCCTTGCCTGCGAGAGTGGGTGGGAACGGTCGAGTGAGCTGGCGAACCGAGTGTGCCGTTGGGGGAGCAGTTGGACATTGCTACGAAAACACAGCGGCCCCACCAACACCCGGCTGCTTTCAGCCCATTGGCGCATGGTTTGAAGAACGCATGGTTTGAGGCTGGGGCGCACCCTGGGGCACGGGGACGCAGGCTGCCAGCTCCAGGTTCTTCACGGGGAAGTTCACAATGGTGGGGTTCTTCTCCATGAAAAACTGCGGGGCGGGTTGAGAGGGATTGGGGAGACCCTGAGACTGACTAGCAAGCAGAACACGCTGTGCGTTCACAGTGGTGGGTTGTTCTCCATGGAAAAATTGCGCAGAAGAGGAGGTGGAAGAGGGTGGGTGTGGTCCGTCTGGTGCGCAGAAAGGGCAGCGGGCTGATGATCCCCCAATCCAATTGTGGAGCAAAATGTGTGCAGGCCACGCCCGCCGCCAAGCGGCCCCCGCTGTTCCATCACGCTCCCTACCTCCCCTCCCCTCCCCACTCCCCAGCCGCCAGCCACCGCCCACCTGGTTCTTGAGGAAGCGCCGCACTTGCAGCACCAGGAAGCGCGGCAGCTTGGTGATGCTGAAGCGCCGCCGGCCTGCGGGGCAGGACGGGGGGAGGGCCAAGGCGGCGAGCACGTGTGACTGGACGCAGGCAGGTGCAGCATCAAGTGTGCCACAATCCCACTGCTTCAGGCATCAAGTGTGCCACACGCCCACTGCTTCCTGACCAGCAGGAGCGCCATGCAGCGCCCAGCCAGCAGCTGGTGCTGTCCAGCCGATGACCCACCGTGCTTGATGTCCTCGTTCACCGTCTGGCCATCAAACTTCTTCAGAATGTCAAAGATGGGCACCTGGGGGCAGGGCAGGGCAAGAGCGCCAAGTGCTTGCAGCGCAGTCGGGCACTTGCAGGGCGAGTGCATGGGCATGGCGCAATGCCGGCACGCAGGCTGCGGATCCCAGCGCTTCCTGAGCACCACAGCATGCCGCCGCATAGTGGCCAGGGCATGCGCCGGTGCCCGCCATCCCACACACCTGCGGGATGATGACCTTCTCTAGCGCATCCTTGAAGAGCGGCGCCGCCGGCAGGTCCAGGCCTAANCATCTGCACAAACGCCATGCCTGCAGAGCCCCAGGAACGGCGGTGTTGCATGGAGTCACGTGCAAGCCAGCTACGGCAAAGCTGAGCATGTCTGGGCCAACCATATCCAGCCCGCCAAGCTTAGAGTAAACAGCAAAACAAGCCGCGCGCACCGTTCTTGGCAGCATAGCTGACGAGCGTGTCGATCCGTTGTTGCAGGGCCGCCACCCACCCACCCAGGCTGCTGCCAAGGTGCACGCACTGCCCAGACCCACCCAGCATGAGGAAGGGCACGCGGTCGGTCACGTCCTCGCTCGAGTCTTTGGCCTTGCCCGTCCCAGCCAGCGTCACCACCTCCAGCTCGCCCTGCAGGCAGTCCGTGATGACTGCGCCCGGAAGAGAGAAGGGCAAATGGAGGAGAGGGGTCAGGGGGAGAGTAGGGTCAGCATCTTGCTGGGAGCAGTGAGGTCGTGCACTCCGCTGCTTCGCACCAAGCACCATTCGGCACAACCCAACGGAAGACTCCACCCGAGCAGTCAGCCTGCTCCCCCAACCGCTTCTTGCGCTTGCCGCCGGTCAGGTCGTGCACTCCGCTCCCTTTGCACCAAGCACCATTAGGCACGACCCAACGGAAGACTCCACCCGAGCAATCAACCTGCTCACCCGACCGCTTCTTGCGCTTGCCGCCGGTCAGGTCGTGGTGCAACGTGTTGACCAGCCAGGACAGGAACTCAACCGGGTCGCTCTGCTGGTCAATGATGAAGCGCTTGCCGCTGGCAGACATGACCGCCTGCAGCAAGGGGGCAGACAGGGGGATGCACGTGATCAATGGTTGGCGAGACGCGTGTCGGTCAACGATGGTCTGAGGCAGCTGAGCTGACGGGCCTGGCCCGACAAAGGCGGTTATCAGCGGCCCACTTCCCGGCTGTCCCCTCGGCCCCCCCAGCTTCCCAGCAATCCACACTAGATGCCCAGCAGTCCACACCAGAGTTGTTTTTTAATGCCCACCTGCATGAACTCGTGCGGCGACACCTGACCCTTGAAGGCGCGCGGATTCCACATCTTGCGCACCTGCGGCAGTGGAGAGGGCGGGGCAGCACCGGCGGAGGTCTCAGCGCGGGCAGCGCAGGCCAGCAGGTGGTGCCCGTTGAAGGTTACCTGACCAAGTAAACGTTGGGTGGGGGCCTGGCATACAAGGCGAGCCCCTGGCCCGACGAGGCAGCGAGTGGCCTGCTGCGATGCCCCCCAGTGCCGCGGCCTCACCAGCTCTCCAAAGCGCTGCACCAGCAGGGACTTGCAGGCCTTGTAGTTCTCTGGCCGCAGGAAGAAGTCGCTGCAGGCGGGAGGCAAAGGGTTGAGAGGCAAGAGTGAAGATATGGCAAGAAGAGCAAGAGGATTGACCGAATGGCGGCAGGCCTGATGAGGAGGGGGGGCCGCACCGCGATGGTGGATGTGCAGCTGACCAGACAGGGCTTGCAGGCAGCCAAACGGGCAGGCAGGTAGGCAGCCCAAGCAGCCCTAGCCAGGCATGCAGGCGGACCAGCCCCCCAGCAGGCAGGCAAGCGTGAGCGGGTCTGACCGGATGGGGTGCATGCGGATGAGCGCCTGCACCACCACGTTGGCGTAGTCGTTCATCTTCATGTTGTTCAGGCCCACCTGAGGTGGATGGACGGGGGCGCACAAGGCGCGCAGAGTCACGCGCTGCGCTATGCTTGCTGCTTACCAGCCTTCAGGCACTGTGCCATGCGTGCATGCCAATCAGGCTCTCGTCTCAGCGGCGCCAAGGGAGCTGGCTGTTGAGCTGACGTGCAAGGGGATTCTGTTCCATTTGCGGCAAGCTCCCTCCCGTCCCCTGCAACACATTGCGGCCCAGCGCCCCTCACCAGGCCCGGCATGTACTCGGTGCCATCCAGCGCGCGCGCCCAGGAGACAGAGCTGTCCAGCTTGGCCACATCCTCGGCTGCAGGTGCAAGTGGCGTAGGCAGCCGTGTGGATGTCGCATGCACGGAGGTGAGATTCGGCAAGAGGCACATGACTGTGTCCGGCTTGTCCACATCGTCGGCTGCATGGGGAGGGCGGGTTGCTGGAAAGGGGATGACCGTTGGGCAAAGCAGAACTGCCGCCAAGGTCAGGTAGCAGAGCTAACAAACGCAAGCAGCAAGTGCACCTCGCGAGTGCCCGCACTCCTTTGGCCTTGCTCCTATCATCAACTGACACGTGGCGGCAAGCGGGGTTCAGCATGCGCTCGACCGCTGCTGCGTGCACCCCAGCACTGCAAATCCCATGCGCACGGCCCGCTCACGCGTGAAGGTGGGGTTCAGCACGTACTGGATGTCCCCCAGCGACCGGTCCTGCACCTCGTACATGTCAGGCAGGCAGTACACCCGCCCATCCTCAATCTGCAACGGACATTTCGAGCGGTCGCGCGCGTCAGGGCACCAGCAGCATGCGGGCAACATCACTTCAGCCTGGGCCTCAGCTGGGGAGGCATTCGGCATCGCACACTTGCAAGCTGCGACAACCGTGCTGTGCTGTGCTATGCAGACACTGCGGTCGCTTGCCTTCATGAACATGTGGTGCCCCGCCTCTAGCGCGTGCGTGTATGCCTGCGTGTTGGGCCCCCGGCCCTGCCGGGAGGAGAGTGCAGGGGATGCAAACGCGTCGGCACACCGGTGGCTGCGGGACCTAGGACAACATCACAACACAGAATTGCCAAGTGTCTCAGGTGGGCCAGCATCGGCCGCAGGTCCGGCACACAACACAGGCCGCTTCTGCCCGCAGATCGATCGATCAGCAGCCGGTGTGCCTGCCGCACCTGGAAGTACTTGCCGCACACCAGGCACGCGTACACGTTGTGCCCGCTCAGCGTGACGGAGCAGCACTTTTCAAAGTCAAAGTCCAGGTTCTGTGCCAGTGGGGGAGTTTGGAAGCAACCCGCGATGTGCGGTCCGCATACCGACTGGCATGTGTCAAGCAATAGCGATCAGAAGTGGAGCCACAGCAGCTGCGGCATTATGTGGCGGTGCAGTAACCAGCCCACCACGCTGTGCAGCAACCACCATAGTAAAGCCTGCCGCCTGCCCCCCACCTGGCGGCTGATGGTGTCGAGGTACGGGCACTCTGCGCCCTTGCGCAGCGTCTTGCTCATCCTGTAGTTCTGCACCAGCGGTTTGTCGTCATCGTCGTCCTCCTCTACTTGCTGGGCCGCCGGCTGCTGGCCCTCGCCGGGCTGCTGCTCGCTGCCGCTGCCGTCTGCCGCCGCCGCCGCCGCTGGGGCGGCCTGCTCGCCGCGGCCCTCCTTGCTGCCATCACCCTCCAGCTCGTCTCTTCCTCGCTTCATCGGCGGCGAGGACGGCGCTGCTGGAGCAAGCGTCTGGAAGAGCTGCGGGCAACCGGAGCTCTGGCCAGCTGCAAGTCGCAATCGGTTGTTAGACAGCTCTTACACAAGGTCGATCAGCGCATCGCGAGCGCCAGGGAGCTCAGCCAACTCGCGCATGGGGGAGGGGCCGCATGATGGCTGCAAAACCTTCTCACGAGCGTGCATTGCCATGTCCGTGTTGCAGCAACTTGTGCAATAGGCACTGGGCTCCCCGGCAGCTGCACAGCGCGCCGGGCCGAATGGAGGACGCCAACAGGGAGCCGTGCCTGGCCTACCTGGAGGCCCTGCTGGAGAAGGAGCTGGAGGCAGATGCGGGCAGCTCGTCGGTGGAGCGCCTGAGGTGCGGGAGGCAATGTCGGAGGCGCCGGCGCCGCTGCCGCTGCCTGCAAGCGCCGTTTGCGTCCTTGCAGGGTAGCCCCTGGAATGCCCGGACATCTCCAGCCACTGATGCTCGCGTTGCACGTGCTCCACTGCAGCATTGCGCTGGGAGCGGTGGAGCTGGCGCTCACGCCCCGCGACCAGTCAAAGGCGGTCTGGCCTGCCGACCTGCCGGCCACGGTCGACTCGCTGGCCGCCGCCTTTGATGGCTTTGTGGCCGCCCTAGCCAGCAGCCCCGCACTGGCGGCAGAAGCCTCAGCGGCAGCCAAAGTGAAGGCAGTGGCGGATGCTGTGTGGGCCAAGCTGCAAAAGGGTTACAGCAAGGACCTTCAGCATGCGCAGGTGCGCTGCTCACTGGGTTGCCGCAAATCACGGAGCGCAGGTTAGAGGAATGTTGCATGACACAATGCACAGCAAGCATGCCAGCGCAGTGGCCCAATGCCTGCAGTCCCCCCTGCCGCCGCTGCAGCACGTGTTCAACTTTGCGGCGGCACTCAACGGCGGCGTGCCGGGCGTGAAGAAGCAGCTGGACTGTGCTGGGGTGGTAACCACCGTTTACAGGTGCGCAGGTGGCAGCGGCGCATGTGCACGGCCACTGGTGTTCAGGTGGCAGCGATGCACATGTGCATGTGCTTCCGGCTTGCCTCTGGCGGGCTGAGCGGTGGCATGGCCGGTTTGAGGGGCGCGCCCTGCCGTCGGCTCTAGCCCTCACTGCCCCTGCTGCCGCCTTCTGTCTGGGGATGCACATCAACTCAGCTTCGCCTCTTGCATTCCTGCCCTCTGCCCAATGCCGCAGCATCTGCCAGGCGCTGAGCCAGCGGTACCCGCAGCATGCTGACCTGGCAGCCGTGCGCATGCAGGTGTGCGCCATGCTGGCCATCTTCCTCACATGCGTGTTGCCTGCACCATGGCTGCTGTGGGCGCTGCGCCTGCTCGTTCCTCTTTCAGCTCCCCTTCAACCGCCATGACCCTCCTCTCCACCCCACCCCTCAGGTCAGCGAAGACCACTGCTGGCTGCAGCTGGGGCACGGCCAGCGGGAGACAACAGTGGAGGTGACCACTGACACAGCCGCCAAGCGCGGCCTGCCGGTGGCCCCCGACGCCTGGCGGGGCTGGCTGTACACGGGTGGCCGCGCTGTGCTGTGCTCCCCACACCAGGCCTTGGCTGCCCTGGTGACATCCATCAACCCCTCGGTGTCCGGCGGCAAGAAGGGGGTGAGTGCCGGGGCGCCGGTCCCCTGCGGTTGAGCAGGACACAAGTCGCACGCTGGCTGCTGTGGCTTGCTTGCCACAGCAAGCAGGCAGCAGTGTGCGGGCATTAGGCGGCACCCGTTCCTCCGCTGCTGCCCCCACTCTCCCTTCTTGTTGCGCGTTACCTCGACTGCGGTGTGCCACGCTGCTGATTCGTTCGTTCTTTCTTTGTGCCACGCTGCACTTGGTCCCCGCAGGCGGACTCTGAGGAGCTGCAGCTGGCACAGAAGCGGCTGCTGGAGGTGCTGCTGCGGCGCCAGCCCGCAGCGCTCTACCCTGCTGCGCTGTGCGCGCTGGCCGACCTGGCTGAGGTGGGCAGCATCTCATGCAGATTGAGCCTGGTTGGGTTGCCCAATGGCATGCGTGCTGCGCTTTTGAGGCAACCTGCCTGCCTCTGCTGCTTGCTGTGTGTGGGGTGAGCGTTATAGGTTTGCATAGCTTTGCCATGTCTCACCCTGCCCTCAGCCCCCGCTCATGCAGGTGTGGTCGCAAGATGAGCTGGACGCTGCACGCGACAGGGGCGACGCGGCGGCGGTCTCTGCTCTGCTGCGCAGGCGGCCGGGCGATGCTCAAGACCTGTTTGTGCAGGCCATCCGGCTGGCAGCAGGGGCCAGCAGTGACAATGCTGGAGCAGCAGCGGCAGTGGCAGCGCCGGAGCAGCAGGCAAACGGCCATGCGCAGCAAGCAGGAGCAGATGGTGGCACATCACAGGCCGTTAGCGGCAGCGGCCCGCCTGCATCAAGTGCCAGCGAGAATGGCGCTGTGGGCAGCGGCAGCGGCTGGCAGTGGTACGTTTACAGCTACATCTCTGCCTTCCTGGCTCGCCGGGCCGAGTTCCTGGCTAGCTGTGCAGAGACAGGGCTTGCAGCAGAGGCGGGAGAGCAGCAGCAGCAGCAGCAGCAGCAGCAGCAGCAGATAGGGGCGCACGAGCCGGGGGCACAGCAGGCGTCGCATCCGCAGCCTTCGGAGCAGCAGCCAGCAGCAGAGCAGCAGGCGCAGCAGGCGCAGCCCCTCGGGGAGCAGCAGGCGGTAGAGCAGCACCCCTACTGGCAGCAGGCGGTGGCCACGTATGCAGAGGCGCTGGCGTGGGCAGCCAAGGGAGGGGCGGTGCTGGCGCAGTATCGCTTCCAGCCGGCCACAGGTGCGGTCTGGAGGCGTGGGGGGCACTGGCCTGCTTGCAAGGTGCCTGTGGAACCTTGCTGCCTGCTGCTGAGTGTGCATCCCAACATCCCCCCACGCACCCCCGCGTGCCTGCTTCTTCTCATTGCCGCAGACGAGCAGCTTTTCAAGGACATAGAGGGCGTGCTGGAGGAGGTGTTCAGAGACGGCTTGGCTGCACTGGCCAAGCGCCAGCCTGGCGGCCAGCTGGCCGGGCCAGCACTCTTTGCCTCCCTGCTGCGCCTCTGGGACGGCGTGTGCTGCTTGTTTGGCGGCAAAGCCAAGCCACAGGCCTGGGTCGCCCTACTGCTGCGCCTGGCCAAGCTCTTCAGCCCCGATGCGCGAGCTGCGGCAGCCGACAGCGTGGCTGCTGAGCTGGCCAGCGGGCCCATGCAGCGGGTCCAGCGCCTGTGGGCTGAGCTGGCGCCGCTGGCCACCATTCGGCAGCAGTTTGAGACGGCGGATGTGGAGGGCGGCAGTGTAGAGGGCGGCAGCGCACCGGGCGAGCGGGCGGCCAAGCGGCGGCGCGGCTGAGCTGGGCCAGGCTGACTGCTGACAACGTTTGACTTTGGCCCGACACGCTTTGAACCTTGCCATTACTTTTCAGCACTTGTTTCTTGCACTGTTAATGTTGCCAATCAAGTGTCACTGGCGCAACCAGCGGAGCAGCTCACGGCTCGCCCCCGCCAGCACCCTGTCGCTGCCCAGCCGCTGGCTGGGGCTGGGTCGCGTGTGCGGGGCTGGCCAGCACCAGCGCCTCCTCCCGCAGCTCCTGCAGGTAGGCCAGCTCCTCCCTGCAGCTGGATCAGAAGAGCGTCTCTCATCATGCGGTCGCCATGCACAAGGAAACTCCTGCTACCTGTACGAGGTTGTCCCTGGCTAACAAGGAGAGCACAGCATGCACTGCAGGTGCCGTTGAGCCGGCTCAGCGAGCTGTGTTGGGTGTGCACTGGCCTGCCTGCATGAGGTACCCTGCAGGTGCCGCTCCCCGCATTGCCCTAAACCCTGCGGGCCCGCCACACCATGCCCCACCTGAGGCGCTCGCAGCAGCGCTCCAGCACCGCTGCGTACCTCTCAAAGTCCTGCTGGCCGGCTGCCGGCTGTGCCCCTTCCACCGGCGCGCCTTGTTCCAGCAGCGCACGCTCGGGGCTGTCCAAGCTGCCCTGCATGTGCTGCGCAAGAGCCAGCACGAGCGTCTGCTGCTGCAGGCTGGCCACCACCAGGCGCACTGCCCCGCTCACGCGGTGCTGCCACGCGTGCACATCCTGCTCGCCCAGCACGTCGACCGAGCCCTCAGGGTAGGCGGGCGCTGCCCCTCGCTCCTCAGGCAGCTGAGGCTCCAGCAGCGCTTCTTGCTCTAGCCGCGCATGTGGCGCCCCTGCCCCCAAGCCGGCTGCCGCCAGTGGCTCCTCGCCGCCAGCTGCGCCAGCGGCGGCAGCCAGCGGGCACCGGCTGAGCTTGGGCGAGGGCCTTGGATGGACCAGGCGCAGCACGCCAGGTCGTGTGCAGATGCTGGGCAGGCAGGCGCTGGCAGGGCACTGGCCAGGCCCAGGCAGCAGTCGCCTCAAGCGGCCGCACGTCCAAACCGTGCTGTGTGCGGAGTGATCCATCACGGTGCAGCATCTGCACAGACAACGAAACCCCAATCGCCCAGTGGCCTTCTGGGCGCCGGCGCCCACCAAGGGGTTCATGCACAAATGCAGGGGAATGAAGGGATCGCCGCCACACCACTGTCCACTGCACTCAGGAACGCCCTCGAAACCTGCAAGCAGCGCGTGGAAGGCGAAATGACTTCGGGAGGTGAGCCTTGGGTCTTGGGACTCGGACTTGGGTGGCTCCCCCAAGCTGCCCTGCTCTACAATTGGCGCACAAGACGATATACGATCAAAAACACGGGTGCCTCGGTGCCATGGCCTCCGGACCCGCAGGTTGGCAGCGACACGTCGCGCTCTTCGCGGCGATCGCCGTTCTGCTTCCAGCGATGGCCACAGCGCAGTATGGCGAGTGCATGAGCCTAGGTGCGTAGACATGCAGAGACTTGCCGCCGCCGCCACGCCGCTACATGCCGCCGCCGCTCGCATGCCGCTGCTCGCCATTTTGCCACTCGCCCAGCCTGCCGGCCGCCCTTCCACAGAGCGGGGCTCCCTGGTGTGCAACGGTACGCTGTCCGCGGACGACGTCTCCACACTGCTCGACGACTTCCTCTACGACGCCCAGGACGTGTCCCGCGCCTCCATCTCTTTTGAGAACGCCAACATCACGGGCCTCAACCTTGCCTACGCCACGGCCGTGGCCTTTAAGATGCCGAACCAACCGTTTATTAAACTCAGCTTCAAGGACTGCGTCATTGCCCGCAACCAGGTGCGGTGGGCCCTGATCTCGTGCCAAGGCGCGGCCGATTCATGGGAGATGGCTCGGCATCCATGAGGCCCGCTAGTACTGCTGTTCTGCCTCCGGCTGGCGCCTGCAAGTCTCAACCACGGCCCACCCCCACCAAGCACGACACGCCTCCCTGCAGCCGCCCTTGCCCTTGCAAATTACTTGGAATGCGGGAATGCATTCAAGGTCCCCCCCTCCCACCCTCCCTCTCCTGTGCCCCTCCCCAGTTCCTGCTGTTTGGCGCGGCCGTCACGGAGCTCAACCTGGCCATAGAAGTGCAGGTTTTGAACAGCCGATTTTACGACAACATGCTCGTGGCAGCCGCAGCGGCCAGCGTGGGAGGCACCGCATCTGCCTCCCTGACGATGGTGGGCAGTGAAGTGGTCGGCAACATGGTGGCAGCTGCGGGGGCACTGGCCATCTCCAACTCTGCCTCCGCAAGCGCCACCGGCACCGGCGGCAGCGCCCGCAACAATGCCCTCACGGCCGCCGGCTTTGTGGCCACCGGTGGCGAGGCATCCGCTCGGGCCGACTTTACCACAGTGGAGGGCGACGGCAACGAGGCACGGGTGGCAGGGCTGCCATTTGTTAACCAGCCACTGGTCACCTCGATCATTAAGACGGTCCTGGATGCGGGTGAGAAGGGCCAGGGTGAAAAAGGGAGCAGCAGGAGTGGGAGGGGGACCCCAACTCCAACTGCTGAGCGCTCACCTGCTGACCCGCCCGCCCACGCCCGCCCGCCCCCGCAGTGTTTGTGTCCAGCTCCGGCCTCAGCGGCAGCCTGGCCAACGTGCAGACCCAGCTGTGCACGTCCATGGCCCCCGGCGGCAGCATCCAGACGTGGGCCTCTGATGTGGTCGACCTGAGCGGCGTGCTGCGTGTGGCAAACAGCGTGCTGTGCAGTGCTGGCTCCAGCATCCGCCTGAGCGACATCCCAGGCATGATTGATGGCAGCGCCTCCCCTGGAGCCATGGGCACCATGCAAGCCATGCGAATGCTCGCCACGGTGCGTTGCCAATGACCTTTTGTGGAAGGGGGATGGGGGGCAGGCGTGCCGCGGGCTGGTGAGCAGATGGCAACCCTCGCCGTAGCGCTGGCAGGACAGCTTGCTAGTGTGTGCTCTGCTGCGGCCCGCTTTCCTCAGCAGTCAACTTGCCTGTGCTCTCAACACACATTTGCAGGGCGATGGCCAGATCAGCGTCAAGTCGGCCATGGGCCTGGCCCGGGCCATGGCCTCCCACCCAGATGCCATTGGACCCATTCTCAAGCAGCTTACCGTCAAGCCCAAGAACTGAAGCAGCTGCACTTATCTGCGGTTGATTGCAAGACGGCCAGGCGCTGCCAAGGCAGCCAGCCGCCGGTCAGCTATCTGAGCAGCCCGAGTCCAGACAGCAGGCAACCCCCTCCCAGCATTGCTGCCCCACCTTCCCAGCATCGACGCCCCGGCTCCGCATCTCCTGCACTTTTGCATGCCTGCGGTCAGCCGCCCTGCCCAGTCTTGCTTGTGACCCACTATGGAATATAACCTATCCCATCACGCAACGCCAGTTTCCAAAGATTTTCGGCATTCACATGGCGGTCCGTCGGCATGCGTCGTGTCGGAGGGATTTTTCATTCCGCCAACAGAGCGTGCCAGCCCACTGCATGCGCTGCTGCCCCATGCTGTCACTGTTAAGTCCAGCTACCGTTTCAATCTGCAGCTCCCAGTCCAGCGTCGCTGCACACTGGCTAATGTGCAGCCTGTCGGAAGCACTTGCCGCTGTCGCCTGCAGTACCTTGCATGCCGCGCCGCGCCAGGTGTGCACCACTCATCGGCCGATCTGCTGCAGCGGTGGCATTTGATCTAGCATGAATAAGCTCTCCACAAAGCTCCAGAGGCAGTTGTAGAAAGAGGAGGGCGGCTGAAACCCTTTCACCTATGCCGCTGAGCGCTGCGGCTCCAGCTGCTGCGCGATGCCCATTAAAGCGCTCAAGCAACCTGAATCAGGCGGGCGCGCCGCAGCTGCGGCCCGCCCGGCGCCAGCGGCGACCGGCTCGACGCCCAAGCGCCGCCCCCGCCCCTGACGGCAGCGTGACTTACACTGCAGATGTGCAGCCATCCATGCTCAGCGAGGCAGAGAAGTTTGTGATGGAGATGGCGGAGGCGGAGGCGGCGGCGGCGCCGGCGGCGGCAGGCCAGCCCGCGCAGCTGCAGGGCCAGTTATCCGTGCTGCGCGGCCAGGTGGCAGAGCTGAGCGCCAAAATTGACGCGCTGTACAGCACCGTCCTGGTGGGCGTTGCACTGCCGGCTGCCCCAGAGGGCGACGAGGAGGGCGCGGCAGCGGCGGCGGCGCTTGCGGCACAGCTTGCGGCAGCGCTGCCTGACCCTTCGGCCTTGACAGAGGCGCGGTTTGGGGAGCTGGGTCGCTCCTCTCCCAAGGTGAGGAGTCTGGGATCGAGCTGGATCTTTGGGACGGTGTTGTTTGCGAGCTGGTCACCACCATGGATTAGCTCCTGCTTTGCTGGCATGCAGCTGTGCAGCCTCTCGCCCTGAACCGCCCGTGCCTGCCTTGTGCAGCTGGTGGCGGCGCTGCTGCAAGCCAAGGAGCGAGCTGACCCACAGGGCTGGCTGACGTTCCAGGTGGGGTTGACAAGCGCGAGCCGTGACGTGCCGCTGCCCACTGGCCTGCTTGCATTGCATGCCCATGCATCGCAGATGCACCTGGCTGCAATGTTTGAGAGCAATGCAGTGTACCATGCTCAGCCACGCATGCTGCTGCTGTGGCCGCTACAACTGGCCTGCAGACGGAGGTCAGCGCTTTCAAGCTGCAGCGCACGCGAGTGGAGCGAGAGGCAGACGACCTGCAGGTGTGCTGGCTGTGGCCAATCGAGGTGCTGCTTCCGTGAAGTGAGCTGCTTGCCTGCTCCGTGGCTCTACATGGCTCGCAGCGTCGTCTGTGACGCTGACACCTGCGGCGTGCGACATGCTTGAGGGAGCAGTAAATGGCAGCGCAGCCAGTGCCACCCATACTGCCCGCCACACTTCCTTCCACCTGCATGCTCACCCGCCCCTGCCCCCCTGAAACATGCCACTGCACCCACAGGCTGTGCTGGATGCGGCGCTGCAGCGAGAGCGGCTGGCGGGTGCCCCCGATGAGTATGCCGAGGCAGTTGGCGCTTGGGATGCAGCCGAGGGAGCAGCCGCGGAAGGGGCTGGGGCGGCGGGCGGCGGCGTGGCAGCCACGCAGGGCATGAAGGTGGTTCTCATCACCGGATTCGAGAGCTTCAACGTCGACCTGTACAAAAAGGTGGGTTGTGGCCGGAGAGTGGTGTACTGTGCTGTTGAAGGCAGCGCCCAGGCTGTGACGGCATGGTATTGGGCTGCAGCGCTTGGATGTGAGGCGATGTGCTGCCCACGTGCCCACCTGCCGGCCTCCACACATCCTCTGCTGCTTGCCTGTGCAGGCTGCGGTGGCACTGGCGCGCGCCTGCCCCGCCATCTCCCTGCGCGTCTTCTCCGACCGGGACCTGGGTGGGTGACTGCGGCCCTTGCTTTGTTGCACGCAGTCTGGCCGGCTGGTGCGGTGCATGTTCACTTGCAAGTTTGGCTGGTACTGGGCGGTGCAACGGTGCACACCATGTCACAGCGTTTCCGTTGTGCCCAGCCCTGGACCACCCCACATCTGCCCGTGCAACCATGACTGGATCTGCAGGCCCGCGGCGGGCCGAGGTGGAGGCGGCGCTGGCCGGCGCGGACGTCTTCTTCGGCAGCCTGCTCTTCGACTTTGACCAGGTCCGCTGTGCTGTGCTGCGCTGTGCTGTGCTGTCGTTTGTGGTGTCATGCCGGGTTGCGTTGCGCTGTGCCGTGCTGCGTTGTGCTGTGGTGCGGTTGCACATGAAGCCGTCTGGGGCGTGCACAGCTGCCCGCTCACCCAAGACAGCGTCCGTTGCAAGAGTTCCCCTCGCTCCTCACCCCATCTCACACGCGCTGCACTGCTGCACCCTCAACAGGTGGAGTGGCTGAAGGCGCGGCTGGAGCGCGTCCCCGTCCGGTTCTGCTTTGAGTCCTCTCTGGAGCTCATGGAGTGCACCCAAGTGGGTGGCTTCAAGATGGCGCCGGGGGGCAAGTCCAAGGGGCCGCCGCCGGCGGTGAAAAAGGTGCGGTGGGGTGCTGGCTGGGGATGGGTTGGAGCAGGCGGGACTGGCTGGGTGGTGCTCTGGTGCCTTCGCAGTGGTGCACTGGCTGGTGCACGAGCTCAGTCGTCGGCCAGCGGCTGTCAGCCAGCCCTGCCCAACGCGCTGCACCCATGCCACGCCTGCTGTGCTCGCTGTGCTGTGCTGCGCAGGTGCTGAGCCTGTTTGGCAGCGGGCGGGAGGAGGACAAGATGGTGGGTTACCTCTCCTTCCTCAAGATTGGGCCCAAGCTCCTCAAGTTCCTGCCGGGTGGGTGGAAGGCGGGGTGTGAGGCGCTCCTTTGGGTGGGACAAACGAGGCCGCCCGCCTAGCAGCACAACTGACCTGCCACGTGCGGCCCCCGCCCCTTCCAGCGCGTCTGCTTGTGTTGCCCTCAAGCACCTCACCCATCGCCTCCCACGTGGTCGACTGTTTTTTTTGCACCTCTGCGCAGGCCAGAAGGTGCGGGATCTGCGCACCTGGCTCACCTCCTACGCCTACTGGAACCAGGTGGGGGGCACTGGCATGTTGTGCGGCACGCGGACACACCCGTGCTGTGCCTGTGGGCACTCTGCCCTTGACTGTCGACTCCCTAGTTGAGTCACCCCTATCCCGCTGCACCTCAACTCCTGCAGGGCGGCCTGGACAACGTGGTCTCCATGTTCCTCTACATCGCCAAGGAGTGCTTTGGCCTGGCCACCGCCGATGTCCAGGTGGGGACCCGGGGCATGTTTGCAGTTGCAATTTCCTCTGCTTGCCTCGTCCCCTGGCCCGCTTGGACCACCCCTGCTGTCCAGCCCATACCCATCTCCCCTGCCTCCCCTCTCCTCCTCTGCAGCCCGGCGAGGTGATTGAGACGCCCGCAACCGGCTGCCTGCACCCCGCCTATCCAGGCTACTTTAGCAGCCCCGCCGAATACATGCGGTGGTACGAGCAGGAGGGGCCGGTGCGAGACCCCAAGGCACCCACAGGTGAGGGCAGAGCGTGCAGTGTGCGGACTAGTTGCTGCGTGCCTCAAAGATGCATGTAGCACAGGAGTGTTGCCGTCGCTGCTCAATACAGACTCCTTAAGTCAATGCCGTGCATTTACAGATACCCCATCCCATTCACCCACCGCACCCACCCCACCCCAACCCCCATCTGATGCAGTCGGCATCCTGCTGTATCGCAAGCACGTGATCACAGACCAGCCCTACATTTCCCAGCTGATTGAGACGATGGAGGCGGAGGGGCTGCGCCCGCTGCCCATCTTCATCAACGGCGTGGAGGCACACACCGTGGTGAGTGCTTGCCGTGTGTTGTTGGCAGGGTGTGGCTGGATGGCTGCAACAGTGCGTGCAGGCAAGCACGGCTCCGTGCCTGCTGGATGTGTGCGTTGAGGGGACCCGACAACGTGCACACCTGCACGCCCTCTCCCCTCCATGCAGGTGCGCGACCAGCTGACCACGGCGCACGAACAGGAGCTGCTGCGCCGGGGGGAGAAGACGAGCCCCACGCTGAGCCGCGACGCGGTGCTGGTGGACGCTGTGGTCAACACAGGCAAGTGCAGTGGATCCGCGGATGAGTGCAGCATGTATGTTGCATGCAGAGGGATTTTGTTTGGCAGGCAGCTTGCCAGCCACAGATGCTCCTCACCTGCCACAAAGAGTGGCGTGGTTCTCACACCGCCTGCCCTCCACGTCTCCGCAGTCGGCTTCCCTCTGGTGGGCGGCCCCGCGGGGACCATGGAGGGTGGGCGGCAGAGCGAGATTGCAAAGGCCATCCTGTCCACCAAGAATGTGCCGTACGTGGTGGCTGCCCCGCTGCTCATCCAGGCAAGGAGTGGAGGCAACGTTAGGGGGCTGGGTGCACTGCTCGGTGGTGCGCTGCGCCTGCCCTGCTGCCCCCTGGTTACGTAGCATGTGTAGTATGCGCAGCCGTGCCCAGCGGAGCAGACTCGCCGCATCGCTTGCCGAGTTGCTGCCGCACCTTTGTTGCCATCCACACTTTTTCCAGGACATGGCCAGCTGGGTGCGGGATGGCATTGGCGGGCTGCAGAGCGTGGTGCTCTACTCCCTGCCCGAGCTGGATGGAGCCATCGACACCGGTCAGTGCTGCTGAGGCGGCTGTGCCACATTGCAAAGCGGGGCGGTCTCTTTCCAGGCGCTTTGCTTGGCTGTGGGCATGTGCTCCACGCCCACCCACTGCTCACCCATCTACTGCCCAGCCTTGTCCCGCCCGCCTCCACCCCTGCAGTGCCACTGGGCGGCCTGGTTGGCGACAACATCTATCTGGTGCCCGAGCGCGTGAAGCGCCTGGCCTCCCGCCTGCACAAATGGGTGGCGCTGCGCCGCACGCCGCCGCAGGTGAGGGTGGCCGTGTGAGAGCGGGTGCTCCTGGACAGCCCTGCCAACCGGCAGCTGCATATGTGGGACCTCCAGCAGGCATGCCAATCAGCGTCGTGTGCAGCAGGCTTATGACATCACGCCTGTCGCAGGCATGTAGGGTAACGCCTGTCGCCGCCGGTCATCCCATGCCACTGCAGGAGCGCAAGTTGGCCGTGCTGGTCTACGGCTTCCCGCCGGGTGTGGGCGCCACCGGCACCGCCGCCCTGCTCAACGTGCCCAAGTCGCTGGAGCACGTGCTGGCCACGCTGCAGCAGGTGGGCCATCCTGGCTGAGCAGAGCCCAATGACTCGCTGCCAGCAGTAGGGTGCACTGGCTAGCTGTGAGAGCACATCGCGGCTGGTCCACACAGGGATGCCGCCACGGCTGAAGCCTTGGGCAGCAGCTGGACCCACCACAAGGCGGTGCCTGTCTGAACATGTGTCAAGGAACCGCTTTGTTTGGTGGATCCTCAGGAGGGATACGACCTGGGCGACCTGCCGGGCGAGGCGGGCAGCCTTGAGGGGCTGGGCGAGGCAATTGTCACCGCTCTGAAGATGCAGGACGATCAGCGCGCCATCACAGGTCAGTGTACGTACAGTGTGGGGACCTGTTCGGCCACCCGTTTTGTGGTTTCTGGCAGGCACCAGTTGGAGGTGCAGCACTGCTTTGTTGGAAGTCGGCATGCAGCTGTCTTAGCACACCGGCTGACGACCATTTGTGCAAGCTGTCGCGCTCTCGTCACACATGTCCGCCTGTCATCTGCCTTCCCCCACCCTTGAATAACACCTTGCAGAGGGCGCGGCGGGCGTGCTGAAGCGGGGCGCGGGCCCAGCGGAACCCTTTGGAGCCAAGCCTATGGCGGTTGAGATCGAGCCCAAGCGGTTGAAAGAGATGCTGACATACCCGGAGAGCTGGGGGCCCAGCGAGTGGGGTGAGCAGGGCGCCTGCTTTGCAGGTTTGCTGGCTGCCTTGGCGGACGGGGAGGGCTGCTTGCAACCAGCCAGGCTTGGCTGTGCTTCCAGGGCTGAACATGCATGGTCAAAGCGTCCCTAGTGAGAACAGGCGTACTAACATCGCCTGACGCCTCGCTTCCTCCTTCCCTGTGCTTGGAGCAGGCCCCATCCCCTTCCTGCCCGACAATGACATCCTGGTGCAGCGCCTGGAGCGGCAGTGGGGCGAGCTGGGCAAATACCAGGGCATCAGGTGAGGGACGATGCAGAGTCAGCGTGGCAGGTCAACAAATGGGTATCGGCAGCAGGGCACTGTGGCTCTAACCCAGCTGCCGGACCTACCCTTCTTTGCCTTCCTCAACCTGCCCTGCGCTCTGCCGCAGCACCAGCGCGCGGGGCGGCTGTGTGGTCAGCGGTATCCAGCTGGGCAACGTGTTCATTGGGGTGCAGGTGGGCCGCTGGCGGATCTTGGTCGAGAACTGGCATGTGCTATGTGCCATGCATAAAGCCCCCATGTGTGCCGGCCTCCCTGCTTCCATGCCACGCCCCCATGTGTGCTGGCCGACCTTCTTCCCGCCACCTCACCCACCCGCATGCGCCTTCTCGTCCCCCCCTCCCTCCCCCGGTGCAGCCGCTGCTGGGTGTGGAAGGGGACCCCATGCGCCTGCTGTTTGAGCGCGACTTGACGCCCCACCCACAGGTACGAGGTGTGACTTGGGCTTCCCTGCATTGTCGGGTGCAGCTGGCTGCAGATCTGGGAGTTCCGGTGACGTCCTCTTTCAGCCTGTCTGCAACGCTTCAGCCTGTGCCCACGTTGCCTCCCACCTAGACGCCATGAGCCGGCTTGTATCGGCAGCTCCTGGCCTTGGTGCCTCTTGAGTTTGTCGAAACCGTGTGTTCTCCCTGCCACCCCTGCCTCCCACTCTGCCCTGCCGCAGTACGCGGCATTCTACCGCTGGATGCAGCAGGACTTCCAGGCCAATGCGGTGCTGCACTTTGGCATGCACGGCACGGGTGCGATGCGCGGGGCCGTGCATGGGCCAGACGCATGTTGCATAGTGGGTCGTGGGTGAGCAGGCAAGGTAGCCAGTGCCCTGGGAAGGTGCAGTCTCCAGCCATCCACCTGCGTAAAACCCCACTGCCTGACATCAACCCCGGCCCACCCTGGCCATATGCCCCATCTGCTGCAGTGGAGTGGCTGCCGGGTGTGCAGCTGGGCAACACCGGGTTCTCCTGGTCCGACATCCTGCTGGGTGCGCTGTGCTGGGCATGCTGGGTGCGCTGTGCCGTGACTGCCGTTTGCCTTGGCCAGCCGGTACTGGGTGTTTGGGCTGCACTCATGCAATGTGAATCTGCCATCAGACAATGCCTGCGCAGCCGCTGCGTGATCCTGCCTTCGGCCCAGCAACGCCTGCGTGTTCCACTCGCTCCCCCTCCCTCCCCTCCTCCTGCCAGGCGACCTGCCCAATGTGTACGTCTACGCCTGCAACAACCCGAGCGAGTCAATCATCGCCAAGCGGCGCGGATACGGTGCGCCGCACGCCAGCGCTGCCCGGCTGATGCAGGGAGCAGCAGGGCCTGTGCAGCACAAGCAGCTGGTGGTTGGTCCGCCTTGCGCTTGCAGCCAGCACGTCTGTCTCTGCCAAGGCATGCCCCCCACCAGCCATCCACCTGGTGCCATGCCTGCCACCTCCCAATGCCGCCAGGCACGATTGTGTCGTACAACGTGCCCCCCTACGGCCGTGCCGGCCTGTACAAGCAGCTGGCGGAGCTCAAGGCGCTGATTGCGGGTGGGCCCCGCATCTGTCATCAAGTAGCACAGCCTGTGCCCGCACACGGCAGCGCAAACGCGCCTGCCCCGGTCTGCACGCGGGCTTCTGGCGTTCATGCCGGTTGGTGGATACCACTCTGCTGCCCCCCTCCCTCCCCCTCCCTCCCTCCGTCTTGCAGAGTACCGCGACCAGCCAGCGGGCGGCGGCGAGGCGCTCAAGGGGCCCATCCTGGAGCTGCTGGCCTCGGCTGGCCTGCAGGTGGGCAGATGCAGGGGGCACCGGCTGCACTGCAAGGCAACTGTCCTCGCTGAGTGCGGGCCTTAGCTGGCCGGCCTGAAGGGGCTGCGCCGTGCAACAGCCAGGCTGCGACCTCTCACCATCTCCACGCCGCCTTGCTGCGCCATGCCCTGCGCAGGAGGACTGCCCCTTTGACCCGGATGCGGCCGAGCCGCGCACGTTGGGCGCAGAGGATGCCGAGGGAATCAGCGAGGAGGCGTTCGGGGAGTACGCGGCGCGCGTGTACCAGTACCTGCAGGTGCGCGCTGCTACTGGGCATGGGGTTAGTTTGGCCAGCCCAGGCACTCCTGCGCAACGTTTGTGCTGCATGCCTGTCAGGCAGGCATGTGCCCTGAATTAGCGCTTGCGCGCACCCCCTCCCCCCGTGCTGCCCAGGTGGTTGAGAACCGCATCTTCTCGGAAGGCCTGCACGTGCTGGGCCAGCCGCCGCCCCCCGACCAGGCAGCGCAGTACCTGGCAGGTGGGCAGAGGCAGCCGGGCTAGCAGGTGGCTTGTGAGCCAAGGCATTTCCGGGCTCTACCGGGGATGTACAGGCCTCACATGTCTCCCCATGCCTCCCCCTCTCTCCCTCTCCCCAGCCTACTTTGGGGACGACCTCCCCGCCGAGGCTGTTCAAGTGGTGGCGGCAGCTCCCCCTGGGGAAGGGGTGGATGAGCTGCGTGCTCGTCTGGACCGCATCTATCGCCAGCCAGCGGCGTCCACCAGCGGCAGCATGGACGGCGGCAGGTGCGGGGCGGGGCGGCCGATCAGCACACAGAGCAAGGAGGGCACATTACGCCATGACCTGCACCCCGAGCCCTCCTGCCCTTCCAATGCCACCACTTTTGAACCGCCGCCCTCCCGCCCTCAACCCCCTGCTCCCCCTCGACAGCAGCGGCACCAGCCTCGACCCCGTCAAGCTTGAGGAGGCTGTTCGCATCCGCGACCTGCTGGGGCGCAATACCGAGGAGCTGCGCAGCGTGGCACGAGCGCTGAATGGGGAGTACATCTTGCCAGAGGCGGGAGGCGACCTGCTGCGCGACGGAGCGGGTGAGCAGGGGAGGGGAGGAGGGGGAAGCCGGCGAGTGTGTCCTGCCCAAAGGGTGCAACACCCACGCCATGATCCTGCCCACACGTGCAACAGCTTCGTGTTCTGACTGTGCACCCGCCCCTGCAGGCGTGCTGCCCAGGGGGTGCGATATCCACGCCCTGATCTCTGCACTTGCAACAGCTTCTGATTCTGACTGCGCACCCACCCCTGCAGGCGTGCTGCCCACGGGGCGCAACATCCACGCCATGGACCCGTACCGCATGCCCTCGCTGTCGGCCATGGACCGGGGCGCCAAAGCGGCAGAGGCCATCCTGCAGGTGGGCACCACGCTTTAAAAACATCTTTGGCCGGCAGGTGCTAACACTAGCACTGCCTCAATGTGCTGGTGTGGATAGGGATGCACCGCACCACTAGCGGATTGGCTGTCATGGTTGCAAAACAACTGCCACTCCCTTTCCTGGCTTCACTTCGCTCCCTTTCCCTGCCTGCAGGCGCACCGCGCATCCAGCGACGGCGCCTGGCCCGAGACGGTGGCTGTCAACCTGTGGGGCCTGGACTCCATTAAGACCAAGGGCGAGGCAGGTGGGTGCCACGCTGCTCTAAGTCCCACCAGCTGAGCGCAGCCGGGGTTTGATCACGTCATAAAGGCTTCTGATGAAGGCTCGCCGGGTGCCTGCTTCAGCTGCCATGACCATTTGTGACAGCTTGCACCATGGCTCAAGGCGCGCGTGCTGCCCCTCCCGCAGTGGCCATTGTGCTGCACATGGTGGGCGCCCGGCCCGTGAAGGAAGGCACCGGCCGCATCGCACGGTTCGAGCTGGTGCCGCTTGAGGAGATGGGCGGCCGGCCGCGTGTGGATGTGCTGTGCAAGTGAGCGGGGTTGGAGGAGGGGGGCTGCGATCGATTGTTTAGGTTGCATCCAGGCAGGCATCATGCCATCCCTCCTGGTCCCAGCAGCAACAGCGGCATCCTCCACACTGCAACCCCGTTGTGCATCCGATTCTGATGCGCCCCGTGCCGCCGCCGCCTGCGCTCCACCGCAGCATGAGCGGCATCTTCCGCGACTCGTTCCAAAACGTGGTGGAGCTGCTGGACGACTGCTTCCAGGTGTGGCTCGCGCGAAGTGGAATTGTGAATTCATGTCTGAAACGGCAGTGCACAGAAGGTGCTGCTGGGCGGCAGCTTCCAGGTGTGCATGGCCCACAGCACTGTCTGTGGCGGTTGTGCTGTCACAGACTACCTGGCGGCGGCACTGCTGTAGGATATTCGGCCCTCCTTGCCTCGTACACCACCCCACCCATACCGCCTCCAGCCCTCATGCCGCATCTCTTCCCCACCACCCCTGCTTGCAGCGCGCGGCCGATGCCAACGAGCCGCCCGAGCAGAACTACGTCCGCAAGCATGCGCTGGCCATGAAGGCGCAGGGGCTGTCCAACCCCGCGGCCCGACTGTTCTCCAACCCAGCTGGTCAGCGGGGGCTGCAGCAAGTCGGCGCTTGCTGGCGTGCTGCCGGAGTGGTTCGCAAGCACCCCGGGCAACCACAGCTCTGTCGCAACCCTGTTGCCCTGCTCTCATCTACCTCGTGTGTCTGCCGTGCTCACTGCAGGTGACTACGGCTCCATGGTGAATGAGCGCGTGGGCGCCTCCAACTGGGAAGATGGAGACGAGCTGGGCAACACCTGGGTGTCGCGCAACGCATTCAGGTGAGTGGGTGGGTGCGCGTCAGGACCGGCCAGGAGGGGTTGGCAGCATGCGGTTCTTGGCAACATCGGGCGTCTTGCAGAGCCTTCAGGTGGGGCAGGTGTCTATTCGAGCTGCCCGTGAGACTTGAGCCGACGTTTGGCCGTGGGAAGCCGCATGCAAGGGAAACCGGCGTGGGAAGCTGCTGCACTGCACTGCTTCGCATTCTGTTGCTCTGAGCTTCTCGACCGCGCATCTGCTCACTTACCCGCGCTTGCCGCCGGTGTGCAGCTATGGGCGCGGCGGCGAGCGGGGCACCGCTCGGCCCGAGGTGCTGCAGGAGCTGCTGAAGACCACGGACCGAGTGGTGCAGGTGGGCCACGCCTATGCTTGTGGATGCTTGTGGTGTGCGGTGTCGAGTTGCGCATTGCGGGCTTGCAGGTGCATACCCTGTGGCTTGCCACCCCTCTTGGCTCTCACCATGCACCCAGTTCAACGCCGCATCTTGCTTCCATACTGTGCCATTTGCTGCAGGAGATCGACTCTGTGGAGTACGGCCTGACTGGTGGGTGGGCTTTGCAAATCTGGGCTGGGAACGCTGTAGCAAGGCACGGGTCAGCGTACAGCTGCTGCCGTTACGCTTGGGCCAAGCCCAGCATGGGCAGCACAGCGTTCCATCAGGCTAAATTGATCGAACGCTGCTGATGTCAGGCTGCATTGCCACCTTAGCTTGTTCATGCACATGCATCAATCATGTTACATGCCATGCTTCACACTGGATGGACTTGCAAACCAAATGAACAGGGTTGGGAGAACAGTCAAGGCAGCCAGCCAGGCCTGCCTTCCACCCAATGCAGACATCCAGGAGTACTATGCCAACACGGGCGCACTCAAGCGCGCAGCCCAGGTGCGGCCCGCAGGGAGGTTCTGCTCATGCTCGTGTGCGTGTCGCCACTGCATTGGACGTGCTTGCAAGCGGCGGGCCGCGCAGCTCACTGGCGCCAATGCCAATGCCTCGCCCCACCCAACCTGCCCCTGATTGCCAGGTGGCGCGCCCCAACGCCAGCATCGGCTGCTCCATCATCGAGGCCTTCAGCAAGGAGGCGCGTGCTCCCCGCTGAGCCTGCTGTGCTGAGTCGCTTCGTGGATGCCCACCACCGAAGCAGCAGGGTTGCGGCTTTGGCCCAGTTGGCTGCTTGCGTGCAGCCGGTCCAGGCTGAGAGTTTGCGCTGCCTGTGTGCAGGTGAAGCCGCGGGAGCTGGAGGAGGTGCTGCGCCTGGAGTACCGCTCCAAGCTGCTCAACCCAAAGTGAGGAGCCTTTCCTGGGCTGGGCTGGGTTGGGCCGGGATGGGATGGGATGGGATGGGATGCTGTGCAGTGCTGGGCTGGGCTGGGCTAAGATATATTGCTGTGCTTCCTGGATGAGCCGAGGGCTTCAGAGAGGCGTCAGGGGTCAGGAGGATGCCAAGCTCGCTCACTGGGCCGCACCCTTGCTGTGCCTCCCTGCCCTCCAGGTGGGCGGAGGCCATGGCGGCGCAGGGCTCTGGCGGCGCCTTTGAGATCAGCCAGCGCATGACGGCCATGGTTGGGTGGGGTGCCACCACAGACTTCCGGGAGGACTGGACCTGGTGGGTGTGGGGGGGCGTGTTTCAGCCGTGTTTGAACGTGTTCAGCGTGTGTGTGCGTGTGTTTGTAGGTGTGCTGGCCGTGTGTGGCATCAGGAGGCTGAGCAGGGTGGCTCGCGGTTAGCACGGGTGGCCGATGCCCTGCCTGCACACCTGCCTCACTGCCTGCAGGGACCAGGCCGCTGAGACGTATGCCCTGGACCCTGATATGGCTGCTAAGCTCAGGTGCTGGTGTGGCAAGGGTCTGGGAGGCAGCGCCCCGGCAGTTCTGCATGCCTGCACAGAATGCTCGCGCCGTCACATGTTGGCCCGACAACCCCCTGCGCCCCTGCCAACACTCCGCCCCTGAGCAGGAAGGCCAACCCGCAGGCGTTTGGCAACGTGCTGCGGCGCATGCTGGAGGCGGCGGGGCGCGGCATGTGGAACGCCGACCCGCAGACCCTAGACCAGCTGCAGCAGATGTACGCTGAGCTAGACGATGAGCTGGAGGGCATCACGCGCAGCAAGTAGGCCAGCAGTAGATGTGCCGGGCAGCGCAGTCTGCCTCCTTGCTTTGCTGGCCTGCACCCTTTCGCGTACGGTTGCCTCGCATGCTGCCCCTCCATGCCAAGCAACAGTGCACCGTCCCAACCCGTCGATTTGATTTATTACAGTCGCCCCTATTTAGTGTATCAACAAAGCGAGGGGCATTGCAACCTCACGGCAGCCGGCTCTGTAAGCCGTCCTCAGCAGCACTGGCCGCCGGTGGCCTCCGCACTGGCCTGGTCCGCCAGCCTGCAACCGTTGAGAAGAGCAGAGGGCTTGCTGGGCAGGGCAGTCAAGACGCTTGGCTCCGGAAATCCGCCCCACAGTTGAGCGCGGCTTGAGCCTGTTGCAAACTGCGCTCTCGCCTCTCCACCCTATGCTCACTGGTTGATGGAACGGTCGGCCGCCTTGTCTGCCGCGAGTGGCACGCAGTCCACGCAGCCAGATAGCGACTGAGTCTGCAGGAGGGGCGCCACGTGTGGCGGCAGCAGGTTGTATCCGTGGACTCGAGGAGTATGCAGCCGGCCTTGCAGGGCCACTAACTAGGACTTCCGTTTCAAGGCAGTTACAGCACTCGGCAGGTGCACTGCTGCGGCTGCTGCTCGTGGTTTGCATTGGATGAGTTGCATGCCAGTCCCCTCGACAGCCTCCTACCTCCAGCGTGGCCAGGCCGCGTGCGCCACGCCCGTGGTGCCTCTCAAGATGCCTGAACTCCTTGTGCACCTCGGCAGCCGCCACCTCGGCGCGGCCCAGATCAGACACCACTTTAGCCTGCACGGACAAGACGCGTGTTTACTCTCATTCCACCTGTGACGGAGGGCGGGCTGCCCTGCATCGCTAAGACGAGCAAGCCTGCGCTGGCCGTGGCGGCCAGCGCCAGTCCCCTTCAATCACCTCAACTCGATCTCAGACAATTAATGCAAAACAAGCCACAAGTTGCAGCCTCTCACCATCTTCTCAGAGTCCATCTGCTCGCAGTTGCAGGCTGGGACCTTGGAGGCGGCCGCCGCCAGCTCCTCGGCCGCGCGCGCCACGTGTGCCGCAATCTCGTCTGGCAGGTTGGACATGGCTGCGCTGAGCCCTGCGAGGCTGTGCAGCTGAGGGATGCACGTAAGCTGGCCAGCATGTGGCACCGCGCAGCGGCCGGGCAGGGCACAGCCAACTGCGGCTTGCGCCAGCGGCGGCGGCGGCGGCGGCTGGAGACACCGTGACGGGGCTTCCGTGCGTGCTCCAGTAACCTGCCTGCTGCTCTGCGGAGTAGTGCTAGGCCCACGCCGACGCGCGGGAGGGCGTCTTAGGCCGGGTTCGCTTCTGGAAATGGACGCTGCTTGCAGCACAGTCCCCGATACGCACTGGGAAGCTCAGTTTGTTGTAAGCCTATGATCTCGAGACTAGCGAGGCCGCCCGGAAGGCGGCCTAGCCGCTCCCATGCGCCCAGCGCAGCGTCTCGCGGCCGCCACTTTGCCGGCCGGCTGTGTGCCTCAGTAGTGGCCCCACCGCCTCTCCGCCGACTTCCACGCTCGATCCTAGGTGTCCCAGCATGCCTCTCCTGCAGAACGAGGTGATCTGCATCACAGGCGCCAGCCGCGGCATCGGCGAGTGCCTGGCCCACTGCCTGGCGCAGGAGGGGGCCAAGAAGCTGGTCCTCATCGCCGAGGACGAGGAGGGGCTGAAGACGGCGAGTGGGGGGAGAAGACGGGTTTGGGTTGGCGGCTCGATAGCCACGGCGCAACGAGCGCCCGCCGCAAACGGTCCGAGGGTGCGGCAGCTGCCGCTGATCCTCGCCCCTGCACAACCACCCTGCTTCAGACCGCCGACAAGGCCAAGTCTGCGGGCGCCAAGGATGTGGAGACCCTCACCTGCGACCTTGCGGACCCAAAGGCCGTGCAGGTGGGTTGTGCGTTACTGGGGTGCTGGGCTCCAGCAAGCCGCGGGCAGCCAAGCAGCTAAACGCTATGCACACCCCCTCTGCAGGCGCTGGCCGACAAGCTGGCGGGCATGGGCGTGACCTGCCTGATCAACAACGCAGGCGTCTTCCTGGGAGGAGAGGATGACCCGCTCAAGGGTACGCCGGGGTGTTTGTGGCCAGCGGTGCAAGTGGGGTGCAGCCAGGCTGTCTGGCCAGCAGGCCGGTTGCCCGCTGCAAGCTGCAGGACCAGCATGTGCATGTTCTGCACTGGCTGCCAGTTGAGGAAGGCGCTTGCGTCCTGACCTGCCCCTATGAAACTGCGCCATGCAGGCAAGCCCGAGGACTTTGAGCGCATGATGAAGGCAAGCCGCCTGCTCTGCCGGAGTTGCGCCTGCCAAGAGCTGCACCGCATGTGCCGCAGCGATTGCTCCATGTGCTGGAACGCGGTGCGGTGTTGCCACGCACTCCAAGAAGAATGCCCGCACTTGCCCCCGCCAGCCTGCGCATGCCCACCCTGCTGCCAGGTGAACGCCATGGCCCCCATGCGCCTCATCCGCGCGCTGGCACCCAAAATGGCCGACAAGGTGAGGGGCTGCGGCAGGCTGGCAGGAGCGCACGCAGGTGGAAGCCAGCAGCAGGGAGGATGCTTTGATGCAGCAGAGTCGGTGAGCCAAACTGCAAGCCGCTCTTGCCATGCTGTCCTCTCAGGGCCACGGCACCATCATCTGTGTGGGAGACGTGGAGGCTTTTCACTCGGGGCCGAAGCACGGCGCTTACGGTGTGTGCATGCGCTGCTTTGGGGCAGCGACAGGGTATTGGCTTGGGTGGGTTTTAGCCCATCCGGTCACCGTTCTCGTCTGCAGCCTGACGCAGTTGCAGCAGCATGGCCACCCTGCCTGCCGCCCTGCCTGCCGACTAACACACCTTCCCAGCCCTTCCTCACAGCCGCCTCCAAGTTCGCCCTGCGCGGCTTCTGCAAGTCTTCGTACGAGGTGGGGCGTCGATTTGCTGTGGTGGCACCAGCTTGGAAGGGGTGCCGGCCTGCCTCGCAGTGCCGAGTTGTGGGCTTGCATGCGCCATGATGTGGGGGCTCCTGAGGTCCCTGGCGCACACACTGTGTCCTACCCGCCTGCCTCCCCTGCATCGCAGGCGCTACGTGGCAAGGTGAGGGCGGCACAGGGCGGCAGGGTGGGGTTCTTGATCGCCATTGAGAGCCACTGCTGCCCTGCTGCTGGGCTAGAGCGGGTGGCAGGCCCCCAGGTTCATACTCCCAGCTTTCACCCTAAACTCGAGCCTGCAGGGCATCCGCGTGATGAACATCGCCGCTGGTGAGTTGCGGGCCGACCCAGCAGTCAGGCTGCAGTCCGGGCATGGGCTGGGGTTGACCAACCGGGGCGCCCTGCAGTTGTGCTCCACTTGACTGCAACCCCTGGCTCGTGCTTGCAGGCAACGTCGGCGGCACCGCCATGGCCCAACAGACCGGCAAGCAGGGTAAGCAGGGTGTGCACACAAACAAGGGTTGTTTTTCCAGCAAGCAGCCAGGCACAAACCCCTCCTTGCCGCCGCTCCTGCCAAAGCAGCCCCCTTGAATCCTGCCCTTCATGGCCTCCATCGTTCTGCAGCCGGCCAGGGAGCCATTGCACCCGAGGACATTGCGGAGGCGGTGCTGCTGCCCTTCCGTTGCTCCGCCAACTGCGTGCCGGAGGAGGTGAGGGGATGAGGGCACTGTGAGAATGGGAGTTATTGACGGGTTGAGACAGGGCTCTGCTCAGCTAGTCGGCCAACAACAATGAGCCTCCCAGTGCCCCTTGCCCAATCTGCGCAGATTGTGCTGAAGGCGGCGCAGCCCAGCAACGCTTGAAGGCCTGGGGCGGCCTTCTTCTGCCGTGGAACCCTGTTGATCTGTGCCAGCAACTGCTCCTGCAAGCACGCGCATGCTTTGTAACACGTAGTGTGGATGCCTGAAAGAAACCACAAAGACGGGGTGGTAGAGGGCAGCAGGCGAAGCGGCGGCCAGCGGCAGGGGCGTCGGGGGCATTAGTGGAGGAGCAGTGCACGTGTCAGTTGCGTCCCTGTCCATCTTGCTTGGCCTCGGTCGACAGCCCCTCTAGCGGCGAGTTCAGGGCAGGGCCCGATGGCTGCAACCCTACTGCTTGCTTGCGGCGCGCCTTGCAGCGCGCCTCAGCGGGTGCAATGTCGGCCAAAAGCGCGTAGAAGGGCGGCTGTGCGCACTATCGCCCCCCGTGCGCTGCTCAGCTTCTTTCGCGGCGGCTCGCCAAAGAGCGAGCAGATGGGCAGCAGCAAGGCGCAGCAGGCGGCTGTGGAGCGGCTGTTGAGCAGCATTGCAGACAGCGATCGGGGCCTGGGCGCGACAAAGGCCCAGCCAGCGGCGGTGCTGGAGGCGGCGGCGGCGCTTGCAAAGCTGGGAGCTGGCAGCACCACCACGGAGCCCTCGCAGCTGAGCGCCACATGGAGGTGAGTTGCGGCACAAACACAGCAAGCTGCAGCAGGTGTTCTGCTCAGACTGCCTTGCCGGACGGTGTGCAAGTTGCCCGCTCGACGCACCGTCGAGCCCTGCATCACAATGCTGACGGTCACCATGGCTGCCACACCTGCTACTCCACACCTTCAGGCTGCTGTGGACGACTGAGAAGGAGACGCTATGGATCCTGAAGAATGCCGGTCTGTTTGGCACCGCAGCCGGGGATGTGTACCAGGTGCGGCGGGCCACTCTGCAAGCAGGCGCACCGAACCGAGCACCGGGTGGGTTGTTTGGCTGCAGCTGGCGTGAACAACCCCCAAGTGCACAACTGGCTGCCCAGCACTGGCGCCGGCTGTTGAGTGATGCTGTCCCACGTCGTTGCTCCCTTTGATGGTGCCGCCCTTGTGAGGCGCTTGTGACATTGCGCAGGCTTGCACACCGCTGATGCGCATCCCGCTGCTCTGTATTTGCTCCACCTGTTAGGTGATTGACGTGGAGGGCGGCCTGCTGCAAAACGTGATCACCTTCCCGCCAGAGGGCGCCTTCATCGTCGATTCCGCCATCAGCACCGCCGGCCCGCAGCGCACCGAGTTCCGCTTCAATGCCGCTACACTCAGGCTGCCCGCGGGGCGCAAGCTGCCGCTGCCGCCCTTTGGCAAGGGGTGGTGAGTGCGAGGCTGGTTGGCGGTGGGTGGGCAGGTGTTTGCGGGGCTGTACACATGCCGAGGGCGTTGCATCCCACGTGCTCGGGGGTACCATCCCATCATCCTGCCGTACCTGCGCCTCCGCTGCCCACAGGTTTGACACCATATATGTTGACGACCAGATCCGGGTGGCACAGGACTCGCGGGGTGACACGCTGGTGGTTGCGCGCGACGGGCCGCCGCGGCGCTTCACCTGAAGCAGCTGGCCGCTGGCCGCCTCTGTTGAACGCATGTTGCGCACAGTCTGTTCCTGACGTTTGATACCCTGCCCTCAGTTGTCTGCCATTCAGCACTGACGCATTCAAATTTATGTCCAGTTTGTCCAGCCTTCCAGTCTATGAGAGCAATGAGAGCAAGGCCTTGTCGCTGAGACACTCAACCCGGGGGGGTCGGATGGAACCTGAGGTGGGCATGCACTGTGCGGTAGCACAGCGCGGCGCAGCAGATTAGGGGCCCGATAAAGGGAGCGCCTTTGGGACGACCTCCCGGTTTCTGGACCGGTGAGGGGCGCTGGAGGCAACATGAACTCGACCGTGGGACGGGGAGAGTGGCTGGCAGCGGAGGCGCTCAGCGTCCTGCCTGCGCAGCTGACCAGACTGCCCGCTCTGGCAGCTGCTGTTGCCGTCATTGCGGCCTGCGTGTGGTTCAGCTCGGGCGCCGACGACTTCGGGCGGCTGCCCGGCCCTCCCAGCGATTCCTGGCTCCTCGGTTCGATGAAGAAGGTGTGCCTGAGTCGTGAGGCCCAATTGAGAACCACCACACCGATCGGGGAATGCTTTGTGCACCGCACCGCCTGCCCGCCGCCGCCACCGTTCCCGCTTAAACTCACTGTTGGCCTTGCACACGCAGGCCTGCCCTTCCCGGGCCCCTCCCCTCACGTCCCCTCGTCTTTGCCGTCCGAGATGCAGGTCAACCAGCCGCGGGTGCACCGCTTCTTCCAGGAAAACACGCAGCTGTATGGCGCCGGCGGGCTGTGGGGCTTCCGCCTGGCCTACCTGCGTGTGGTGGTGCTGTCGTCTCCTGAAACGGTGCAGGCGGTGGCGAGCCGCGGCACGGACTTGCCAAAGGTATCGGAGATGGGCAGGAAGTGCAGCTAATTGTCCCGCTTCTGCGCTGGGAGGCAGCCAGGGGGACGAGCGCGTGCATTTCTGTGCACAGGCACGCAATGACCCTGAACGAAATGGATGACCGCCTCATGTGTCTTCCGCCCCTACCAAAGTAGGCCCATGTTGTTTACGATGCTGTGGATGAGGTGAGAAAGGAGGCTGCTCAGGATGCAGTCTGTGCGTGAGCACGGCGCAGTGGGTTGGAAGGCAACCGGGTGCCTGCAGTGTGGGGTCTCCAACAGGGCTGGCAGGGCTGGAGGCAGCCGCCGGGCGCGGTTCAAGCCCAGACTGCCTGTGCACCAGGAGCACGCTTGATGCTCAAACTCAAAGCTTGTCGTCTGCATCTTCTCCCATCATCGCAGCTGTTCAGCCCCGTTGGGCTGCGGTCCTTTTTCACCACGCATGAGTGAGTGCACTACCGGGCAGCGGCTTGGGTGATTGTCCTGCACGCTGCACAGTGTGCACAGCCTGCATGGTGCAGCTGCTGTCAACACTGGACCCAGTCTGATGACCGTTAGTCGCCTGGCACCCTGCAAACTGCAGCGATGAAGAGTGGCGGGTGATCCGGAAAGCCACTGCCCCCTCCTTCTCGCTGGACAACATCCGCAAGGCCTTCCCCCGCCTGCTGGAGGTGGGTGGGCTTCAACGCTAGCGCAACATGGGATCAAGGAATGCATGTGATGTGGTCCTCACAGCGTGCTGCAGACATGTGTGTGCGGCAGGCGTTTCCACATCTCACAGCCTGCTGTCACCTAGACCCTGCCACGGGTTCTGCAGATCACGAGCGCGATGTGTGACGTGCTGGCCGAGCGCTGTGCGGCGGGGGGTGGCGGCTGCGAGATGGAGGTGTCTGAGGTGGCCATGAGGATCACGCTGGACCTCATCGGCATGACTGGCTTTGGGTGGGTGTTGCTTGAGCTGGCCGTTGTGTGCTGTGGGTTGATCCTGTGCTCCGCTCATATCGCGGTGCAGTGCGGAGCAGAAGGCCTGGCGATGCGTGCACCACACAGCTGGTTGCGGATGCAGCTGGGGAGAGCCGCACCGCACAAGCTCTGTTCTCGCCCCTCTCCGCATTGCTGCCGCTGCCACTCCATTGCAGATATGATTTCAAGGCTCGCGAGTACGGGCCCTGCGAGATCCTGGAGGTGACTGGGGGGCGCCGCGGAACACTCAGATACCCAGCCGTTGCATTCAAGGGGCAGCCTCCATGGCAGCCTTCATGAGTCAACGTATGCTGTAGGGCGATTTTCTCCTTTCCTCCATGCGCGACTGCCATGTCACTGCTGCAGATCATCCCTCCGCTGCTGGCTGAATTTACGCTGCGCGGAAGCAATCCTCTGCGCCGCCCCGTGCACCGCCTGCTGCCCTTCCTGCCGGCGGCCCGAGGCTACAACCGGAGGGTCAAGGTGCGCTGGGCGCGCTCTGCACTGTGATGCCATTGCGAGCGCAAGGCTCGTGACAAGGCCATTTTGCTGCAGCTATAGCATCCGCCTTAGTGCATCTTGATGGCCAGACAGTGAGGCTGCGCACCCCTTCCACTGGCCTCGACTGCGCAGGTCTGCCACCGCTGGTGGAATGTTCTGCTGAAGAGCGTGCGTGGCACCGACGTGGCAGCTGCGGAGGCTGTGGGTGACACCTCGCTCCGCACCTGCCTGGCCAAGCTGCCGCTATCAGATGACCAGCTGGTGCCCCAGATTGCGGTGTACCTCGTCGCTGGGTGAGCAGGAGTGAAGCTGTCTTATATGCGGGCGTGTCTGGTTGCAAGCAGCAAGCTGTAGAGGAACTCCAGCATGTTGGTCGGCCAAGCAGGCGGTGATAGCCGTGCTGCAGCTCTGTCCAAACGCAAAGAGCCTTCAGAACCAATGCTGCTGCTTGTGGTGCAGGTTTGAGACCACCGCTCACTCCATCGCGTGGACGTTGTACGAGATTGCGGCCAACCCGGCAGTGCAGGACAAGGTAGGCAGAGCTAGTTGATCGACCTGGAGTTGCGCTGGGTTGGTGTTGGATGGGTGGTACCCTGTGAGGTACCACCCTGGTCCTGTGCTGAAGAATAAAACTGGTGACCCTGCCTCTCCACTGCTGCAGCTGGAGGGGGAGCTGGCGGCGGCGGGCCTGCTGGGCCCTGGGGCGCGCCCGCTGGAGTTTGCCGACCTCGCCGCCCTGCCCTACCTGAATGCGGTGCTGAAAGAAGCAATGCGCCTGCACCCAGTGGCCAGCACAGGGACGATCAGGTGAGGGACGGCCCTGCTTGGGGTCATGTGAGTGAGGGAGACGGAGGCAGAGTGCAACTTGCCACTGCGGGGAGTGCTGCCGATCTGCGCCTGCAGCGTGTATGCAGGAGCGCCGACCTTCCGAATGCTGCGCCTGCCCACCCTGGGAGCCATGATGCAGGCGGGCTGACCGCTGGATCGAGCTGAACGGCTACCGCCTCGCACCGGGCACCATCCTGTGGGCGCCATTCATCAGCATGTGAGCACAAAGAGTTCCATCGATGCGGTGTGCATGCCGCTGTGGCTGCTGGCGGGAGGATGCAATTCACACCGGCTATGTTTTCTGCCGTCTGCCTGCCACTAAAATGCTTCTCAAACCTGCTTCTCGACTCTTCCCGTCTTTGTTTGCTGTTGCTGCAGGCAAACCAGCCAGCACAACTGGGAGCGGGCCGAGGAGTTTTGGCCCGAGCGCTGGGAGCAGGCGCCGGGGCCGGCCGGCCAGCCCTCCGCTGCGGGCCCTCCCAAGGCGTACCTGCCCTTCAGTGACGGTGAGAAGGGCTGGAAGAAGGAGTTGATCCTCATGCCAGCCAGCTTGCGCGCTGCTTGGGAGCCGATGCCATGGCCAGGTTGCAGCAGCTGAGCTTGGGTGGGCGCTGATACCTCTTGCCCCGTAATTGCTGCAGGGCCGCGCGACTGCATTGGCCAGAACCTGGCACTGGTGGGTTGGAGGGTGCACTGGCCAGCGCAAGGGGCTATGGCAGGTTGCAGCTCAGTTCATCCACAGCTGCACTGTGAGTTTGACTCTACACAGCAAGCAGTGCCTTGACTTACACGCCCCTCGCCCCCCCCACAGATGGAGGCCCGCGGCGTGCTGGCGCTGCTGGCGGGCCGCTTCCGCCTCTCGGTGGCGCCCCGCATGGGGGATCGCCAGGCGGTGCGCGAGGCGGAGGTGATGAAGCTGACGCTGCAGTGCAGCAGCGGCATCTGGCTGCGCCTGGAGCCGCGGGCGTGAGCGGCGGCAGCCGGCGGTCAGGAGTGCGCCACAAGCAAGCAAAGCGTGCATGCACCCAGGGCAACGCTTGCGGCCACGTGAGTGGCAAGCAGCAGTTGACGATCGTCAGCCGCAGCCACGCCTCGTCTTTTTGTCCACATCTCACCCATCAGTTTCAATCAGAGTCATCTGTTCAAGCCATCTGATCAACCTCCCACTGCACACTGCCTTTCATTTCTCAGCCTTTCCTGCCTCACCGTCACGTCACGTCAAAATTGTCCATCCTTCAAACCCCGCGTTTCCTCCAGCCGGATGGCGCCGTGTACTCTAAGCTGTTGCTGCACACACAACGAGTCAATGTCATGGACATGGCTCATTTGAATGAGAGGCCAGCATCGCGCTTGGTCTGCCGCTGAGCGCAGCACAGCACGCCGGCCCAATCACCTCAGCTAACCGCTCCAGTCCTGCTTGCCTGTGCCTTGGAGGGAGACCAGACGCCAAGGTAACGCCATGCACTCCACTCAGACTCCCTCCCTGGCACTGCAGGCGCTCAGCGCCCTGCCCACCCAGCTTGCAAGCGCCCCTGCAGCTCTCACGGCACTTGTCTGTATCTGCATTGCCTGCCTGTGGCTCGTAAGGAGCAGCGTGGAGGCAAACGACTGGAGCAAGCTGCCTGGCCCCCGCACCACTCTCTCCTCCGTGTTCCTGAACAGTCTAGGAGAGGTGAGAACGGGCGATGCAGCTAGCAAAACCTGCTGATCGCCCCAGTGGCCTGTGCCAGCGCTGCTGCCGCCTTGCCCCGCTGTCGCCGCTGCCCTCAACCCGCCCCACTCTTGCTCCCCCGCCTTGTGCTGCCAACTCGCAGCCCGCTCAAGCCCACCGATACCTGCAAGACAACACTCAGCTGTATGGGGCCGGCGGGCTGTGGGCCTTCCGCCTGGCCCACCTGCGCGTGGTGGTGCTGTCGTCTCCTGATATGGTGCAGGCGGTGGTCAGCCGTGGCAACGACTTGCCTAAGGCTCCAGCGCTGTACGACGGAATCGACAAGGCGAGAGCTTTGTCGGCATTGGTAGTCGTCCGCTGAACATTGTGCTGGGCACAGCAGTGAGCGCAGCTCCAGCATACAATACGTGTAGGCGGTGCTGGCTGGGCTGCAAGGGAGCGCCCAACCAGTGCCTGCCCGGCTTCCCCCTCCCCGACCCGCAGCTGTTCAGCCCCAAGGGCGTCCGCTCCTTTTTCAACACGCACAAGTGAGCCCACTGCCTTGCCTAGGCAGCAGTGGTGGCTGCACTCCATCTCCACGGGTTGGATGCGGGCAATGCCCCACCAAGCAGCCCGCCCACTTGCCCTGTTCCCTGCCGCCTGACCCGACATGCCCTCCCTTCCCCCTCCCCCTCGACCCGCTCATCTGCGCAGCTATGACGAGTGGAAGCTGGTGCGCAAAGGCACCGCCCCCGCATTTTCGCTGGACAACATCCGCAAGGCCTTCCCCCGCCTGCTGGAGGTGGGTGGGCGGGTGGGCCGGGTGGGCCGGGTGGGCTAGGGGGTCTGTGGTGCAGGCCTGGTGCAGACCCTAGGGATGGGGCGAGGCGAGCTGCGACAGGCTGCTGTGGCCTGCTGCACAGGGCTCTGCTCCTTGTTCAGAGGAAGGCGGGGGCCTGTCGTGACATGGTAAGCGAGCCTCCCGCCTGTTGCCTGCACACCATTTCCAGATCACCAACACGGTGTGCGGCGTGCTGGAGGAGCGCTGTGCGGCAGGGGGTGGCGCCTGCGAGGCCGACATGTCTGAGGCGGCCATGAGGATCACGCTCGACCTGCTGGGGGCAGCCGGCTTCGGGTGAGCCGCCGGCGATTGTGGTCCCCAGGCAGTGGCGCGCAGGTCCGTGCCATGCATCCAATGGGCGGCGCTGCTAAAGCCAGCCAGCTCACTTACCTCATCTTCTGGGCAAGTGCAGGTACGACTTCGAGGCTTGCCAGTATGGACCTTGCGAGCTGTTCGAGGCAAGGAGGCTCATGGAGCCATGTCTATGTGTGGGCGCGATGTCGCTGCTTTTGCCTGCCGCCACGTGTTGCCTCTGCCTGCTGCCGTACGGCGGTTGCTCCCCTTAGCCTGACCTTCGTTGTCAACAGGCAATGGCATCTCCCCTGCTCACAAGTAGACCGTGTAGACCTCCCCTCCCCACAGGCGGTGCCGCTGGTGCTGGCCGAGTTCACTGAACGTGCCGTCAACATGAAGCGCCGCCTCCTGCACACCCTGCTGCCGTTTCTGCCTGCGGCCAGAGCCTACACCCGCGGCCTGAAGGTGGGCCGCCCGCTTGTTTGCTGCACTCATTGCCAGCATTGGCTTCCGTACTGGCGACAGCAGATTCATTCCAACCTGCGCACGGCCGTTCACACGTGCATGCACACCAGGCCTCAGCCCGCCTCTCCCTTCCAGACGTGCCACCGCTGGTGGGAGCGGCTCCTGCACCACATGCGTGCCACCGACTTGGCAGCGGCGGAGGCCGCGGGCGACATGTCACTGCGAACCTGCCTTGCCAAGCTGCCGGTCCCTGATGACCTGCTGCTGCCCCAGATTGCGCTCTATGTCATCGCTGGGTAAGCAGCGGTGCTGTTGGCTGGCCCGCTGGAGCGCCTCCACATCAACCCCTACCGTATGTGATGCCTTGGTTGCTGCACGGACCCTTGCGGGCGCAACTGACTGTGCTGTTGCTGCAGGTTTGAGACCACCGCTCACTCCATCGCGTGGACGCTGTACGAGATTGCTGCCAACCCGGCAGTGCAGGACAAGGTGGGGCGGGAGCAATGGGTGGTGCGTGGCAATAGCCGGCTTGGCTGGCTGCCGAGCTCTACTGCCCCGCTGCTCGGCCCTGGAAGAACGCATGCCACCTGGCTGCACAGCTGAGCCTTGTATCGACCTTGCACCCTGCTGCAGCTGGAGGCGGAGCTGGCGGCTGCGGGCCTGCTGGGCCCAGGGGCGCGCCCGCTTGAGTTTGCCGACCTCAACGCCCTGCCCTACCTGAATGCGGTGCTGAAGGAAGCCATGCGCCTGCACCCGGTGGCCAGCACAGGGACGGTCAGGTGAGGGGGGGTATGTGAGGGGGGCCAGGTGAGGGAGAGGCTCCTGAGCCCATCTTGCCAAGGAGGGGAGTGCTGCCGATCTGCGTCTGCAAAGTGTGAATGCAGGAGCGCTGAGCTGACCCTTCTGCATGATGTGCCTGCCCACCCATGATGCAGGCAGGCCGACCGCTGGATCGAGCTGAACGGCTACCGCCTCGCACCCGGCACCATCCTGTGGGCGCCATTCATCAGCCTGTGAGCCAAGGGAAGGGGGGCAGGCTTTAGGTAGCATGCACGTTGGTGGACAGTGGCTGATGGCGGAAGGGCTCGAGGCGTGGTCACACACCTGCCTCGCCACCTTCAAGTGAGGGTCATCCTGTCACGGCTTGCGTTCTGTTCACCGTTACCAACAGGCTGACCAGCCAGCACAACTGGGAGCGGGCCGAGGAGTTTTGGCCCGAGCGCTGGGAGCAGGCGCCGGGGCCGGCCGGCCAGCCCTCCGCTGCGGGCCCTCCCAAGGCGTACCTGCCCTTCAGCGACGGTAAGAAAGGCTGGGCGGCTATTAGCGCTGCTTGAGAGCCGGTGCCCATCGACAGGCTTGCAGCAGCTGAGCTTGGATGAGCGCTGATACCTGTTGCCCCTGCATCCCTGCAGGCCCACGCGACTGCATTGGGCAGAACCTGGCGCTGGTGGGTCAGAGGGTGCCCTGAGGGGAACACCTGGCCCGCCTTGGGCTGGCTAGCAGCGTGATGGGTGGCCGCCCGCTGCCGCTGCTCCTGCCGCTGCCTGCAATCCACATGGAGGCCTGCGGTGGCTGGCTGTTGCCCCCAGCCGCCCCCCTCAACCCGCACCAAAGCGCACTGCTGCTTTTCTTCTTGTTTTCCAGATGAAGGCCCGCGGTTCGCTGGCGCTGCTGGTGGGCCGTTTCCGCCTGGCCCTCGCGCCACGCATGGCCGACCGAGCGGCATTGCGGGCAGCAGAGGTCATGAGGCTGACAATGTGAGTTGTGGATGTTTCGGCTGGGTTGTTTATTTGCTACCCTACTGCAGCACCACTTTGATGACCAGTGTTTTGACTGTCCCCTTTGCACTCGCAGGCAGTGCAAGATCGGCACCTGGCTGCGCCTGGAGCCGCGTGAGCCGGCACCACCTTGTGGCTTTGGAGCATGGCGCTCAGTGCACGGCCATGCCAGCGTGTGAATCATCAACTCAGGCATGTGGGCAACGAAGCTGCTCTGCGTCGACCTGATCGGCATACAGGCCAGCAGGAATTGCGGGGCCAGCGGGCAGCTAGCGGCAGCAGTGCTTGCTGCACAATGTCGCTGTGGTTTCAAATAGCCTCCCCAAGTTCTGCATGTTTTTTAGTGAAAATAGAGCGCGTGTAAAGCTCTGCAGCGAAGGCTGGCGATTCGTTCGGCCCCGGCGAGGGCGCCTGGGCCTTTGGACAGGCAACGGTGGATGCATTTGCGACTTTGGCAGATCTCCCAAGCTGCGGTGAGCTCCACACGGCATCTCCAGGCGGAGAGCCGATGGCTCGCAGCCCCGATGGTACTCCGGGCGGCGTGTGCTGCCTGCCACGTTGTTCGAGACAGGCTGAAATTGTGATCAGCGCTGCCCGGTGCCCTAGCCGACCCGCTGGCCGTGCCGCCGCCGCCACCGCTCTGGCGCCGCAACCGAGTGCCGCTCATGCCTGCAACATCCTCACCTCCTGGCGTGCAGCTGCCCAGTTTTCGAGTTACCTGCAGCGACACTCACCAGCGCTTCAGTAGCACCCGCGCATTTCCCGCCATGGCCTCTACCGGCAACCCCGCCTCACCGGTAACAGCGGCGGCGGCGGCGGCGACAGGGGCATCTCCCGGCGCAAGCAAGCGGCCCGCATCTCCTGCCGGCTCGGCAGGTGAAGGCGGCAAGCGGCAGCGGCTGGCCAGCCATTCAGCATCGGCGCCGAGCGGGGGCAGTGCGGACCCTTTGGATGCTGTACCAGATGCGCCCATGCACCTGACGCGCGTGCGAGGCATCCCAGAGTGCGCCGCTGCTCCCGCTTGTGTCTGCCTCTGCCGCCGACCAGTTTGGGCAGCCTTGCCGGCGGCTCTGATTGCGCCTCATGCAGTCCAGCTGTGGTGTGCACCCACTCATCCGCCGCTGCTTGTCTCTATCCGCAGCTGGGCCAATGAGGGCGGCCTTCTATCCATCTTGAGTGGAGGTGGAGCCTGCCCTGATGCAACTTGCTTGCCTTCCCACACTGCTATGCACACCCCCTCCACCAGCAGGTGGGCCAACGAGGGCTTCCTGGGCGTGCGGCTGGCGGACCTGGTTCGCGGCCCCATGAAGTTTGTGCTGGTCTCCAACTACATGCTGGACTTCAAGTGGCTTCTGTCGGCCTGCCCAGACCTGCGCAACGCGCAGCGCCTGCTGCTGGTGCACGGCGAGGGGCCGGGCACCCCTGCGTGAGTGGGTGAACGGGAAATGTGAATGAGTGTGTGGGGTGCCCATGCTGCGCTTATGTTGGGAGGCTGCAAGTGGGAGCGTTTGCGTGGCAAACACAAGGGGGGGGGTGAATAACGCTTCACAGCAGGCAGCGCAGCACAGCGCAGCAACCACGCTGTGGTTGCTTCGTCGCCTGCCCGCTCCATGCCCCCGCCTGTGTCTCAGCCGCCCTCCCTCTGCCCTCACCCCACCTGCAGCTTCCAGGCCATTTCCGGCCACGTGACTGCGGCGGGCCTAACCGCCAAGACAGCCATGTTTGCGCCCCCGCTGCCCATCCAGTTTGGCACGCACCACAGGCGAGACGCAGGGGCCGTGATTCCAACTGGGAAGTTGGCGGACAGCACGCTTTGCAGCTGTGCGTGTTTGCATGCCTGTTGCTGGGTGTTGGGACTGCTCGTCGCCTGCGCCGCATTGCCGGCTGCATGCCGATAACCAGGGTGCCTTGCCTCGGTGCAGCAAGGCGTTCCTGATTGAGTATGAGCGCGGGCTGAGGGTGGTCATCTTCTCGGCCAACGCAATCTACCCGGACTGCAACAACAAGAGCCAGGTGAGGAGTGGGAGTCGAGTGAGACCACGGAGTGGAGTGCGTGCATGTAGCAGCGAGGGGCGGGGAGGGTGAGCTGGTCGGGTGGGCAGCATGCGAGGCTCAGCGTGCGGCAAGTGCTGGCAATCGCTGAGCGGACTGCTCGCCTGTCTACTTTGCAGGGCCTGTTCTGGCAGGACTTCCCCAAGAAGGATGACCAGTCGCCGCAGGTGGGGGCGGGCAGGGTATGCATCAAAGCCATTTTCAGATGGATGCATGGTTGGTGCCCTCATGGGCGCCTGCTAGCCATGCAGTTGCAATTGCAAACTAGCTCTCTATCCCCTCTGCAGACCTCCACCTTCCAAGAGGAGCTTGACGCATATGTGCGCGCCCTCAACCTGCCGGTGGGGGACGCGCGCCGCGTGCTGCGCCTGCTCGCCACCCACGACTTCAGCGCGGCGCGGGCCCACATCGTGGCCTCGGGTGGGTGGTTGAGGGGCTGGGGCTCTTCATGGGGTGGGCAGGTGGGGTGGATGGGACAGAGGGAGTGCCCTGCGGCCCAGGCTGACCAGGTTGACTTGGCGAAGCGGGGATGAGAGCAACTGGCGGCTGTGGTTGACGGACGTTACGCCCCTGCTGTCATTCCGCAGTGCCTGGGTATCATACCGGCAACGCGGTGCACAAGTGGGGTGAGGCACCTGGGCACGGTGGCTGATGGCGGCTGGCATGCCATCTTGGCGGTTGAGGTGCCATCCATAACTCGCTGCTCTGCTTTGCGGCATCCTCACTCCTGAGCCCACTGCCTGGCCACCATGCCGACATGCGCAGCGGCTCACCCTCCTACCTTCTCACTCACACCACATCTCCATCTCCTCGCAGGCCACATGCGGCTGCGGGCCATCCTGAACCGCGAGCCGCCCTTCCCCTCAGCCTTCAAGGGCGCCCCAGTGGCCGCCCAGTTCTCCAGCCTGGGCAGCATCGACGAAAAGTGGTGCGCTCGCTGGGCTGGGCTGGACGTGTCTGGTGGCCTGGCACATTATTGGGCTATGTCGGTCTTCCATGTCTGGCCTGGGTGCTCATGCGCAAGCTCATGTGCCAGCCTTCAGGTGGGAGTCGCCGCGAGAAGCGCGGCCAGCTAGCAGCTTGGTTGACCTGCCTGGGTGCCTTTCCCCTGCAGGCTACGTGACGAGTTCCTTGTGAGCTTGTCGGCGGGCCGCTGCGGCAAAGGCAGCGGTGAGCCACGCTTCGGCCTGGGATGGCAGCGCTGCAATGGCACAGTTGCAGCACGCGCTGCCGCGCCTGCCTCAACACGTGCCCTGCAGCAGTGCGCCCCTGTCAGCCTCCGCCCGCCGCCCCCACTTCTCGCTACAGAGCGGCTGGGCAACCCCGCTGCGGGCCCCGCTGGGCTGCAGCTGGTGTGGACGACGGTCGAGGAAGTGAGGAGCAGCCTGGAGGGCTGGTTTGGCGGCAACAGTATCCCCGGGCCGGAGAAGAATGTGGGCAAGCCGTTCCTGCAGCGCTACTGGCACAGGTACTACCTAGTAGGCGGGCGGGTGGGTGGGTAGGCGATGTTGCACAGTTGGCAGGGGGGTTGCGCACGTCTGATGCACTGACCTGAATACAAGCGCTGAGTTTTCATGGACATCCCACATGCACTGACTCTCTGCCTACTCAAACACCCCCACCGCCGCAGGTGGGGTGGCGAGGTGTGTGGGCGGCAGCGGGCGGCGCCACACATGAAGAGCTACCTGCGGTGCGCTGCCTGCTCCCTTTTGGGCATGCCTTTCTTGGCGACTGGGCTGTTGCTATAGTGGACAAGGTGCGGCAGGGCAGAGCAAGTTTGAGTGACATGAGGAAGCCAGCCCCCGATGCCGACGATTCCCCCCTCCTGCCGACGATGCCCTCCTCCCCCGCCGTGGCTGCAGGTACCGCGGTGATGACGTGGCATGGCAGTATGTGGGCAGCCACAACCTGAGCAAGGCAGCCTGGGGGCAGCTGCAGAAGAACGCCAGCCAGCTGATGTGCCGCAGGTGCGGGCATAGATGGCTGGGCTGGGCTGGGCTGCTTCGTTTGCGGCTTTGGAACTTGTGCATTGTTGCTTTGGGCACCCGAGGCACACTTTGCAAGCATGGCTGGCAACTAAAGTTGCAACAATGCCATCACACTGTTGCTGCGTGTTGACACGACCACACCTCCACCTCGTCTCCCTGCAGCTACGAGCTGGGTGTGCTGCTGGTACCCTCTCTGGAAGCCGCCTACCGCGCCTCGCGCTGGGTGGGCTTCAGCTGCACCTCTGATGCACCCATGCCCGGAGCAGCAGCGGTGGCAGCAGCGACAGCAGAGGGACAGGCTGAGGGAGTGGCGGCGGCAGCGGCAGCAGGCCCAGCAGCCTCGCAGCCGACCCCAACTGTGCGCTTTGTGGCTTGGAAGCGCGGTGACAGCCAGGAGGCTCAGGACGTGGCGGCAGGAGAGGGCGCCAGCGGCAGCAGCAGCCGCGGCAGTGATGGCGGCGGTGTGCAGCAGGAGCTGCGTGTACCGCTGCCCATCCCTTACTCCCTGCCGCCGCAGAAGTACCAGCCCGGGGATGAGCCGTGGATGGTGGACCGCCACTACAGCGGTGGGTGCCCTGCTGTGCGGATGCTTCTCATGCAAGTGATTGCTGGTGGACTGGGGCGCTCCAGTGGGGCAAGGTGGTGCATTACTCTGCGGATCCTTCACAGTGCAAGCGACAGAGGCATCCAGGCACACTGTAAATTGGGAGTCGCCGGCCAACTGAGCACCCTGGTTGGTCGGCTGTGCGCAGGCAAGGACATCCTTGGGTTCGACATTGACAGCAAGCACGGCAAGGTGAGCGGCCCTTCCAGCGGTGGTCGGGAGGGCTGGTTACCACAAGGCAGCCGCAGCAGCTACACGCCTCATGCTTGACGGATGGTTGATGCTTGACCTCCCCCCTCCCCCCTCCTTCTGCACCACCACCAATGGGCCTCGGGCGCAGCACTACGGCTGGATCGGTGAGGCGCAGCTGCCTGGCCGCGCGCTCACTTGCAGCATGGCTGTTTGTTTCTCTGATGCGCAACCCCCCAGTAGGCTGCTGATGTGGCAATGCGCCCAGCAGGGGCTGCTCCCCAGGCTGCTGACACCCTGGCATTCCGGTTGCACCCGGATGCAGACTCCATGCCGTGGATCTGAGTCTCGAGGCGGGATGAAGGGGCAGCATGGCGCACCGGCCGTCCGACAACCATGGCACGCTGACTGCACAGTGTACGTCTGCGTGTAACATATTGCACTGGCTGGAATAGTGTGAGGGATGACGAGCCGAAGGAGGGGCCTGCGGCGGCGGGAGCGGCACGCACGAGGCGGCGGCGGCCACCCTGCAGCAGTCCTGCAGCTGTCCGGCGTGCATGCGCCGTCTACGGCATGAGGGGAACCCCATTTAGAAGTCAAATGGCGCAACAATGGCCCCGAGCAAGCCTTGCAGTGCGCAGCAGGCAGCAGGACACACATGCAGGGGGGCCTTTGCGCCTGACTGCATTCCGCAAAGAGTGATCGCCGCAATAGCAGCGTAGCATCGGCCCGGCAGCGCTGCCCTCTGCTCCCGGAGCTTTGATGCTCTCCAGTTCGCTGCCCGTCGGGAGCGGCGCCCTGCCAGCGAGCCCATCGACTCAGCAGGTGCGATTCGTAGCTGGAGGGCGCCAATTGGAGCGGGGCGGGCGGCCGACCCACCTGCCGCCGCCGCCGCCGCCTGCCGCCGGCCCTCCACTGGAGGCTCCAGCCCGCCGACCGTGCGTTGCTGGCCCACCTCATCGCCTGACCTGTAGCGTTTTTCCTGCTGCTCCCCGTCTCGCAGTACTACATTGTGCGGGTGGATGCACCGCCGGGGGTGTCCACCATCGCCGCCGACAGCTGCCCGGTGACGATTGAGAGCGGGCCACATGCGACGCTGCAGCTGGCGCTGGAGGCGCTACAGCACCCCAGGAAGCGGGTGAGAACTCCCAAATGCTGTCATGACAGGATGCGCTGCCCGCCGGGTTGACGCTGTCGTTACTCACTGCTCCGGCGGACTGCGCATGGAGCGGACAGGTGCACCCCATGTGTGGATGAATTGTTTGTTGCCTGGTGGTCGAGGAACTCAAGTGCCCTCACCCACCCACCCACACTGCGCCTCCCACTCCCACCGCAGGCATACATGCTGCCAGACATCGTCTTCCTGCCCACCAACAGCACGGTCTGTGCGATGAACGAGGTGGTGCCGCAGAGCAAGCCGCGGCTGGTGGTCAGCGCAGCAGCAGTGACGGCGGCGCGCGGTCCAAACCTGCCGGCGCCACGGCCGCACAGCGGGCAGTCGCCGGCAGCCCGCTCGCACCGCCGCACCGGCAGCGGCAGCAGGGATGCCCATGCCACCAGCACGCCTGCGCGGTGGCAGGGGCCGGGCGCGGCAGCTGGTCCAGCACTCGACGGCTTGGGTGGCCTGCCGGGCGGCTTGCCTTGGCCGCAGCTGGGCGCACAGCAGGCAGCAGCAGCTCTGGGTGCGCTGCCGCTCATGCCGCTGCCCCTTGCGGCGACAGCAGCGCAGCTATCGGCTATGCTGCAGCAGGCAGGGCAGGAGCCTGGCGGGCAGCAGCCACTGCCGCAGTTACCGCCGCTGCCACTGCTGCCGCTGCCTGGGCAGCAGGACGCATTGCCGCTGCCACTGCAGCTGCCGTTGGCACCGCTGCCGCCGGAGCTGCTGCCGCCGCTGCCGCCCCTTCCAGCGCAGCCTGCTGTTGCTGCACCGCCTGCCGCCATGCTGGCCACGCCGCAGCAGCCATGTCTGCAGCGCCGAGCTGCCCATGTGGCAGATGCGGATGGGGAGGCAGAAGCTGAGGCGGACGCTGGGGAGCCGCAGCCGCAGCAGTCGGTGCAGCAGGAGGCAGCCCCTGAGCAGGCAGAGGTGCAGCAGGTGGAGCAGGCGCAGGTGGAGCAGCACGCAGCGGCAGCTTCAGCGCAGCAGCAGCAGCAGCCATCGCCTTTCGAGGCACACAGCTTGCCATCAGGGGACAGCCCATCGCAGCAGCCGCTGCCCAGCGGCGGTGCGGTGCCCGCGGCAGCGGCGGCGGCAGCAGGCGAGGCAGTGGCAGACACGCAGCCTGCAGAGGACCGAGGGGCGCCATGATTTATATGTTTGCTTTTCTGCGCCGTGCCTTTGGTGCCGGGTCTCTGCTAAGCGTGTAAATCGCCCAGAGCAGCCGCCATTACAGGGTGGTGCCGGCATTGGGCGCCCCAGCGCAGAGCGGCGGCTGACCGTCTGGTGACCTGCATTTCAGCAGGCCCCGAGCGGTGCAACGTGCATGTGCGACCACCGAGGAACAGTCGGTGCAGTCTAGGCGCCAAGAAGCAAGGGCACCCGCAAGTTGCAAGAGCCCTGGTGCCACCGCTGGTGCCGCAGCGCTTGCTCGCCTTTGTGGGGCAGCCAGAAACACAGCTACACCTGCAGCAACCTGGCAGCGGCAGTGCCGAGACCTGCTGCTGACGGGGCCTTCCGAAACTATGGCCAGCGCGCAGCGACGCGCTGCCCAGCTGCACGGCCAGCTCGTAGAGCCTGCAAGAAGTAGCAGCAGCAGCATGGCCGGCCAGCACGTCTCGGCATACGCCGTGAGGTAAGTGCCGCCGCCGCCGCTGCCTGCCGGTGTGTGGGCGCGTCCCCACCCCGGCTGCTTGCTGCCTTGTTCTTACACGCAGGCAGCTGCCAAAGTTTGATGTCACGCTGATGGAGCAGTTTCTGGACGACCAGCGGGTGCTGAAGCACGAGGTGTATGAGCTGTTCCGCCAGGCGGGTGCTCCGCAGCAGCAGTGGGGCATCGGGGCCGGCGTGGTGTTGATCCCACCTTTTTGCATCTCAGCCGAGCCTACTGAAGGGCTAAATGCGGTGGCGAACACCCTCGTCCGAGCTGTGACCTGACTGGCGACGTACCCTTCTGTGTCCATGGCGCAGCACCCCGACCTGCTGGTGGCCGAGGAGGAGGGGCTGACTAAGGAGGAGCACCGCGAGCTCGTGCGCCGCTGCCTGTGAGCCACTGATGCCGCGGTATGCTGCACTCACTTGCACTGTCAATGCAGGTGCACGGCTGCGGGCTGATGCTGCTGCGTCACTGCTGCTGCTGCCGCACTCTCAGCCCCATGGGATTGCACAGCTGCTGCCCTTGCGCCCGTCTGACACCTCGTTGCATGCCCCGCTGCAGGCGCACCATCATCAACGCGGGCTACTCGCCCATGAGCTTCTTTGCAAAGGACTACGCCTCGTACTTCAAGCTCGCCGAGCTGCTGTCGCTGGTGGACCTGTCCCTGGTGCGTGCCGTTGGAACGTGGCCGGATTTCCAACCCCGCTGCTGCTACTCTGTTGCTACCACTGCTGCCGCCGCTGCTCACTGCTGCCGCTGCTCACTGCCGGCGCAACATGCCCAATGTCGTGTTTTTGCTTGTTGCGACAGCTGGCCGCCCTGCTCCCCCCGCACACCCGCAGACCATCAAGCTGGGAGTGCAGTACAGCCTGTGGGGCGGTGAGTGGGCGCCGGGTGCCTGGGCCTGGGCCTGCCTGCGTGGTTGCCATGCGCTGCTATTGATGCGCTGCTATTGCTAACAAGGCATTGGAGCCAGGCTTGCAGCTGCATGCGTGCACCCGTGCTGCTCCTGGCTGCCCCAACCAAATGGCTCTGCGTTCCAACAAGCACCAACACCCGTCCTGCAGGCTCTGTGTTCAATCTGGGCACCGAGAAGCACCGGCGCAAGTACCTCGAGGACATTGACCGCCTGCGACTGCCGGGTGGGGATTCATTCCGTTGCATATGAGGTGGCATGCCGTTCCTGTGTTGCTGCCGGTGCTGCTACCGCCAGGTGCAACGATCGCATCTTCTGCTGTTCTGGCCTGCTTTAGAGAGAGTGGCGGCGGCTGCGTTTGTGCTTGCTGGTGCCGCCGTTGTCACACCAGCCTGGCTCAGCGCGTGCCCACCCTCCTGTCCTTGCCTGGGCCAGGCTGCTTTGCCATGACGGAGCTGAAGCATGGATCCAACGTGGCGGGGCTGCAGACAGAGGCAATTCTGGATGTGCACACCGACGAATGGGTGGTCAACGTGAGTGGGGGATCCGAGCTGGTGGTTGCAGGCAGATCTGGGTGCTGCTGCTTGCCAGGCACGCTAACCTGCTGTGGCAGCCGACCAACATCCACTCTTGCTTCACAAGAATCTGTGCGGCTGGTTGCCTCTGCTCCATCCCCCTCCCCCTGCGCCTCTGTTCAGACGCCAGACGACGGTGCCATCAAGTGGTGGATCGGCAATGCGGCGGAAGACGGCAAGGCGGCCACCGTATTTGCGCGCCTCAAGGTGCAGCGACCTTGGCTTTTTGGTCGTCCATTAACCCGCCAGGCTGCAATGTGCGCTGCTGTCGTTGCAGCTGCACAGGGCAAGCCAGCCTGGCTGATCCGACCCCATCCACATGCCTGCACCCGTATACTCACGCCGCCTCCCCACCCTCCCTCGAACCACCCCAGGTGCCCTCTCCCGACGGCAGCGGAGCGCTGGACGACCATGGCGTGCACGCGTTTGTGGTGCCGCTGCGAGACGAGCAGGGGCAGCTGTGCGCCGGGGTGGAGATCCACGACTGCGGCTACAAGGCGAGGGAGGGATGGCTGTGTGTTCCCCTGCTGCTGCTGCTGCTGCTGCTGGTGCAGCCGTGCTGAAGCATGCGTGGCAGGGGGACGCACGAGTTGCTGGATGCGCATAATAGCGTGTTTAACAAGCTTGCAGCCAAGTGACGCCTCCCCCGCGCTGTGTGCATCTCAGGTTGGCCTGAATGGCATCGACAACGGCGCCATCCGGTTCACCAACGTGCGGGTGCCGCGTGACAACCTGCTGGACCGCTTCGCCACAGGTGGGTGGCGCACTGCTCAGCCCCGACCATGGTTTACACTGCAAGGTCTGCTGCTTGCCGTGCAACAGCCCATTCACTCGGCCTGGTCAACAGTGAACTGCATCCGGCTCTGCAGTCCCAGCTTACTGCGCACACCCAAAACATTGACTCCCTCCCTTGACTCTGTGCCACAGTGGACCGCAGCGGGCGCTACTCCAGCCCCATCGCCTCCTCAGCCAAGCGGTTTGCGGCCACCATTGGAGAGCTGACGGGCGGCCGTGTGGGCCTGACTTCCGCCTCTGGTGGGCAGGGAGACGGGCTGCTTTGGGCGCGGTGCTTAGGGCAATTGAGTGCTGCCGAGCCAGCTCCCTCGCTGCATCGTTGCGTTGCATTCCTCACACATCTCCAAGTCAGTCCTGTTGTGTGCGCAGTGGGCGTGCTCAAGGGCGCGCTGACCATTGCGGTGCGCTACAGCGCGCAGCGGCAGCAGTTTGGGCCGCCGGATGCGCCGGAGGTTGCGGTGCTGGACTACCCCAGCCAGCAGGTGACTGGGAAAGGGCGCCTGCAGGCTGCGTGTGGGCCAGCCGGCCTGCTTTGGGTTGGAGGCACGGTGCCTGGTATGCTGAGGGTCCCTGTACACACCGGATGTGCGTCCCACCCAGAACATTGTTCCTGAATCCATGCACGGTGTTTCCACCATCCCCCCAGGCCAAGCTGATGCCCATGCTGGCCACCTGCTACGCCCTAAACTTTGCCAAAAACAAGGTAAATAAAAACCTGGGATGCTGGTTGACAAGGACAAGACAAGTACTGCGAGATGGAGCGCGCCACTCAAGCTATGCCGGACATAACCTGATGCTTCCCCCGCACACGTGGCACCCTTCTAATACCCCCGCTCTCTTGGATGCCCTTCCAACCCTGCAGCTGGTTGACAAGTACTGCGAGATGAAGCGCACCAAGGATGAGGCCCTGGTTGCGGATGTGCACTCGCTGTCCGCCGGCCTCAAAGCGTACACCACCGGCTACGTCAACACCGCGCTCTCGTGAGCTTGCGGGTGGTGATTTGGCTGCCACGGCTGGTGCCCATTGGCGGATGGGTGGCGATGGTGCTGCTGGTGCTTGCTGCAGTTGTCGCCCCGCACCTGCCCATGTGCTGCACGTGAGCATGCCTGCGACCCTCCCTGCCACAGCATCTGCCGCGAGTGCTGCGGCGGGCACGGCTACGCGGCTGTGAACCGGTTGGGCGCGCTGCGCAGCGACCACGACATCTTCCAGACATTTGAGGGCGACAACACGGTACGCTGCTGCTTGTGCGCCTGTTCAGTTGTGCAGGTGTGGGGCCATACGCGTGCACAAGGAAGCGTGCATGCAGCTCAGGGGCAAGCAATAGGACGCTCTCCCCACGGTTTGCAAGCCCCTCCCGCCGCGCCCTCCCTGCAGGTGCTGCTGCAGCAGGTGGCTGCCCTGCTGCTCAAGGAGTACCAGGACCAGTTCAGGGGCAGCCCCATCGCCGCCACCTGGTCCTACCTCAAGGCACGACAGTGCTTGCTGGGGAGCACGGTTGGCGATGCGTTGGCAGGGTGTACAGCTGCCCGGCGCTGGTTTCACCGCACCCCTCGCATGAGCAGCCGTCCACAGCTGCCAAGTGTCCCTGCGCTTTCGATCGACTCTGCTCATCGCCCTGCTCCACTCCTGCCCCGCAGATCTGGGCGCGGGACAGCCTGCCCGCCAACCCGCTGGTCACGCATGAGACAGGTGGGTGGTGCAGCAGCACGAGACGGGTGGGTGGGGCAGCGACCTGCCTTGAATGCCCTGCACCTTGCGCACACAAGCATGTGCCGACCCCTCCCCTGCACACCTATTCACGCGGTTTGGTTGCAGACGTGGCGCACCTGCGCGACCCCGCCTTCTTGGTGCGGGCGCTGCGCTACCGCTCCGCCCGCCTGCTGCACACGCTGGCGGCGCGCCTGCGCAAGCACAGCCGGCGGCTCGGGGAGTTCAAGGTGGGGCTGGGGGGAGGGCAGGGGTGCGATTGAGCGGCTGAGTGGCTGTTGATGACTCGGCGTGATGCAATGCGGCTGTTCCTTGGGAGCTTGCCTGACACCAACCTGTCCTCGTTGTTGCTGCAGGCCTGGAACAAGTGCCTGCTGCACGTGCTGGTGCGTGGGTTGCCCTGAATGCTGTGTAACCTGAATGCTGTTGCTGCATAGAAGGCTGATGCCATGCTAAGCAATTAATCGCTGTGCGGGTTTTGGCCTTGAGCTGAACGACGTCCGGCCATGAGCCCCCGCATGAGCAGGCGCTGGCGCGGGCCCACATTGAGAGCGTGGTGCTCACAGACATGCTGGCGGCAGTCAACGCGTGCAACGACCCAGACTGCCGGCGCAGGTGGGGGATTGAGAGCTGAGAGCGGGGCCAGGCATTGATCAGGTTTTAGGTTTAGATCGCCAGGCCCTGGGCTGCATTCAGCGCCATGCTTCCATTCAAACTGATCTACACCACTTGTGACATCCGCTGCCTTGCCCAACACACTGCCATGCCCAACCCTTTTGTCATCACGCTCCCTGCTTTATGTGCAGCCTCAAGGCGCTGGCGGACCTGTTTGCGCTGGACCGCATCTACAACGAAATCATCTTCAGGTGGGCCCTGCAAGAGTGTTTTGGATGGCTGCCGTGGCATGCGGCGTTCCTGGCTTTGACCCAGAATAGTGTGCACCACTGCATTGCCGACACAAGGCGCCTGGTGCTGCCTGCTTCTGCACCCAGCTTGCCGCTGCCGCCTCTCTCCTGTAGGAATGACGACTACATTGCGCCAGAGAAGGTGAAGAGCCGCATGGGAAGCAGCACGTCCGCCACATGGACCGCCTTTGCAGTGCATCATGCGCACAGCAGCCATCGTCTCAAGCCAGCAGACTTGCCATGCCCCGCGATGCATGCGGGTGCTCATGTGCCACACGCCGGCTGCTGTCCCATGCCACTCATCGCTTGCTTGTCGCTTGCTGCTGCAGGCTAAGGCCATCCAGCGGCTGATTGAGGCACTGTGCAGGCGAGCAACCGCTTGCATGTTTACATGCAGCTTAACGCGAATAGCTGCGTTGTTGCATCCTCCTGCCCTCTTGCGGCCGCACATCCGGCTTTCAATGAAGGCCCCCTTGCCGCCCCCTGTTGCCCTCCTGCAGCGAGGTGCGGGGCGTGGCCGTGCCGCTGGTGGACGCCTTCGCCATCCCAGGTGGGTGGGCGGATCTGCCCTCTAGGGCTGGGCAGAGGCGGCCGGGCTTGAGAATGGTTTCGCCGCCCACCTGGCTGCAGCCCACCTGGCAGTCATTAGCTACATGATTCATTGGCGCCTTGACTCATGCGCCCTCGCGCCTCCTGGCCTGCAGACCACATTCTGCGGGCGCCCATTGGCCTGAGCACCACGGCGGTGGACCCCTGTGAGCTCCCTGCCTGGACCTGCTTTGCATGCTGCCTGCTCGCTGCCCGCCTGCGTGCGCCTTGACAGCGCCTGTTCTGCTGGGGGGCCTGTGCGCTTGCTGCCTTCTGAAGCTGGGACATCTGCCTACCACCCCTGGTGCAGACAGCGAGTACCTGGCAGCGGTGGGCTTCTCCTGAGCCTGGGGAGCCGCCTGAAACGCATGATGGAGTGCTGCACCGCCATGGCGCCCAGCTGAAGCACCTGTTTGCACTGGGTGGCTGGTGCGGCTGCGCAGCATTGACAGGATACCGCGCCATGCAACCAACCCCAATGCAACGGCAGCTGCTGACAAGATAGCAAACCAACCTGAATCATCTTTGTTTGCCACACATTCCGTCACCCAGTTTTTGGTAGCGCGTAGTGTATTCCTCCCTTTCCTCCCTTTGCTTGCTTGTACGCAATGGTCCCTGATCCCTTAAGCTGGCATGTCTTAGCGAGCACATTTCATGCGTTGTGTAATGATGGAGCCCTACTGGGCAGGCGGGGGGGATCGTGAGGCAGGGCCGGGAGCATCTGCATTCAAACCAGCTGTGCGTGTAGTTTGAAACTGCCTTGCCACTGCGTGCGTTGCATGCAGCAATCAAGCAGGCCTACACGCGCTTCTTAAGCTCCTCGGCATCGGTATAGTGCACATATCCTGGGCTGACTTCGCTGGGGCCGTGGCACCGGACGCTGCCTCCCTGGCCGCGGTCGCTGCGCTGAGGCGGTGAGGAGCCTGTGTCGCAATAGTAGACAAGTCCACCATTCACAAACTTCCCTGCACGTGCATCAACTGTTCGGTGAGTGTGAGCCTTCGTTGCCTGTTCCTGCTGCCGCCTAGGTCAGGGGGCATCCGCATTTCCAGCTTGCCTGTGGTTGGGTCCGGGCCGGTGCACAGATAGTAGGCATTGCAAAGGCCAGGGCACTGGATTGTGGTGCCCCCGCCCCAGATCTCGCAGCCCTGTGGACAGGTCTGGTCGATCCGTGCCCCGGGGCCTTGCTCGCAGCAGCCGTCCCACCCGATTGCCCACGACGCCCTTGGCGGGCAGTCGGCGCAAAGGCAAAGTGGTGCCAGTGCCAAGAGGAGGCACACCAACAGGCACGCTTTTGTCATGTTATTGTTCTGCAAATAGGCAGGAGGCGGCCGGCATTGCTAACCAGAACTTGACCTGCCAGGCGCGTCGGCGGCGCAAGCGCGAGCGGCGGCCGCAGCAAAGCAAGCCTACACAGCAGCTGCGCCTGCAGGGCCTGCACGCCGCAGCTTAGCAGCCCACGACTTTGTGGCACTGAAGCACTGCTGGAGTAGCCGGGCTTAACTTGCAACCCTATATTTTGCGCAGCTTGACTTGCCTCGTTTCAGGGCGACCAGATGTAGGCTTGCAACTGGAAAGAAAGCGTTTGCGGCCTGTCAAGCAGTGAAACACGTTGGGTTTAGTGCCTGAGCTGGGCGGCGGGGCGGCCAGCTCAACGTTGAAATCCGCTGCTGTCCTCGGCATGTTGCATGGGGAATTCAAGCTGTAGCTGGTAGCTTACTTCGCTCCCATGATGCAAACTGCTAGTTGAATTGCAGACAACCCAATGTGAAACTGCCATGGCATGCTTCAACTGGATGAGCAGAGTGCTCCCATCATCACCGGTGCCGTGCGGTTCCACCTGCCGGGCTTTCGCACCATCACCTACCTACATGCTCGGCCCCCTACACCAGGCATACATTATTGTGATCACCTCTGCCCGCATTGAGTGGACCTCCGTAACAGCCCCTGCGCCGACAGGCTCCCCAGCCCGCGCACAGCGGCAGCGCAGCGGCGGCGGCAGCAGGGCAACTGGGCGTCGGCACGGCCCCTCACAGCCTCCATCGCGTTAGACCACCATTCTCTTCCCCTGTCAGTGGTGCATTGGCTCGTAGACGCCCTGCAGGCGACGATGGCTGCCTGCTCGTCGCGAGCGCTGCCTTGCAGCGGCGTACTGTCTCTCCATCAGCATCCGCATCATCTGAATGTGTCACATCGTGCATCCGCAGCTCTACTGACGAAGCCCAGCAGGAGACTGGGTGCCGCCCTCCGCCTTGCAGCCTCGGCATCTAGCACCGCGGCTACCAGTAGCGCAGGATCGTCGACCTCGAGTTTTGTGCAGTTGTACGCCGGGCTGGCCGGCGTGCTGGCGCCTGGCGGCGCGGTAGCGGCACGGCCGACTCCGCTGGGGCGCGGCCTCGTGGCGGAGCAGCCTGCAGCCAAGGGGGACACCCTGCTCTCAGGCAAGTTGTGATCAGGGTTGAGTTTGAATGGCATGATGCCGTTGTGCCGCAGCCATGCATGGCATGCGCATCCCTCACCTGCCCGTTCCCTCTGCTGCCGCCTTGCAGTGGACTGGGCCAACATGCTGTGTGTGACCGACCAGCCCAAGACGACAGGCAACGCCTTTGGGCGGCGTTGCCTGGAGGACTGGCAGATGCTGCACGGTCCCCTGCCGCCGCTGCTGCAGCGCTACCTGCTCGCTGGTGCGTGCTATCACTGTCAGAAGTGCTTTGCTGCCGCCCTGTGGCCATTGCAGAAGGAAGTTGGCTCAATGCCATGAAGAAACACAGCCTCGGCAGATTTCAGCGGCTTGGCAGAGTCGCAATGCATGGCAGTTGCAGGGTCAGAGCAGCCGCTCGGACAGCTGGCAACCCAGCGGCCCAGCCCCCTCCGATATCCCTCCCGTGCTGCCCATGCGCAGAGGATGGCGACTGGTTCCTGCGGCTCGCCGCCTGGCTGTTGTGGCTCAAGCGCAACGCGCAGGGCCCCTGGTGCCTCTACATCGACCTGCTGCCCAAGGTGGGGGTTGAGGCCTTGTTATTGCGCACACCTGGACCATCACATGCTGCCTTCCATGAGCACATGCCTTGCCAGCATTTCCCTGCGGCATGGTGGCGCATGGGCCAGCGAGGCACACACGTGGCCATCTGCATGCAAGGCCCTCACACCAGGCGGCTTGTCGTGGTTTCTGGGTCCCAGCCAACCACACATAAATCACCATCATGCCGAGCGCAGGAGGAGGAGATGAGCTGCCTGATGAACTACCGCCCCGAAGAGCTGGCCGACTTCCAGAGCCCGCTGATTGAGGCGCGGGCACGGGTGGAGCGTGAGCAGATTGCCGCCCTGCACGAGCGGTGCGCCTTCCTGGGGTTTGGGGCTGCTGGTGTCTGCTGTGGCGCGCCACGTGCAGTAAGACATAGCGCGTTGTCACTCCAAGTGAAGCAGCTGCTGCGTGGACAAGGGCAATGGCGGCCCGCTGCAGCTCACGTGTTGAGTTCTTGTTCTACTGCCCCGCACCTGCAGGCTGTTTGACAGCGCCAGCGGCGAGCTGCGGGTGCTGCAGCTGGCTGACCGGGTTGAGGACACGCTGTGGGCGGCATGCATGGTCAACTCGCGCTGCTTCAGCGAGACGGTGAGTACACGAGTTGGTGCCTTTGGGTCTGCTGGGATGTCTGCTTGATTCACACGGACCGCTGGGCCTGCCGCTGGTTCTGGCGGTTTGCTGTCGCAATCGTTGCTAGCCTCTGCCTACTGCCCGCTCACCCTTGCCGGACTGCTTGCAACCCTCCCCTCAACCCCGCCAGGTGGCGGGCGAGACGGTGGTGAGGCTGGTTGTACATTATATATTGCGGTCCTGGCCAGTGGAGGTTGACAGCAGCAGCGCTGGGTTGCATTCGGCACTTGGCAGGCTGCGTTGCAGGTTCAGCACATGCTGATGCCTGCCTGTGCAGACGTCTGCATGTGTTTACCCCTCCATTTGAAGTCACTGATGGTGCCGTGCGCCGACATGGCCAACCACGTGCTGTCCCCCAATGCCGGCTACCGCTTTGTGCCAGAGGCCGACGCGTTCCAGCTGCAGGCGCTGCAGGTCAGGGGGGCTGAGGTGACACATTTGTGCGGCGGCGGGGCGGTTGGGCCCACCATTGCGTTGTAAGGCGGAAACGCATTCCGTTCCAAACCCACACACACAGCCTGACCAGTGCTGCCGTGCTCAACCTCCTCTGTGCAGGACATCCCTGCTGGCGCTGAGGCGTGCATCAGCTACGGCTGCACCCACAAGGACAGCCTGGCTCTGATGCGGGACTACGGCTTTGTGCAGCCCGGCAACCTGAATGATCGGGTGCCCTTCAGCGCTGGTGCGCGTGCTGGGTGGCAGCGAGGGTTAGGGTGCAGAAGGAAGCAGGGAACGTTTGCATTTGTCACATAGCACAGCGCTGCGTAGAGCCTGCTGCCTGACTTGCGTCTTGACTCGCCCCATCGCGCAGGTGACGACATCGCCAGTCAGTTGGCCAGCGGCGGCGGCGAGCGACCCAGCTTGAGTGCCCCCCGCCTGCTGGCGGCAGTTGGGCTTGGGCAGTATGCTGGGGACCTCACACCAGCGGCAGCAGCAGCCATGGGTGACGGCGAGGCAGCAGCGGCGCAGCGGCGGCTGCTAGCAAGCATCATGAGCCTGCAGCCATTCCTGCGGGATGTGAACAGCTCCGCAGCAGCAGCTGGCCTGCCGCCCCTACCAAAGAGCGACTTGGCGCGAGAGTGGCAGTCGGTGGCTGCGCTGCAGGCGCAGTGCCAGGCGCTGCTGGGCCGCATGCCTACTAGTGCGGCAGAGGACGAGGCTCTTCTGACCAGCGGGCAGCAGCTGGGCGTGCGGCAGCAGGCGGCAGTGGCTGCGCGGCTAGAAAGCAAGCGGCTCATCCTGGCTGCTGCGGGTGCTCTGCAGCGGTACGCTGACACGCTTCAATGACACAATGGCAGCTGAGCTGTTGTTACATGTCACAGTTCTGCAAAGTGGCTGAACAAATGTAGAGAAATCGGGAAGAATGGTGGTATTTGGCCGTCGCTGTTCATGCTGCATATTGTACATCGCTGCTCCAGCTCTCTCAGGTCAATGGGGCAAACAACACTCAGGCGGGCACACCCCACACCCTCACAAAATCGATGGCCAGCGTGGCAGGGAACTGTGTGTTGGCAGCCGGCGGCCCCGTCCAGGGATCCCCCACAGCCACAAATAGCGACAGCGCAAACGGCTGGTCAAACGGCGCCCGCGTGTTGCTGGGTGCGCCGGCAGACCACCAGCCGTTGGCGCCGCCGGTTCGCTTGCTGCGGAACTTGCCCGTCACGCTGCCGTCCATATAGGCTGCGGGTGCAGGGGAGGTGTGGTTGGGGATTCTGAGTGGGCAAAGCTGAGTGACACGTCTGCGTGGCGTGCAAGCGGCGCCTGCCCGCACACCTGTTGCCATGCGCAGCCACACACTTCCATGCCATTTTTTTTTAAAAAAGGGAAAAAGAAGAAAAAACGTCCACGGCACACTCACTGGTGATGGCATCTGCTGTCCAGTCCACTGCAAACGTGTGGAAGCCGCCTGAATAAGTCTGTTCATTGGCCTGGGGCGTCCACACCTCCAGGTGCCTCTTGGAGGCTGCAGGGCACAACACGCAGGGTTGTTCATGGGAGAGTGAGGAACCTGAGGGCGAGACTGCTCAGGTTTCAGGATAGCTGCAGTGCTGTGCCTGGAGGTGCAATGTTGAGCTGCATCCAACGTGCACGCGCGTGGCTGGCCCAACCCAGCACCGCCATGTGTTGCTGTCTGCCTCACATTCGCCGCCAAAGTGGATGCCTTGCTCCAGGGTCTTCATGTTGTTGAGCGTGTTTAACAGGCCCACCTGTGTGGCAAGAGGGTGCAGGATGTGCAAAGTAGGAGGGGGGAGATAGCACGTGTGGGGACAGCGTGCTGTCCTGTCTGATGGCGCTGATTCGTGAGGCGACTGCACCACGTGCCGCCTGCCTGCAATTGCCGCCCGCAAACAACGCAGGCCAACTCTGCGCCAAAACAGGCACCCCCTGCCACTCACCTCGCCGCTGGCGGGCCAGGCGCCATACTTGCTAGAAACGGGCTCCAGCAGGCACGAGGCCAGAACGCCCTGCCCAGGGCTGGGCACCTGGGCCCGAACCTGGATGTGCACGCTCCTCAGTGTCCGGCCGTCGGCCAGCTGCGGGACGGAAGGGGGAGGGGCGGTGTGGGTGCGGCGCGGCGCGGTCTGTTTGATGGGTGGCAATCAGCGGGGCGTTTTCTGGCGCCCCCAACCTTAGCAGCAGCGGACCCTTCTGCAGCACTGAGGAGGCAGCACAGCACGCAGCCCCGCTCCTGACCTTCATGCCTGGGAACCAGGAGGCGCGGGAGCGGATGCGGGCAGAGGTGTAGGCCCCGCCCTGCTTCGCCGCGTTGATGTAGGCAACCTGGCAGGAGGCGAGCGGGGCAGCGGACACCGGGTGAGGATGCAGCAGCGGCAGCGCATTAGCAGATGCGCTCAGGCTGGTGGGGTAGCACAATGTCCCCTGCAGCCAACGCACTGGGGGGCACTGGGCCCGGCAATGATGCAGCTGGCGGCAGCCGCTGCGCATGTGCGCGAATTGCAGCTCAGCTGGCCCCGGCCCGACCACCACCCAGCACACCGAGTTCGCCACTGCAAGGTTGGCAGGGTCCGAGGTGAATGTCTGCAGGCAAACGCAGCGTGGGCAAGCAGAGGGGAGAGCAGGTTAGCACTACAGGGCAGCAGGTGCCTGGTCTGTCATCATTGCAGCAGCTACGGCATCCTGCAGAGCCGGCTTCCCCCGGCCGCCCGGGCGCACCTGCAGCTGCCACCCCGGCTTGCCAGTTACGCGTGCCCACAAGCTGCTGTTCAGGCTGTAACGGGGTGCATCAAAGTCGTCTGCCCAGATCTTGACGGCCCCATCAGGCACGATGAAGGGGATGGGGCCCGCGGCAGTCGGCTCGGCTAGCAGCATCAGAGCGGCAGCGAGCACTGCGGCAGCGGCGGCGGCAAGGCGACGGCAGCGGCGGGGCTGCATGCTTTGTGAGCGGGAGGCTGCGTGCTCAATCAGAATTGGATGCTGAACACAGGGAGGGAGGGAGAAGAGAAGGAGGGAGCGGGGCGCGGGCACCGCGTAGAAGCCGGCCTCGAAGTGGCACAGAGAGGAGGTAGAGTACCGCTGCAGCGGTAGTAGCGGGGATGTCAGTGCGGGGCAGAAATCCCGGAATCAGCGCGTCTCGCGGGGGTCAACCTCAAGGCCCCGCCTGGCGCCGCTGCGCCCGGCATGAGCAGCAACGGCGCCTTGCACGTCAGCCGAGGGTGTGGCGGCGGAGTTTCCACACTATATGTCGTGTTAGATCGATGCGTTACGTGGATCACTCAAGCCTGCGAGCCGAGTCATGCCTGGGAGGGCGCAGCGCCCAGCAGCTCGAGGGCGGCGGACCACGGCTGCCATGCCGGGTCGGTCCGACGGCGCGAGCACCCAGCACTACTGGATAAGCTAAAAGTAGGCTTCCAGGCCCTCGCACGCATCGGTGTCGCACCCAGGAAGTGCCTCCCGGGGGGAATCTCCAGGCGCTCGCCCCGCGTCACCTTGGCGCCAACCCTGCGCCGCAGGTGCTGCGGTGAAAGGGCGGTGTGCCCCGTGCTGCCTTTACATGCATGTTCAACAGTTGTTGGCTGTCGTACGGGTCACACTCTGCGCTGCGTCACACACCATGAGTTGTCGCCGTCCCACCGCTCTCCTTGCACAGACCCGTCTGGCAGCCAGTACGAGACTTGCCTGCCCGGCTGAACCGCACTGCCGCTTACCCGCCAGCATGCTGCTTTTGCCGCCGCACGGCTGCCTGGCCACAACATCCCTGTAAAGCTGCAACTTCCAAGGACGGGGCCTTGGGGTCGGTTGTTTCACAGTGGGCTGGCAGCGGATGTTGCAGGCCGTCCGGCTGCCTGCGCCGCTGCTGAGCCGCTGCTGAGCCGCTGCTGAGCCTTCCGCTCCCCCCCTAAACATGTCGTTTCGGGGCCCGGAGTCACAGCACTAGCCGGATCACTCCTCTGCGTGCCATCGCGATGCTTTGCACGGCCGCTCGGGCTCCAGCGACCGCGGCAGCGGGGCCACGCACTGTCGCCACGCCTGCCCGTGCTGGCCGCACCACGCGATGCGGAGCGCCAACCAGGCGGCGCGCCAGCCACGCCTCGTTCTCCGACGGCGAGCTCAGCAGTTCTGCACCGTCAGCCTACACCGCCCCGGACGCTCGCTTGCAGCAAACGATCGCCGACATTGATGCGCTGCTAGGCATCGACGTTCAGGAGGCGGCGCGGGAGGCCCAGCAGGCGGCGGCGGCAGGGCCTTCCGGTGCCACGGCGGCGGCGGAGCTCGCTGTGCCGGCAGAGTGGGCGCACCTGCCGGCAGAGGAGCTTGTGCGGCGGCAGAAGCTGGTGAGCGGTAAAGTCAGATGTGATGCCAGCAAAGCCCCAAAGGACACGCCATGATCGCACTGGTGAACATCCGCTGTCGCTGCCCTCGGGCTGGTGCCCCTCCACCCCACCCCACCGCACCCTTGCACCTCCTGCCCACCCACAGGTGCGGCGCCGCGACATGCTGGGCGCTCGCCAGATGGAGCTGAGCGCGGCCATCGACCTGCACGAGCGCAAGGCGGCGTACCACTCGCAGGAGCTGCGCCGCTTGCGCGGCGAGAAGCGCGCCCTGGCAGAGGAGCAACAGGGTGTGCAGGACGCGATCGACCCCGAGGCAACCGCTGCTGCGCGGCTGGAGGCGGCACAGGCTCGGGCGGCGGCGGAGGAGGCGGAGCTGCAGTCGCGCCGCCAGTTTGCGGTGCGTGGATCGGGAGGTGCCAGGGGCTGCTGCTCCTGGTGCTCCAAGGGGCGGCTGTGGGGATGTGAGGCTGTGCTTGGCAGCTGCCACTTGCCTGCTTGCACGCAGTAGCCTGGCTTGCAACGCACACGGACTGGCTTGCAGATCACGCAGCCCCTGGCGCTGCTGGCTCAACATGCAAGCACCCCTCACCTCCCACCCTTCCAACTGCAGATTGGCTTCTGGGGCGTGTTTGTCGCGCTGTGCGCCGCACGCAGCCACATGGAGTCGGCTGGGGCAGACGCCTGGCTGGACAGCCCTGGCCCTTTCTCGTGGTGAGGCACTGCGGCACGCAGAGCGCTGCCGTGCCCAAGCGCACCTGAACCGAACCCCTCCTGGCTGCGCCATGCCTGTACCGCGCGCCCCGCCATGTACCTAGCCTAGCGCCCCTTTTGCCTAGCCTGCCACCTGTAGCGTCCCGTTCTGCCTCCTGTGTACCATACGAGCTGCCTGCCTGAACCCGCTCCCCCTTTTGACGGGCTTTTTTCCCTCGGCCAGCCTCGCATAAGAACCTCTCAGCCACGCTATTTCACATTGGCATGCCCCCTCCTCATCCCTTGATTTTCCGGTCGGCATTCAGCAACATCAGTGTAACTACGTATCAAGCAGCCAAACCCAGCCCGGCACGCACTTCAATGTTATGGCCCCAGCTGCTGCAGGCTGTACTGCGGGACGGGTAGCAGCAGGCCCTGCGTGGATGCCCCCTCTGCTGCCACAGCTGCCCTGCCTGTTGCACCCGCCTTGCTGCTCAGCCGGTAGGGCACTCGGAACTGCTGCGGCCGCGAGGCTGCTGCAGGTGCGGGGCGCTGTGTCAGCTGCCGCGGTGGCGACCCCGCTGCCGCTTGCTGCGCCTGGCCTGCTGCCTGCAGCGCTTGAAGGTGCGGCGGCACCTGTTGCGGCTGCTGGGCTGCCACTCCACGCTGCGCCTGCCCAGGAGCAGCGTGCTCCTCGTGGTCTTCCCTAAACTTGCGGCTCAGGGCATCTGTGCGACAGTTGTGGGTGGGCACAGGGATGCCAGGTTTCGCCAGTGCATCTTCATGCCATGTGGTGGAGGGCCGCACACGTCGCAGCTCGAAGCCGGCCCGCCGCTTCGTGCTGCCTAGCACACCACCCGCAAGTCGCCAGTCAGGCTTGGAACTTTTGAGCGACCACACACCCACCTATGATGCGCCGCTCCTCCCGGCTCAGGCTGTCCAGGAAGCTGGCATGGCTGCACAGCGGCTCAGCCCGCGGGCCAGGCGGCTGCGAGCCAGCCGGCAGCAGCGCCGCCACACCTGGAGGGAGGCAGCGTGGGCAGGCAGGCGGCCTGGGCAGGCTGCACGTCCACGCTGGTGCTGAGCCTCGCATGTGAGCGCACAATGCTGCCATGCGCACCTCACCCATCCATCCTTATAAAAGACAGCCCACCTGCCACCACCGCAGCCGAGGGGGAGCGGGAGCCAGGGCGGCCGGGTGTGACGGATGAGTGCCGGCTGCCCCTGCGCGCCGCAGCGGCCGCAGCGGCCGCCTCCTGCTCCGCCCGCCGCCTGTCCTCCTCCTCTGCCGCCGCCACTGACAGGATGAACTCCCTGCAGGGCAGAGCAGGGCAGGAGGCGCGAGGGATTCATAGGAGCAGGGTCAGCAAGGCAGTTGCCACATGCGGTCTTGCGAGCACAGATGCAGGCGCCAGGACTGAGCCTCCCATCCCTGCGTGGCGCCACACCTGCAAACTTGATCTGGCCCGTTGTCCCTCCCAGCCCCACATGCGCACTCACTTGTTATCGTCAGCCAGCGCCCCCATCAGCTTCTTGCGCCGGTAGGCGGTGGCCACCAGGTCGAATGGCAGCACAGCCGCCGCTGCCGCTGCGGCATCCTCGGCAGAGGTATTCCCCGCTTGGCCACCGCCGTCGCCAGACCCAGCCCTGCTTTGGGCCAATGCCGCCCTGCCGCCGCCGCTGCTTGCTGCCTTGCCCTGCCCTGTAGCGGCGGCCTCCTTCTGCTCGGCGAGCTTGGCCAGCTGGATGGTCATGATTTCTAGAAACTCGGCAAACTCAACCTCCCCTGCAAGGCAAGGCACATCTCATCCTTGTTTGTTGGAGGGGCGATTGCATGCAGGATGCCCAGAACAGGCGCATGGCCGGGGACGTATCCCAGCTGCGGAGGCACACTTGGCGGCCAGCGTACGCTAGCACACATGCCCCCTCTCATGATACGATGCAGCAGCCAGCCCTGTTGCACACCACTCCCTGAGCTGCCCCGCACCCAGTTGTGCGAACAGCACCCCGCACCCGAGCCGTCGCGGTCCACCTCTGCCAGCATGGCTTCCACCTCCCGCCGGCTCACAGTCAGGCCCAGCAGCTGCAGGGGGTGACAGCGAGTGGGGAGCAGCGGGTTTGCACGCGTATGCAGCTGCGGCAACTTGCCTTTGAAAGGCTGAGCTGCAGCACGGGGCAGATGGGCATGCGGAGGGAAACGTGCGTGCAACGGCAGAGTTGGCCTGCGCAGTGCTGCCTGCGCTGGACAGTGCTGCCTGCGCCGGGCATGCACCTTGAAGGCAGCGCCCAGCTCCCCAGCGTCGATGGCCCCAGACCCATCTGGACAGGAGCATTGCAGGCAACCAACTGAGCGGCTGAGTGTTGAAGCGGGCAGGTGCAGTGGCCACAGTTGCTTAGTGCATCAGCTTCAGACCCAGCTCCAGAGACAGGCCATTGCCCGAAAACCTGAGTGCTCCCAGCACCCACCGGCGTCCATGTACTTGAAGCAGGTCTTGAGGTTGGCCTTCTGCTCGTCTGTCAGCTTGGGCCGCACCGTCTGCGAATGTGGTGCCACCATGCCGGCATGAGAAGGCGCCCACCCCAGCCACAGCCTGGCTCTCCTGCTCTAAAGCCCGCTGCACTCTGGCTCACCTTGCCGTGCGCACGCAGCCACTTGCTCACGGCGCAGGCCAGCAACGGGGTGGCGCGCTCCAGCGGAACCTGCGCCAAGGCGGCGGCGGCGGCGGTGAGTGGCGTCGGCGGCCAGGAGCGGCGTGGGCTGCTCCCGACGCCGCACCTACCTTGGTGCTCCTGGGCAGGTCTCTGGCTTGCAGAAGAGGCGGCTCCGGCGCGCCCCCAGCCATTGTTGGGGGCCCGCAACCTCCTCTCCGAGGGCTGGAGCGGGTGCCTAGGGCCTGCGACGGTCAGGACGGTTCTGAAATGCCTTGACATAGAACTGGAGCGGCAACAAGGCTTCCCAAGGTGGTCCTGGCCGGCATTGCATGAGCGCTCGTGTTCCTTTGAAGGGCTCGGCCTTTCTGCGCCCACCCCAAATCATCGGCTTGCACGCATGTTACAGGTCCGGAGGTGTGCTTGACTAGCAGCCAAGGCAAAGCCAGACCCGCTCACCGGGAAGCCATGCGGGCGCTGTATTTCGCCGATCACACGGCGCTCTGGACTCCCACCGGGGTGCACCGGGCGCCGCTGCCTCCCTTGCCCCAGCGCCGCCGCCGCCTGCGAGCGGTGGCGGCGGTGGCAGCCGAGGTGAGCCGCTGCCTCGCTGGTGCACGCATCGCACATGGCGCATCTTTCCCCCGCTTGCATTTGTGGTCGCCTGCCATCCCCACACCAGCTGCTCCACTCCTTGCCCCGCCAGCGCGACGGCAGCGCCGCCGCCAGCGCCGACGACCCGTCCTCTAGCTACGTGTGGCCCACCTCGCCCTCCTGGCTCAAAGGCCCCAAATCGGCGTACCGCGGCGCCGTCTCTGGCGGCAGCGGCGGAGCCAGCTTTGGGCTGGGTGGTAGCGCAGGTGCCGGCAAAGCCGGGCTGGCTGCGTTCGTGGGCAGCCCATGGCAGGGCCCAGTCACGGCGCCACCCGTGCGCCTCGGCGTCGCTGGGGCGGCAGCAGCGGCAGCGCCAGCAGCAGCAGCAGCAGCAGGAACAGTGGCGGCAGCAGCAGCGGGGCAGGGCGGCTTTTGGAACCTGGCCAGCCTGCAGCAGCGGCTGCAGTCGCTGGGCCTGGCCGGAGTGATGGCGTACGGTGAGCGGTGGCGGGTTGCGGCAGGGCAGCGCGGGTTGGCTCCGCAATGACGTGCTGGCTGGCCTGCTGGCAAGCTGCGCTGCCAGTACAGCTGCTGTTGGAGGGCACAGTCTTGTCTGCTGTCCTCGACCAGCCGCTCCTGCTGGCGCTGCTTGGCAAGACAAAGCTGTGCGAGCAGCTGCCCCGCTCCTCCCGGCACGCCCTGCCCTCCTCACCGCCTGTTTCCCTGTCCCTCCTGTTGCTTCTCGCATGCGTGTTGAATACGTGTTATTACACAGCCACGTTTGCCTTCTTCTGGCTGGCGGTGGCCAAGGTGCCGCGCGGGCTGGGCCTGGCAGCCAGCGCTCAGAAATTCGCCGCTGTGATGGCGGCCGTGTGGGCGGGCAGCCAGGTAAGAGCCTGCCATGAGCCTGCCATGAGCCGTGCCGGCCGAAGCGTTATGCCTGACGCGTTCTGGCGTGCAGGTCGATTTGCGGTGGCTGCCCCATTTGCCGGCTTCGCCTGCAGGTGACCAAGGTGCCACGCGCGGCAGCCGCGCTGGTGCTGGCTCCCGTTGTCGACCGCCTGATGGCCTGGCTGCAGCGGGTGACCAAGCTGGAGTCGCGGCGGCAGGTGGGGGGGCGGGAGGCGTGTGGAGGCAAACAGTGGTGCTGCAGCTCATCCTGCGCCCAGCGGGCAAGCTCACCAAACCTTGCCGCTGCTTGCACTGCGCAGGTGTTCGGCTGGTTTGTGGCCTGCTGCCTGGGCCTGGCGCTCACGCTGTTCAGCGTGGTCGTGCTGGCATGGGCGTGAGCCCGCAGCAGCCACTGTGAGGGCCAAAATGCTTGGTGTGGAAAAAAAGAACTGAGAACCTGAACGCACGTGATGGGCCGACCGACTGCCGCTTTGCAAGAGCAGGCCTCCCCATACACCTCGACTTGATTGACAGGAGAGCTTAATGATTCAATTGATGCCACGAATGCCTTTATGTTTTGAGCATTAATACATCTGTCAACCACCGCAACCTGGACCAGTCCGCACTTTGAGGCATTGGACGTGGCTGCGTCTTAGCCCCGTTCACGCTGTTTTCTGGTGTTCTTACAATTCGTGCGGCCCAGCACAAGCCGGCCTGGAACGCGCTGCCAACGGCCTGGCCCTGCCGTGTTTGTGGGCGGTGAGAGGCCGTGCGCAGCGTGGAACCAGCGGTACGCACTCAACAAATTTGTGTGCCGCCCAGCCCGCAAGCCCTCCACTGCGCGTCTCCGCGTCGGCTTGCGGCCTCCGTGCGCCTGCGCGGCCGCCTTAGCCCAGAGGCTTGCCACAGAGCGCGTCCAAGGCGACCGAGGGCAATGAGAGGGGAGGCGCTGCCGCCCCTGGGCGCGGCGCGGTCCCCGCTCAGCGGCGGCAAGCTCTCGCGCGGCGGCAGCAGGGTGAGGGCCACAGCCGTGCGCCTGACTTCAGCCTGCTTTGCATGCACTGATTGTGGTAAATACTTGCTTCCCATCAAGCACACTTCGCGCGTTTCTCCACTGGCGTGCCCCACACGCAGGACTGCGGCGGCAGTGCCGCCGCCGCCGCCACGCCGTTGCTGCAGCAGGAGGGCAGCGATGCGACGCTCACCGTCAGCCGCTCCGCGCTGTCTGGCAGCAGCAAGGCGCCCTTTCCGCCAGACCGTTCCTTTGTGAACGACTTTGACTGGACCAAGAAGAGCCGGGACCTGCCGGCGCACGTGCGGCCCATCATCGAGGACAACAAGGTGGGTGCTGGTGCTGGCTTGTACGCATGCGTCAAGTGTGCATGCGGAGCATCAAGCCCGCCCTGCACTTGTTCCGCTTGGTAGAGTGCAGCGACTGAAGCGGGTTAGCAGCTCAGCATCCGCTAGTGCTGCTCTTCTAAAGCTCCGAGCCGGTGGCATCCCCCCCTGTGCAGATGCTGCACGAGGAGCTGCGGCGCTACCGGCAGCGGCTGGGGGAGCAGGAGGGCACGATTGCTACGCAGGACCGCACCATTGCTGCGTTGCGGGTGAGCCAGCAGCCTGCCCCTCGCTGGTGTTGGCCGCTGGTGTTGGCCCAGCTGGGCATGCGGCAGGTGCCTTGCAGGCCGCAGGGGACTGTGCATAGGTTGCACAGGCATCATGCTGCACCACGCAGCATCAAATTCTCTGGACCGTGTGCTGTCGTCGCCTGCTTTTTTGCCGCAGGACGAGCTGCAGCGGCAGCGGGCACAAGTACGCGAGTGCAGCGGCGTGAGCCCCGCACAGCTGCTGCAGGAGCAGCAGTTTCGAAAGGAAATCAAAGAGCGGTGCGTTGCTTGTCACCTGGCTTGGTGAGCAGTGTGATGTTGCGCGCCGCCTCCTGCTTGCGCCTGCATTTGAGGCAGTTGACTGCACATGCGATCCTCTCTGGTCGCTTGCTGCTCTGCTGGAGACCTGATGGCCACCAGGACCATGGTCCCGCCCTCTTGCAGGGACGAGACGATCCGGGAACTGCAGCAGAAGGCGGACGTGCTGCTGCGAGCCAAGGCGGCGGTGGAGCGGCGGCTCACCAACGACCTGGCAGCGGAGCGGCGGGCGGCGGCGGCGCTGCGGCAGCAGATGAAGACCATGCAGGTGGGGGTGGGTGGGAGGGTGGGTGGGAGAGCATGCGCGGGGAAGCAGCATGTGCTGGTAAGGCATGCATGGAGCAAGGAGCCCACTCTGCGAAGTTCAGTGGATGGTGAAGCAATGCAAAAACGGGTCAAGACCTGCAAGCCNAGCGGCTGGAGGGACTGGAGGCGGCGGTGGTAGCGGCAGCACAGCAGGCACAGCAGGCGCTGCCGCCACCTGCCCCCGCGCCACCGCCGGAGCCAGAGGTGGTGTGCAAGTTGATGCTCTGCATGGTGTATGCGCAGCCACAGCCCACAGCCGCAGAGATCGCAGAGGCGGCTGCCCGGCTGGCCGCGCAGGAGGCGGCGCAGCAGGCGGCAGAGCAGCGGCGGCGGGTGGCGGCTGCCACCCGGCTGCAGGCAGCGGCACGTGGCTTCCTGGCCCGGCGCCGCCTGGCGGTGCAGCATGCCGCTGCTACCACCATCCAGGCAGCGGCGCGGGGCTTCCTGGTGCGCCAGGCGCTGGCCACCATCTGGGAGGCAGACGAGGCTGCTGAGCAGGCTGCCCAGTCCGCCGCTGCCGTGGCAGACCTGTCGCCGGCGCAGCGGCTGGTGCTGCGGCAGCGTGAGGCGGAGCTGCATTACCAGCGGCGGGCAGCTGCAGGCAAGGCCAAGCCCCAAAAGCGGCTGCCGGAGCGGCCTGGATCCACGGCCCGGGGCGCCAACACAGCAGTGGAGGCGGCGGCGCGCCGACGCAGCCTAATGCCTGCCGGCACTGAGGGCGCGCACAGCGGTGCTTCCACGGCAGCGCGCCGGGCCAGCTCTGTGGCGCTCCTGGCCAGCAGCGGTGGGAGCGGCAGCGGTGGGAGCGGCAGCAACAGCGGCAGCAGCAGCAGCCTGCCCAGACGGCTGAGCAGCCTGGCAGGGCCAAGCAGCCGCAGCTTGGGACCTGCAGGTCTGCAAATGGGCGCAGGCGCTGGTGGGGCCGGCAGGGATGAGGTTGGCAGACGGCAGGGGCACATCGGCGGCAGGCCCAGCTGGACAGGCGGCGCTGCTTATCCTGGTGCTGCAGCACGTGCCACAAGCAGTGCCTCAGGCTCAGAGGGCAGCGCTGCAGGCAGCCCCAGTGGCAGCCCTGTGCCACGCCATGGCAGGCCGAGCATGAGTCGGGTGCCACGGCTGGATCTGGCTCAGCAGGATGCAGGCGCGCGGCAGTGGTTGGACCAGCAGCAAGTTGGGCAGGCTGGCGGGCGGCGGCAGGCTGGTGGGCAGCAGCGGGACAGCCAGCGGCAGCCACGCTCCCCGCGGAGTGAGGAGGGGGCACAGCAGGAGTGCGCTGGGGGAGGCAGCCCAAGCTGGCAGCTGGAGCTGGGCAGGCCTCCTCCTTCTGAGTTCCTTGTGCTGCCGACTGGGAGCCAGCCCCGCAAGCGTCGCGAGTCGCTGGGGTTTGGCAGCAGCAAAACGCGGGCATAGCGCTGCAGGTCTGGCGAGCGGGGTCGCAGCAGGACGGATGCTGCCACGGCTAACGTAAACCTTCAAATCATGAACTGCGCTACCTTGCCCTTTCTCCACCTGCCCGTCCTTGTATGGCCACTGTATGAACACAAAGATATCGTTGTTACAGCAGCAGTGAGGAGAGTCTAGGTTGCAGGCAGCAGGGCGGGGGTGCAACCGCCACCCCGCCCAGCCGCGCCGCTCAGTGTTGCTCAGTGTGTTGCTCAGCGAAAGCGTGGCAGCGCTGCAATGCGTTGCGCCGGCCCGCCAAACCCTGGAGGTGGCACAATGACGCGCTTCACTTCCGCCGCCGCTTGGGTGGTGGGGCTGCTGGCGCCCGAGGCAAAGCGGAAGCTCGCCGCGCTGCTGCCGCTGCCTGCGCTCGAGGGGCTGCTGGCGCCGCCCGCCGCAGCAGCCGCAGCTGCTGCAGCGGCTGCTGCAGCGGCGGCTGCGGCCGCTGGGAGGGACCCCTTCCTCATGAACAGCGGCAGGCGGTCGTTGTCCCGGACCGGCGATCCGGGCGCCGCCTGCGGCTGCCATGAAGCGCAGCTGCCGCCGCCCAGCAGTGCTTGGGCTGGTAGCTGCAGGGAGGAGTTGCAGCCAGGGGCGCTGGTGGTCAGACAGCTGCTTCACCCGGGCAGGCCCCGCGCTGGCGCCGAGGAGCGCCCCTGCTAAGAGGCTGCAGCTTCAGCAGCGGCAGCCCTACCCACCTGTAGGCTGCTGGTGGAGGTGGTCACCCAGTGGCTCAGGCTGGCGTCGGTCGGCAAGCTGTGGCAGGACATCAGCTGCACAGGAGGGCGGGAGGCAGGGCGAGAAGGGCATCAGAGGTTGGCTGTGCACGCAGTCGCACCCAGCAGTGCCAATATGCCTGCCTGCCTGCCACTCGAGAGCAGCAGCCACCGTAACGAGTGGAGGCAGCCAAATGCACTGCTAACCACGACCGCACCTGCCCCCACCCCTCACCTCCGGACCAGACAGCGTGAATGGCGACAGGGCCATGCCAGCGACCACCCCGCTGCTGCCCACGCTGCTTGGCTGGCGGCAGCTGTGCCCAGGGCTGGACAAAGCGCTCCCCGCTGCGGCGGCTGCCTGCTGCTGGCGCTGCCGCAGGTAGGAGGCAAGGCTGGCTGCCGCCTGCTTCACGCTCAGGCTGCCTGCCCGCACCGCCTCCTGTAGGCTGGCCGCCAAGCTGGCACCCTCGGGGTCGGGCTGCGAGCAAACAGGTGGCAGGCGAGCCAGTGACATCAGCACCCATTGCCGCCTGAACCTGGCATGCTGCCAAAGCCACCATGAACACACAGGTTGACAGGGCCAGCTAGCTGAGAGCGTAACCAGCAGCAAGGTGCAGAAGTGTGCCTCACCTCCACACCCAGCCCGCTGCCGCAGCGTTGTAGGAGCACCGCGCAGCGCCCCTGCACCGCGGCCGCCGGCTTGGTCGCGGGCGGCGCGGCACGGAAGCACACCACGCTGCTGACTGGCGACTGCGGCGTGGTGGTTGTGGTGTCGGCGCTGCTACTGGTGCTGCTGGCCTCGGCGTCTGCCACTACCGACACCGGCTGCGGCAGGATGGGCGCCAGCTGCGGCGGCGATGCCACACGCCGCGACTCTGGTCGTGGCGCATGGGGCGTCGCGTGCGTGTGGTGTTGCTGCTGCGCTGCTGCCGCCGCCGCGCCCAGCGAGGGCCACAGCTGCTCCTGCTCTATGTGCAGGTCGCGGCGTGGCGAGCGCGGCGAGCGCG
>RRZL01000082.1:1568826-1616768 GCA_006782975.1 Chlorella sp. Dachan | reverse complement strand
CTGGCGCCGCTGTGGCTGCGGCCTTGGCTGCCTCTCGCGCCGCCGCCGCCTCCCGCTGCAGCTGCGCCACCCGCTCCTGCCGCCGGCGCAGCCCCGCCTGGAAGTCGGAGTCGTACTCCTCCCGGCAGTTTGGGCAGCGGTTGCTGAACTCGGTCTTCAGCCGGTCGTAGCAGAAGAGGCACAGCTGGTAGCTGCGGCAGCAAGGGAGGGCGCGGCCACAGCACGTGCGGTCAGCTGGCAGGGAGGCCGGTAGAGGGCAGCTGCAGCCGGCTTTGCAAGGGCAGCTGTACACCAGCTCTGCATGCAAGCCACAGTTTAGCCGGTGCACAATGGTTGGGCGGGGCGGCGCCGCCGCATTGCATGTGAGCCAGCCCCCTGCGCACCCGCAGCTGCACGGTAGCCAGGCCCGCTCCGTCTCATCCAGGTCATTGATGCACAGGGGGCAGATCTGCGGGGGGCACAGAAGCAGAGGGTTTGCCCCACCGGCTTCGTCGCGGGTGCGTGCCGGCGGCAGGCGGGCGGCCGCTGGGCTGCCAAAGACAGCGGGAGCTCGGCCGGCAGCGTGCCGCCGCCGGCCGAGCACTGCAGGATCAGGTGGCAGGGTGTGAGAGGGCAGCAGGGCGCGCTGGGAGCGCCGGTCGCGAGCGCAGCAGCCCAGCCCTCGCTGCGGGCTCACCGCCTCCTCCTCGTCGGGCACATGCCGTGAAGGCGCCATGGTGGCCGCTGGGGAGCCTGGCAGCCGAGGGCAGTGCTCCTTCGAGTCAAGACGGCGCCGCCGGCCTCTACGCAGCCAGTGGCCTGAGATCACCGCCTAGGGTCGCTCGCAAGGGGGTCGGGCCCCGCGCCTCCAAAGTGGGAAGAGCGCGAGCGGCGGGGCGGGAGCAAGGCAGGCGCCTGCAGACCCGCTCGGTGGCCAACAGCGCCGTGAACTACCGCTGGATGGCTGCTGCACGTTCCAGGCTTTGAATGCCCCGCCGCGCCGCGCTCCCCGCCAGCGCCGCGCCGCGCCCCGAGCCGAGCGCTGCTCCGGCCTCGGGCTGGTTGGACTCCCTAGGCTTGCCGCCGTGCTTTATTACACTGTGCTGGTCCTGAAAAATAGCAGCAGGGGTCGTTTGGTGGTACAGAGGCCCGAGGGAGCAGAGTCAGGGGAGGGAGCCGGCGCGGCTCAACAGCGCGCTGCCGCCGCAAGGGCAGCGGGGCTGTGGAGAGCGGGGCGGGTGGGAGGCAGGGGCGCAGGCAGGCAGGGGCTGTGTGAGAAGAAGAAGAATGCAATGAAAAGGCAGGTGGTACGGTGTGATACATGGCCGTCACGCAGGAATCGGGGGCCGGCCGGTTGCGGCGCGTGGCGGTGGCCGCTGTGAATATTGGGGCACGGAAAAACTACGCACGCAAGTCAAGAAAGAAGGGAGGCAGATGGCGGACGAGCAGAGGAGGGAGCGGCACCCAAGCATTGGGCCGACAGCGTGGTGGGTTTGACTGGGGTGGGGCTTGGGGCATTGGTTGGTAGGTGGGGGCGGCGCACTGGACAAGCAGGGTGGACTCGGGGCGGCGGGGTGTCGCGCTGGGGGCGGTCAGTGGCGGGCGTGCATGTGCCGGGGAACGAGGCAACAGGGGGGGTGAGAGGTAAAATGGCAGGTGGGGAGCGAAAAAACAAAATAGATAGCAGGGAGGGCTACAGTCTATGGCATGGTGGGTTTTCCCGTCACGGTAGCCGGGGCGCCCGACCGCGGCCAAATGCGGCACGGCGGGCGCCCGGGAAAAAAACCTGGGCTGGGGGTGCCCGCAGGCGCCGCCCTGGTTGCCTGGGGTGCGACGTCGTCAGTCAGTATGAGGGTCCTGTGCTGGCTGAGGCGTGGCGTGTTGTGAGGCGGGAGGGTGCAACGGCGCTGGGCGGCGCCAGCGCCTCGGGCGCTAGTTGCTACCGCAGCTTTTGGAGCTTGGACAGCCTGCCGCTGCTGGCGCCGAAAGCGACCGCTGCCGGCGCGCTGCGGGGCCGCGGCAGCAGCGGCGGCGCATCGCCATCGTCGAACGAGAGCTTGCGCACGGGCGCACCCGGCGAGAGCGGCAGCATGCGCCGCGCCGGCCGCTGCTTGCGTGGCGCGCCAGGGCACTCGGTGGCGTCGCCCAGCCCCAGCAGCTGGTTCTGCGGCGTGGAGGGGTCGTCCTGCTGCGGCCAGGAAGGGGGGGGGGCGTGCAGGCGGCTTTGAATGCGCACTGCCGTATTGCCAGCGGGGGCGGCACCGCCGAGGCGGGAGGCGGCCGGCACCCGGGCTCGCCCAGTGCGTGCGTGGCGGGCCGCGCCAGCCTGTCGGCTCATTGGCTAGAAGCTGCGGCACTGGGCTATGCAGCAGACTCTGGGTGTGTGTAGGCGGCATACAGGCCTCGCCATCCGATGAGCAGTCCCCACCTGCTCTGGAGGCGCGTGCAGTGGCGTCACGGCACGGGGTGCCTGCACCGCGGCGCTGCGTGTCTGCAGAGAGGACGACGGCGGGCGCGGCGCGAAGTTTAGCGGGGCCGCGCGCTGAAAAGGCGGGGAAGCGGGCCGCAGGCCACTGCCCAAGCTCCCTACCTGTGTGCTGGGTGAAGTCACGCGATTGAGGCAGGGCGGCGAGGCCGCTGCTCCGACCAGGGCCCCGAGGCCGAGGCCTGCGTCCTCCTCCATCCCCCAGCAGCGCTGAGGGCTGGCCCACAGAATTGGGAGGACTTGAGTAGCGCGCCAGGGGGCCGCAGCCAGCAGAAGACCTGCACTCCGGTGGAAACTCCATGCAGGCAGCAGAGGCTCATATCATCGTGCCGTGTGTGCCATTCAACTGGGTGGCACCCGATTGCGGATCCCCAGGCCACCCAATTGGCGATCGCCGGGGGCTCCTGGCCGGGCACGTCCTGTTCTCCCTCCAACCCTGCCTGCCGCACCTGCAGCCCTAGGCTCATGCAGGCAGTTTCGGGTGGTCGTACACCAGCATGCGCCCCTGCCCCAGCGGCTCCAGCCCCGCCACCGGCTGCGCGGCACCGCCGCCCAGCCCGCCCTTGCCTGCTGCCAAGCCCGCAGCCGCCGGCCCAGCAGCAGCGTCGGGCCGCGCTTGAAATCTGGAGATGCAGGAGTAGCGTAGAGGTGAGGCATGGGGTCTGCTGCTGCCGCTGCCCACAAACGATGCCGAAACGCAGCTCAGGGCCCGGGGTGCCCCCCGCCCTCCTCCCAACCGCCTACCACGTGACCTGCAGCCTGGCTGCGGCGCCGCAGCAGGCGTGCATCCCTCGGCAGCAGCGACCGCAGGCGCACACCTGTTCAGCGGGGCAACCAACATGGAGGAGGTGGGCAGCCCGATGGTGACCCAGCCCAAGCCTGCTGAGAAATGATACGCGGCGATGTAAGAGGCGGCCGCCTGGAGCTTGTCCTGCACCTTTGATTTCCAGCCCATCCATGCCTCCTGCACACACAAGCAGGTGTGGGACCGACTAGCCGACCAAGTCATGAGGCAGCTGGAGCTGCGCAGCCCCGCGGCACGGTGCGCTGCCACATGCCTTGTTGATGCACCAGCTGCGGGCGGCAGGTCTGTCCAGGAGCATGGGAGCATTTCAGTTCCGCTGCCTCTTTGCCTGCTGGCTTCCGTCTGCCTCGTGCCTCGCTGGTGAGACACTGCCTCGATCTTCACTGCTGCAGTGGCCCTTGGCTGGTGGGCATTGTGGGCGTGCCGGGCTCCGGCAAGAGCAGCACGGCCAAGGCGGTGTGTGCGCGGCTGAATGCGCGGGGCGTCCCAGCCGCCAACGTGCCCATGGACGGTTTCCACTACTACAGGTCGGCTATGGGCCAGTCGCGGGATGCAGAAGGCCTCTCTGTGCTGCAGCTGCTCGGGCGCCCAGCGCAAGCAGTTTGCTTGTGATGGCGTAGGCAGCGATGCACCAGCAGCAGCGGCAGCAGCGGCAGCCCAAGCTTGAGCGCCCCTTGAAAGCCACGTGCAGCCCTCCTTGCTTTCAACAGGCGGCAGCTGGACCAGATGCCTGATCCCGAGCTGGCGCACGCCCGGCGGGGCGCCGAGTGGACGTTTGATGCACGGGCATACCACGCCTGCCTGGCACAGATCAAGGCCACAGGTGGGCGAGCGGCAGGAGGGCACATGGCACTGAAGGCATGACACTGCCGTCAGACAGACATGTTTCACACCGACCATCTGGCAATGCCTGTGCCCTGCTGCACAGGGGAAGCGGAAGCACCCTCCTTTGACCACGGCGTGGGCGACCCAGCACCAGGCGACATTCGAGTGGGGCGGCAGCACCGGGTGGTGCTCACAGAAGGCAACTACCTGCTGCTGGTGGGTCCGCACTGCTTGCCTGCCTCCGGCTCAGGCAGGGACGGACGCCTGACGTCAACACAGCAGGGACGGCCTGACGTCAACCAGCTGTTGCGCGATTTGCCAGGCGCCTTGCTCAGCTCAGCAGAGGTTGTTCACCATGGGCCCTTCCCCGTCTCCCCACCTTCCTCGCGGCAGGCTGCGGAGCCCTGGTGGAAGCTGCACGAGCTGTTTGACGAGGTGAGCACGCTGTGCCTGGCGTGTTGCAGTGGGCTAGTCCGGCTGATCGATAGCTGTGCCGCTCAGGTCTCAGCGCCGCACACCCAACCACCCCCGGTTGGGTTGAAGCCTGGCTGGCACGTCGGTGGAGATCAAGTGCTCTGGCGCTGCCGGCTCACCCCCACACAAAGCCCGCCTCCCTGCCCCGAGCGCAGGCCTGGTTCATCGACTGCGAGGTGGACACCGCCATGCAGCGCGTGTTTGAGCGCCAGACGGGCAACGGCCTGGCGCCCGAGGTGTCGCGCTGGCGCATCGCCGCCAACGACCGGCCTAACGCGGAGCAGATTGCCACCACCGCCAGCCGCGCCACGCTGCTGGTGCCCACGCTGCCGCTGGCGTGAGGGTTGTGGTGCTGGCGACATTCAGAGGAGAGCTGTAGGGCTGGTGCTGTAAACCCTGACCCTTGACAACAGGTTGCAGCCACTGACCAGGAGGCCTTGGTCCCACAAAGCGCCGCTGGCCAGCATGGTGCACACACAGCTGCCATGGTGCGCACACCAGCTCCTGCTGCCCCCCAAACCTCAGCCACCAACCAGCCTTGTGGCGAGAGGTTTACATGGAGTCAGAGTGGACGGGTACAGGTCCGAAAGAACTGGGCAGGGGGAAGGGAAGACAATGAGTCTTTGCGAGTACTCGGATGGGTGCGAGGGGACAGGCGAGCGCGCTAGGGCAACACGGCACAGCACGAAACGGGAACAAAGCAAAACTGGCACATGCAGGCGGCGCGGCGGGGAAGTATTAGAGCAAGACGATGCGGGGGCGGGCCGCCGCTGCTGCCCTCTGCTTAAGAGGGGCTGGCAGCCGGGGGCGCCGCCCGCCGCGGGATAAAATGACTGGGAGCTCAAAGCCGGGTGTTCGTACATTTGAGTGGGCCAAGGTGGGTGGGGGCAAAACGATGAATTGGCCTGGTCGGAGGACGTGGGAAGAACAGGAATCGCGCAAGGTTTTGTTTGTCGAGTCGTGCTGCCCGCGGCAGCCGGCATGTGGGGGGCGGCCGGCGCGCGCGGAGCAGCAGACGGTGCAGGCGCCATGGTCTGCGGCCCGGCCCGGCCGCAGGCGCGGAAAATGTTGAATCAAAGTACAGGGTGCATGCTGAAATGCAGGGGGCCGAGCGAACAGCGGCCGCCGGCCCGGGTGGCGTATGCAGCGGCTGCGACGGCGCCACAGCTGCTGCTGCGCCCGCCCAGGCTGCCGCGGCGGCGCACTGCTCGCGAGTGCGCCATGGCTGCTGAGGTGGCGCGGCTGCGGGTTGGCTACTCAAATCAGCTAGACTAGTAATCGGCGCTGGTTATTGTCGCTGGCTGGCACGGCTGCTCTACTCAAACACGGTACGGACTAGAGGGCGCTGCAGGGGCCGCTGCTTCTGCAGCAACGGAGCCGCAGGTCGGCCTCACTGCTGCTCCGTGCTGCTGCTGAACCAGACGCCCCAGTTGTGGCCGCAGTCGGCGATGGCCCAGCCGCCATCGGCCGGTGCTGTGAAGTCGCCAGGGCCGATCTGCGGAGGCCGGAGGGGGTTGGTGTGCAGCACAGTGGGTACGCAGTTTGCATGGATGGAGATGCATTCGTTGCAGCCTTCACTCCCAAGCCCACTTGGCCCTGTGCGAGTGATTGTGCGAGTGCTGCACCCTCTCACCACGGTTTTGCCCCACCCGCTGCTGCTCCCACCCTCGTCAGCCCCCCACCTTCATCAGCAGCTTGCCGCGGTTGCCCTCGATGCGGGCAGCGTACACATCGCGCTCAGCCACCAGGATCTTGATCTGCAGGGCTGGGAGGGTGGGGTGTCATCAGCAGGCGGCTTCCAACATGCCCTGCTAGACCTAGGTGCAGGGCCCCGGCAGGGCGGCCGGCAGCGCTACAGCAGCGATTTGGGATGCCATCTGGGGCCAACACAACCACACCTCGGCCCCACACCAGCCACCCCTTCCCACCACCAGCCGCCACCCTCCCCTCCCCGCCCACCGGTGAGCGGCAGTGGATGCCCGCGCGCTTGCGCACGGCGATGAGCCGCCCAATCGTGTCCTTGGCGGAGCGGTCCTGGGGAGGGGAGGAGGCAGGGAGGGGGTGGGGAGCTCCGGTGAGGCGGGCAGGCACACCCGCCACATCCGATGGAAGCCGCCACGCACGTGACTGATGATGCAGGCACACCAGCAGGCTGCCGCAGCCTTGCCCGCCTGCCGCCCCGGCTTACCAGCAGGTGGTCCCAAAACACGCAGGGGGTGCCCGGGTGCGTCAGGATGTACGCGTAGCCCTGCTCAACGGCGTGGTGTGGGAAGCGCCAGTGGCCCTGGCTGGAGCCCTGCGGGGCGGCGGCGGGAGGGCAGGCACAAGCAAGCGGGTGAGGCGCGGCGGTGGGTCGCTTGCGGTGCAGCCGCATCACAAGCCTGTGCAGGCTCACTCGAGCTGGGCAGCGCCTCCACTTGCGACCCGAGGTCGGCACGTCAACTCATAACACTGCACATGCACTAGCGCCGTCACTCCATGCAGCATGCCATGCGGCAGCCCCACGCACCGTGTCGTGGTTCTCCAGGAAGGTCACTGAGCGGGAGGGCCACCAGCCCAGCAGGCCCGCCGGCTTGCCCGTGGAGTCGCGCAGCCGCCAGTACTCGCAGCGCTCAAACACTGCGCGGGGGCGGGGGCGGGGTGGGGAGGAGGAAGGCTGAGCATGCGAGCCGAGGAATGGTGAAGGCGGTGGTTGTGGTGCTGCCGCCGCTCCTGCGTGCAACCCCACGCCATGTTGCGCTGCGTGCAACTTGCGCTCACGCAGGCCCGCAAGGCACGCCCAAGCACTGTTACAAGGCAGCCGGCCCTAGCGCGCACCCGCGTGCATGATGCCCTTGAGCGTGATGTCAAAGGCGGTGGCCAGGCCGCCCGCCGCGTTGATCCAGTTGACGGTGCGCTGGCGGTGCGCGTCCTGGTTGTGGGTGGGCGTGCCGTCCCACTCGTACGCCAGCGTGTCCCAGTACTCGCCTGGACAGCAGGAGCAGGGAACAGGCAGGTTGGGCGGCGCAGTTGCGGGCGGGCAGGTTGCGAGGGGCCAGATGTTGACATGGGCCGGAGCAGCGTCGGCGCCGGCCCAATGCCTGGCTGGTGCAGCTGCCACTCAAGTCGGCTGGGCAGTGGGCAGTGGCGACTCACCCACTGCAAACTGCGGGCTGGAGGCCTCCATGTAGTCCTTCACGTGCGAGCCGTGGAAGCCCTGCAGGCGCCAGGCGGGCAGCAGGCAGCCAAGCTATGAGGCAAACGCCGCGGCAGCAGCACAAGTGCAGCGCCCGAGTGCGCCAACAGCAGCACGCATCAGCCCTGGCACCTCACACTCCCCACTCCTCCCCACTCAGCCAGAGCGCCGCCCACCTTGACGAAGTCGAGGCGCCAGCCGTCAAAGCCCACGTGCGTGCGCAGCCACACCATCCACTCTACAGCAGGGAAGTGGCAGGTGCAGGCACACAGGGGTGAGCTGTGCGTCGTCAGGCTGCCACAACAACCCTCCGCAGACCGCAGCGCAGGCCGGCCCAGAAGCCCCGCAGGCGCACACATTCAGCCCCCCGCCCAGCAGCACCCAGCGCACCCTGCAGGTCGCGCTTCACAAACTCCTGCGAGTGGTCGATGTTGGGCGCCGCCGCAAAGATGTCGCCGCTGGAGCGGTTGCCGCGGCCCCGGAAGTTGGGGTCGTCGCCTGGTGGAGGGAGGGGAGGCGGGCAAGGCAGTGTGAGGTGCGCTTTGCACCGCAAGGGAGCTCTGCAAGCCAGACATGCAGCCGCACCACCTGCCCTATCGCCACCGTCAGTGTCGCCCCCGCAGCTCACCCACAATCGCCCGCTGGTCCCAGGCCAGGCGTCCGCCGTACTTGTTCCACACGCCCTGCTCATCCTGGAACTGAGCGCACCGGTGGTTGAGCACCTGCAGCGGGGGCAGACAGAGCAGCGGGGCAGGTGAAATGGCAGCGTTGCGGCTTGGCATGAGAAGGCTGCAGGTGCCACACACCCGCACCGTGGAATGTTCACTGCACATGTGGCCACTCGCCGCGGCGCTGTGCTGCACTGCGTGTGTCTGGGTTTGTGGTAAGCACCGTGCACTGCCCCCTGCCTGCCGCACCCGCGCCACCCACCCATCAGTCCCGCCCCGCGCTCACCGCGTCTCCCAGCACCTTGATGCCGTGCTGCTGCAGCGCCTTGACGCAGCCAATCAGCTCCTCCTCGCTGCCATACTTGGAGTTGAGGTTGTACAGGTCGCCCGGCAGGTAGCCCTGCAGCGTAGTAAGATGAGGAGAATCAGGATGCGCGCAACAAGAAGACGCAGGTTGCTCAGCTGAACTGCCCAGCAATGCGCACGAGTCGCGGGAGGGGCAGACACCGCAAGTAGCACTGCCGCACAACCCTAACATGCCTCCTGCAGGCCAAAGCAGCTGGCAGCGCACCTCTGCCGACACCGACTGGGTGAAGGGCGGCAGCCAGATGGTGGTGAAGCCCAGCGCCGCGATCTCCTCGGCCCGACCCGCCACGTGGTTGAACCAGCCGCCCTGCTGCTTCCAGCTGCACACGGTGTTGAGTGGGGTGATGAGGTTGTGAGGAACAGCACAGCGCATGGGGCCAGCGAGCGCCGCGCTGCAGCAGGCCCCGGCCCACGCAACCCTAGGACCACGGATTCGAATGCGCGGGAAATCTCGCGCCAGATTGCGCCTGCACCACACGCTCGGCGGCCCCGCCCCCCCACCTGTCCCAGTTGAAGCCCTGCAGCAGGACCTCCTCCCCGGTGCCCTCTGGCCGGATGGTGCTCTTCTCCAGCGGCTTGATGTTGATGGGCACGATATTCTGGGCCACCTCCGGTGGGGGCGCCTGCAGGGAGCAGCAGGGGGGAGCAGCGGCAGTGAGGCGGCAGGTGATTCGGCGTGGCCATGCACAGGCGGCAGCGCATACGGCCAGCCGAGCGGGAGCGCAAGGATGGCGCCAGCACCCATCGTGCCGGCATTTGTAAATCAGGCCGCACCGTGCGGAGAAGCTGTCCACGCGCGGCCGACGCCCTGCCCTGCGCCAACACCCAGGCCAATCCGTCCCTCGAAGCCTCACCTGCACCACCACGGGCGCGTGCTGCTGCTGGATCTCGCGAACCAGGCTGTCCACATCTACCGCCAGCTGCAGGCCGCCGGCGGGTGCGGCGGCCGCCGCCACCGAGCGCGAGGCCAGGCGCGAGTACTCCTCCTCCGTGGCATTGGCCAGCTCGCGCTGCACTGCTGCCAGCTTGTGCCGCAGCGCCGCCACAGCGTCCTGCGTGAAGTAGGGGGGGAGAAGGTTGTGAGGAAGCGCGGGGGAAGGTGGCGGGGCGGGCACTACGCGGCACTAGGGCACTACGCGGGGGCAAGTCGGCACGGTGCCCTGTCTGCCCCTGCAGGCCCTCCTGCCAGGCAGCTCCCCCCAGGCGCACCAGGTGCTCCGGCTCCTGGCACTTGACATACTGGTAGCTCTCCAGCGACAGCTCGGCGGCGTGGCGCGCCGCTTCGAGCGCGTCGGCGGTGGCGGGGCGCGCCGCCTNAGGGGCGGGTGGGGGAGGCGGCAGGGCGCCTGGCGCTCGCTTTGCACAACGGCTCAAAGCCGAGACAACAACGGCACGCATGGGCGCCGGCGGCTGTCGTGATGGCTGCTCCCACCTCAGCAGTCGCTGCCGGGACGGCTGCGGCAGCGAGGCGCGGCGGGCGCCGGACGGGCGGTGCCCGCCGCTCAGGGCAGGGCTGCCGCCCTGCAGCGCCGCAGCCCTGGTGGCCTGCATGCGGGCCTCTTGCTCCGATGGAGGGATGGGGAGGGGAGCGGACGCAACGAGGGGGCGGGGACAGGCAGCGCTCAAAACTGCTGCTGGGCGGTGCTCCAGCTGCTGCGCCGTGCCGTGGGTTGCGAGGGGGGAGGGCGCACGACAGTTTGCAGCGGCACAGAACGCGCGCGGCGGTGTTCAGCCCGGCATGCTGGGCAGCTCATCCATTTCGTTGGTGTGTTGGAGTGCTGCCCACCGCCTTCCGCCCAGCGCGCCGCCTCCCCGAGGCCTCCAAACCACAGATCCTCCCCGACCCACGTCCTCATATGTGGGTACGTTCCAGAATTAGGGCCGACCAGGCCCCCCCGCCACCCCCAGGCCCGTGGGAGGGCAGCAGGCAGGGCCTCCCGCCGCCGTGCGTGACTTCCATCCTCTCAGCCGCCCGGATCGGGTTGGTTACACCAACTCCATTGGAGGCAATATAACGGCACAGGATTGCAGCAGGCAGCTCAGAACAGCAGAGGGCGCACGGAAAAAGGGCAGGTCGGTGTCAGAGGTGCGAGTCACGGGCGGCGGCGGGCGGGCGGCGGGCGGCTCTCGAGCTGCCTCACGCCTGCAGCGACGCCTCGTACGCCTGCCAGCCCGCCTGACGGTACTCGGCAGCCGCAGCCGCGGGGTCCGCCGCCTTGATCACGCCGCTGCAGCAGGGGGGATCATGGCAGGCGGTGCAAGATTGAAGCAAACCAACACAGCCATGGCCACAGGCTCGCAGCGGCGTCCATGGGGTTTGGGCGTTTCCGCCGCCGCCTGCAGCCGGCGGGCGCAACACAGCCATGGCCACAGGCTCGCAGCGGCCTCCATGGCCCACGCTGCAACCGCAGAGAGCTTTGCTACAATACGCACAGACATGCCCCGCCCCGCCCGGCTCACCGCCCCACAATGATGATGTCGCTGCCGCGCTCGCCAATCACGCTGGCGGGGGTGTTGTACTGCGGGTGACAGGGGCAGGGCGGGGCGGTGGGCGGTGGGCGGCAGGCCACAAAGCAACGGAATGCAGGCGGCATGCAGGTTGTGCGGCCTGGTTCTCCCGCGTGCTCCACCTGGAAGTATGGCAATTCCAGCCGCACATCGTGTACCACCTGTCCACAAGGGACACCCAATCCGACAAACGGCCAGAGCCAGCGGTGCCATGCCCACACCTGCTGCCCCAGCGCGTCGCCGCCCGCAGCCAGCTGCACGCCGGGCGTCATGTGGATGAGGCCGGGCGGGGTGGGGCTGCTCTTCCAGGACGAGGGCGACACTGCAGGGGGGTGGGGAGGCGGCAGTCTTGGTGCGGGTGGACCGAGCGATGAGCAGGAGGAGGGCCCAGCAAGGGCTGTGGCGGGGGGCCAAGTGTGCTGCCTGTGCTCGCCCAGCGCCAGTCAGGCCAGGGAGACACCACAGTACGGCCGCCTTCTAGCACGCTGCTATCGTGCAGTAAACTGGACATGTGAAGGCCTGGCAGCTACAGCGCTCAGCAGGGCATGCGCTGCACAGCAGGGCATGTGCCGCACAGCATGCACAGCAGGGCAGGGCAAGCAACGGCCCGCTTACCGGAGATGAAGCCCATCACAAAGTCCTGGTGCTCTAGCGCCGCCTTGACCACCTGCACAGACGCGCATCGGAGTGGGCGCTCAGTGTCAACTGCTGTAATGGCTCACATCACACTCGTGTAACTGCACCTGCTGCTCAGGTGCTGTGTGACCAGAGCGCACACGCAAGTCGTTGCATGCCGCCCACTTCAAGCCGAGCCAAAGGCTGGGCTCTCACCTCCTCGGTGTAGTCGCCGCGCGCCAGCGTGCCCTTGCTGCTCATCTCCGCCAGCAGCAGCAGGCCGCGGCCCTTGGGCAGGCCAACCTGTGGACGGCGGCGGGAGCGGCAGGGGGGTGAGCCAGCCGGATGCGCAAGCCGGGCGCTGAGTGCGATGATGCGTTTCTGCAGCCTCAGCCACCCCGCACAGGGCCGTGGCAAAGGTGCACAGTCACCCGGGGCCTGCCCACCTGCTTAAGGCCATCGATGATGCCGGGTCCGGGCACCAGGTGCGCGTTGGTGATGTCCGACCAGTCAGCAATCTTGTAGATGCCGCCGCCGTACTGTGGGGCACAGAGGCGGGCAGGGCGGGGAGGGGCGAGTTGAGTGGATGTCCGGGCCGACCAGCTGCACCGCACCAGCACTAGTTGTTAGCATTCAGTAGCATCTGGGCGTGGGCTGCACAAGCAGGTACTGCTCCATCGCATGCTAGCTGATGCGGCGCCTGCACCCCCTTGCCGCCACACCTGCATGACTACGGTGTTGCCAATGTCGGCAAACTTGCGGTCCTCAAAGATCATGAAGTCTGTTTATTGGGGGGCAGTGGGAGGCAGTGGGGACTCGAGATCACGCATAGATCAAGCATCTGATTGATGAGACGGTACTCTGGACGGTGTGTGGTTGGCAGCAGGGCCAGCCTCAGCTCCGCAGCCGGACATCCAGTGCTCGAAGTGCTCAAGCCTGCTCAAGCTTGCTCCCATGGCCAGCTCATACCCGCCGCCTCACCGTGCTTGTCTGCAAGCGCGCGCAGCTTGGCCGCCAGCTCGTCGCTCCAGGTGTCAAACACGTCCACGTGCGTCTTGAACACGCAGATGTGGGGGCCCACCTGCGGTGGAGGGGAGGGCGGGACAGGGGCGGGCCAGCGCAAACACGTCAGCGGCAACCATTGGAAAAGTGATGCGACAGGGAGCGGTGCAGCGCAGCGTGATACCGGGTGCAGCAAGCAGCAGGCGAGGAGGGGGGCTGTCATTCGCAAGAGGGGTGTATCAGCAGAGCCCTTGAGGGCATAGTAAGCTCCGAAAGATGGTTAACTTTGCAGCAGTCACCCAGCGCCCTCACAAATGAGCTCAGCAGGCATGCAATGCGGTTGTGCAATCGGCAGATGTGTGCGCGCGCTCTACCGTTCTGGCTGTCATTCGCAAGAGGGGTGTATCAGCAGAGCCCTTGAGGGCATAGTAAGCTCCGAAAGATGGTTAACTTTGCTGCAATCACCCAGCCGGAGGAGGCGCATGCAGATGCAGGGCAAATGCACACACAGAATGCAGTTGGGTGGTGGGTGGGCTGTCATTCGCATGAGGGGTGTATCAGCAGAGCCTGTGCGGCGTTGTCAGCTCCGAAAGATGGTTAACTTTGCTTCAATCACCCAGCCCGGTGCAGCTACTATGTGACTATGTGCAGCAGAGGCAGATAACGTGCAATGCAGCGGCGACTATCAAGCACACGAGCAGCAGAGAACTGGCGCTCACCTTCTCTGCAAGCTCAAGCATTTCCTCCACGGTCGCCACATCAGCGGCCACTGCATGGGCGGGCAGCCGATGTGCAACGCGTGACGCAGCTGCCCACGACAGCCCCGCACCACAGCTGTGACTGTCTATGGACAGCACTTCCTTCCGGCTTCCGCGGCTCCTGCTGGGCCTCCTGCCCGGCCTGCCTGCAAACACACGCTTGCACTGCACCACTTCAACCCCAGGCGCCTGCGCTGCTGCCTCACCCGACAGGTTGGTCTGCTTGCGGGCCATGAGCTCAAGCAGCTTGCGGCCCAGCGGGTTCTGCGCGTGCGCTGCCCGCTCCTCATACCGCAGCCTGGGAGGACGGGGTTGGCAGCAGTTGGAATAGGTTCGGTGTGGTGGGTGCGGAAGGGTGCATGGGGATCGTGGAGGTGAAGAAATTGAAATGCGGCTATGCATGCATGAATGAATGACGGAGCAAATGAAGCGGGATGTCCTGGGCTGCGCGAGGGCACGGCCCACCAGGGCGGCCGTGCCAACAGAAATTGCAGCGCAGCCCAGGGAATCACTCTGGCAAGGTTCTCTTCAGCAAAGGGCCACCGCGCCCCAAGGGGCGCCGCCCCCACTGCTTTTTCAATGCCGTGCAGTGTGATGCGAAGAGGCAGGCGCTGCAAGCACTCCAGCGGATGCAGGGCGCGCCCGCCTGGACAGCAGACCGACTTTGCAGCGCACCGCTTGGGCTTGGGGGCCGGCGCCGCAGCAGGGATGGCGCCCGGCTTGTCCGTCTGGTTCTCGGCAATGAACTGCTTGACCTGCAGGCAGAGGTGCATGTGCCAGGGTGGGGAGCAACGTGAGCGGCAGCCTTGATGCCAGCCATGCACGCATCGCAGCAAGCAACGCCTACAGTAACTGCAGCGGCGCGCCCGCCCGCTCAGCGCCACAAAGGTAGGTCCCGTTCCTCTGCCTCTAGCAGGCCTGTCGAATTATTGTTTGTGTGGCCACGGGCGCACCTTGGAGGAGATGTCATCGGTCACCAGGCCGTGGCGCAGCAGCGTGTCTAGGATGTAGCTGCCAGGAATCAAGGGAGGAGAGGGCTGCTGTGAGCACGCAACTGTGGGGTTGCTGGTCTGCAGGTGAACAGCAGCATCTGGCTGGGCGGTAGCTGCGCTGTGGTGGTGGGAAGTGGAGGGCTGTAGCAAGCGCACCATGGTCTGATCCGCTGTGCTTCAGGTGACAATGCAGCACAGTGCACGCTAGCCCACTAGGGCATGCCACAGCGCACTCCTGCTCTGAGCCTCCCTCCGCCTGCCGCACCTCAGCGTGAAGGCCGAGTGCAGCTGGAGGCCCTGGCTGGCCAGCCGCGCGCGCCCGCCCTGCTCGCGGTCAATCAGCACCACCACGTCCGACACCTTGAGGCCCTCCTTCTGCGGCAGTGCACACACACACAACAGGTATGCTCAACGCTTCGCACGCATCGAGCTGTCAAACAGACACTCCCATGCGCAGCCCACCTCCAGCGCCTCTGCCGTCTCCTGCACGCTCCAGCACGACGTGCCCGGCTCAAGCCCTGGAGCATGAACTCAACACCCACCCACCACACAGCGCACCCCCTGCGCACCTCGAGCGGCTCCACCGTCTCCTGCACGCTCATGCCCGAGGTGACCAGGTCCTCCACAATCAGGCAGCGCTGGCCCGCCTGGAACGCCCCCTCAATCGCCTTCTTGGTGCCGTAGTCCTTCACCTCCTTCCTGCAACGGCAGTGCCAGTGCTAGCTTTAGTTGGCATGCACAATTGCCTTTACTGGTGCCGTAGTCCTTCACCTCCTTCCTGCAAGTGGGCGGGGGTCATGGCAGCGGCAGTGCGAGTGCTACAGTCAGTTGGCATGCACAGTCGCGGGCCTGGCGCCCGCATTGGAAGCTGACGGATGGTTCCACGCATGCCAAGGCCTGCTCCCTTCTGCGAACGGCCTGTGCATGCGACGCACGTGCTGACAGGTGCAAGCGTGCCAGCTGCGCCAACCAGCTTGCCCCCCACCTGCCCACCTGCGCATGAGCATGGGGGTGCCGTGCAGCGCCGACATACAGGTGGCGATGGGTAGCGCGGTGTATGGCACGCCGCACATCACGTCAAACTCGGCCTCGCGCACCCGGTCCCACATCGCCTCTGTGGCAGCAGCCGGAACATGGGGTGGGATGGCTCAGCAGGTGATGCCGCTTGCTTGCCACACCCCGCGAGGCTGCTGCAGCAGCAGCAGCAGCCCAGCAGCAGCAGCAAGGAGCATGATGGTGCGGTGCGTATCGCACGGCACAGCACGGCGACTCCCGCTCGCGCACCCGCGACGCGGTGCAGGATCTCTGGGTAGGACACAATGACGCGCAGGTCGATGTAGACGGGGGACATCAGCCCGCTCTTCAGCTTGAACTCCCCAAACTTGACCGCCTGCGGCAGTGAGCGACAGCGCTGAGCAGCATGCCATTTGCAGCAGGTGAGCAGTATGCCATTGCAATGCTGCACCTAGTGGGAGGCAGGGGCAGATGGGCAACAGCCAGCTGTCCGCGCCACCAGCGGGCGCTGGTGGCCGTTCGCCTGGCGACTGCCCCGCAGCACCCCACCTGGATCTCGTGCAGCTTCAGCACCAGCGCCTCATAGTCGGCCTCCGACACGGAGCCAGCCTGCAGAGTTTGGAGAACGGACAGCGGATGAGGGCCTGCCCAGGCACCGCCAGTCCAGCCGGCAAACCGACGAGACGGCCGCTCCCGACAGCCGCCCGCCGGCGAAGCGCCGCGATCCCCTGCCCCTGCCTGGCCCTACGGGCATTGAACCCAGCTCCGGGGCTGTGTGGGGGAGGGCGGGCGCGGGCCCATGCACTTGAAACCCGGCACTCACGCTTGGCGGCACCGCCTTGGGCATGGCTGCGGCTGCGGTGGCGCTCAGATGGAGGCGACCGATGGCCTGGGACGGCGGGAGGGGGCGGGGGCTGGGCGGCGCGCCGCCTGCGGGCCTGGGCTTGGAGGACTGCGAGTGCTGCGCGACCGCTCTAACCGACTTGCTGGGACTTGCCCGAGCGCACTTCATATACGGAGATGCCAGAGATGGATCGATCGCCGCGGCAGCGAGGCCTAGGCCACAAGCCCCCGAAACCCCCATGATGGCAGGGCTGGGAGGGCCTGATGCCCCATCCTGCATACTCTGCGGCGTCATCGCATGCCCATAGTCGGTTAGGGAGCAGCCGAGATGAAGACGGTCGCCCTCGTGAGGTGGGGCATTGCGTTCGGCTCCCTGCGACCTCTGCAAGGGCCGTGAATACCGTTAAAACCTGGGGTGACATCGTTGCACGCCATGCCGCACCACAAAAGCCTCATTGCAGTCAGGGGCCACTGCCACTGCCGCCGCCGCCGCCGCTCTGCTGCCTGCCGAGAGCCTGGCACCCGACGTGGCGTGCACCTCTTCCCTTCCCCAATCCTTTCCTGCAGCGGGGGCAAGGACTCCTGCTACAACATGGTGCTGTGCCAGCAGTACGGCCACGAGGTGCGCTGCAGAAGCCCAGCATTCGGGTTGGAGCCGACTGCTCTGCTCCGCCGCTGCCGCGGATGCCGCTGCGGCATGCACCCTGCTCTCAAGCTGACACGGCATGCAACTTTGATTAGCTGCCGCCCTGCGTGCCACCCACCACTTCACAGGTGGTGGCCCTTGCCAACCTGCTGCCAGAGGCGCAGGAGACGGACGACCTGGACAGCTACATGTACCAGACGGTGGGGCATCCGCTTGGGCATTCGTTTGGGCATTCGCTGGTCTCGCCATTGCCCATGTCTTGTGTGTTTGGCATTTTGAGTGTCAGGCACAAGTGTTGTTGGAGCAACCTCATGCAGAATGCCGCCGCTGCATGATGCAATGTCTGCCATGCGAATGTTGACTGTGAGGGGCCCAGCGTGCAGGTGGGCCACCAAGTGATTGCAGCGTACGCCGAGTGCATGGGGCTGCCGCTCTACCGCCGCCGCATCACAGGCAGCTCGGCCGACCAGGTGCGCGCTTTTGTGCAAGATAGCGGAGGGCTGAGGACAGCAAAAGCCTTGGGACAACTGACACGGGGCTCAGCTGCGCTGGCATCACCTGATGCCGGCACGTGCTGCGGCCGCCGCAGCTGCAGTGTGCTCTCGGACGCAGTTGGCAGCAGCTATCCATCCGGGGCAGCAGCTGTCAATCAGGGACCACCCTGCCCTGGCACACCCCCACACGCAGAGGCTGGTGTACGAGGACACCCAGGGGGATGAGGTGGAGGACTTGGCGGCGCTGCTGGCCTACATCAAGCAGCGGCACCCAGAGGTCACGGCGGTGGCATCCGGCGCCATCGCCTCAGGTGGGAGCGGGCAGCAGGAAGCCAGGAGCGCTTGTTAGGCGTGACGTCGCTGAGTTCTGTGACCCTTGCTGCTGAGGAAGCGTATCACAGACCACTCCAAACCAGCCTGTTGGTGCTCCCCACCTCCACCAACGCCTCCCTGCAGACTACCAGCGCACGCGGGTTGAGCGCGTGTGCGCCCGCCTCGGCCTCGTCTCCCTGGCCTACCTCTGGCACCAGCCGCAGGCAGGCGGGGCGTGGCTCGCCCAGACCAACATCCACATCTTCACGTCACCGCCTTCTTTTCTACTTGGCTCTGCCGCTGCCGGTGCCGCCAATCCTTCCAGCACGGCTCGCCAGCTAACCACGCTCTGCTGCCCTGCATCGCCGTGTTGCAGGCTGCGCTGCTGCGCCGCATGATTGACTCCAACATCGATGCGATCTTGGTCAAGATTGCGGCGGCGGGCCTGACGCCCCGCAAGCACCTGGGTGCCCGCCTCGCCTCGCTGCCCGCGCAGGTGGGTGGCTCACCGTTTGTTTCCAGCAGCACAACGGGCAGTGCTGTGTTTGGTCAATGCACCAAAGAGCCGGCCCTGCTCAACAGTGTGTGGTAGCTTGCTTTGTTGTGCTTTGGGCCATCGAACTGCTCTCCCAACGCTGCGCTTTTCCGCTGCACCCTCCCTTGGTCGCAGCTGCACGCGCTGCGCCGGCTGTACGGCAGCAACGTCTGCGGCGAGGGCGGCGAGTACGAGAGCCTGACCCTGGACTGCCCCCTGTTCACTCGGGGCTCCATTGTGCTGGACAGCTGGCAGGCGGTGACTGTGTCTGAGGACAGCATGGCGCCAGTGGCACTGCTGCACCCCACCGCTTTCCATGTAGAGCCCAAGCAGCCCGCGGCAGGCAGTGCAGCAGCGGATACAGCGGCGGACGCAGCAGCAGAGGTGATTGAAGTGCCGCCTGATTGGTGGCCGCCCGCAGCACAGGCGGCAGAGCGGACAGCGGAGGGCCCACCAGCAGCAGCAACAGCGACTGGGGCAGCGGTGGATGTGCAGCTGAGCGTTGTGGATGGCAGGCAGTACTGCTCGCTGACCGCCAGCGTGGCGCCCGCCGGCTCCAGCCTGAACCTGACCAGCGCGGCAGGCACAGCAGCGGCCCTCACGGCAGCCCTGCAGCGCATCTCAGATGCCCTGCCGGGCCTGGGCCTGGGCTGGCCCTCCAGCCTGTTTGTGCACCTCTACGTGCCTTCCATGGCGCAATTCGGTGCGGCCAATGCAGCGTATGCGGCCTTCCTGCCGGCCATCAACCCTCCCTCGCGAGCCACTGTGGAGCTGGGGGCCAATGCTGAGCTGGCGCTGGTGGTGGAGGTGCTGTTCGCCAGGTGGGTGGCCAGGGCAGCAGCGGCAAAAGTGTGGCCAGCTGCATGGGGACTGTGTGGGCACTGGATTGACGGGGGTTGTGTGGGCACTGCGGTGAGGAAGGGCAGGGCAGCCTCATAGCCGCTCAGTGCCCGAGGTGTCCACGGCAGCGGATCACCGCTCACCTGGGCACAGCCATCCCGCATCCACCGGCTTTGCAGGCAGCCCGAGGGGCGGCGCGTGCTGCACGTGCAGAGCATCAGCGAGTGGGCCCCCTCCTGCATCGGCCCCTACAGCCAGGCCACCCGCCACCGAGGCCTGGCGCTCTTTGCGGGCCAGGTGAGCGCGAGCTTGCTGGATGGGAATGCCTGGGTGGGTCGGTTGGCAGCATAACCGCGCTTCATGTCTCGTGCCTCGCCCAACTGACCACATCTGCCCCCGCCATACCACCTTGGCAGATCGCACTGGATCCTCCCACCATGGGGATTGTGAGCGGCGGCATTGACGCGCAATGTGTGCGCTGCCTCGTCAGGTGTGCATAGCTCATCCCAGCTGGGTGGGTGGGAGGCGAAAAGCTGGGGTCAGTGCGCTGCTGTGCAGCGGAGGGGGCGTGGCTGGCTCAGCTCGGGTGCAAGGTTGCATGCACGGTGCTACCGCGAGCTGGGTCCTGTCGCTCAATTTCCTGACCTTGGCGCTGGCGTGCTGCTTCCCTTCCTCCCTGCAGCTGCCAGCGGGTGGCGGTTGCGGTGCGCACCGACCTGCCGCAGAGCCTGCTGTGGTGCACCGTCTACTGCTCCGATGCGGCGGGCGCGGCGGGGCGGCAGCTTGCGGCAGCCCACCTGACCGCCTTCCTGCAAGGCCGGCTGGACACCTCGCTGCTTGAGCAGCAGCAGGGGGCGGCAGGCAGCAGTGCAGAGCAGCAGGCAGGTGGCAGCACAGGGAGTGCAGAGCAGGATGAGGATGGAGCAGCATCTGAGGAGGAGGATGAAGGGGAGGACCTGGAGCTAGATGAGTACCTGCAGCCGCCGGTAATGCGCCGCCACTGGCAGCCGCTGCTCACATTTGTGACGGTACCGGAGCTGCCGCGCGGGTGAGTGACTTCAGGGAGAGAGAATGTTGTGTAGGTATGGGTGGGATGAGTGAGCTTGCCTGGGTGGAACGCATGCCTGCCTTGGCACTTTTCTGCCATTCTATGCGGTGTGCTGGATTCAACACTGCTTCTTTTGCACGCGCTGCTCTGCAGGGTGCTTATTGAGATCCAGCCAGCGGCCTGCTTGGTGGATGAAAGCCTGGCCGAGGCCAGCAGCAGCAGCGATGAGGAGGGCGAGGAGGCAGCAGCAGCGCAGCGTGGCAGGCGTGAAGCGGCAGAGGTGGCTCGCCCCGCCGGCAGCAGCATGCCAGGCTGGATTGGGCGCCTGCAGCAGTCGAGCAGTGGCACCAGCAGCCGCCTTTGGTCGCCTGGCCGCATGTGCAAGGTGCACTCCGCCATCAGCCAAGTAGCAGCTGCAGGCGACTGGCGGCAGGCTGTGCAGGCGGCGGCGGCAGACGTGGCAACAGGTGTGGCAGCAACTGAGCTTGAGCCTGCTGATGTGGCGGCTTGCAAGGTGTACTGCCTTTCGAGCCTGCTGGGCAGCCAAGGCGGGCCGACTGCGGCGGAGCTCCGAGAGGCAGTTACAGCGGCCATGCCAGGGGTGCAGCCCACTGTGGTGCCGGTGACTGCGGTGGGCAGCAGCGCAGGCGCTGATGCTGCCATGCTGCTTGAAGTGCTTGCGCTGCGCAGCTGATGTTGAACTTATCAACGTTCCTTCCACAGCACCACGGTTAAACGCTAAGCACGCAGTTTGACAACAGACATGTGAAAGCAAGCCCTTGACCAGTTGACATCCTAAGCTTCCAGCCGTCGCCTCCGCCGCCGCCCTGCCGAGCCTGCTTGGCCTGCTGGCGAGCGGCACCCAGCGCCTTGCACAGCCGGCGGTGCCCGCCCGTCCGCCAGTCGGCGTGTGAGCAGGCGGTGCCGCAGTACCACACCGCACGGCAGGCGCTGCGCAGCAGGGCAGGGGGTTGGGCTGGGGAAGGAGTTGCTGAGTTGTCAAGCGAGCAACCAGCCGTTTGTATCCAGCTCAAGCAAGAACTGCCAATCACAAACCCGCCCACGCAACCCACCCATCTGCACCGCATGCTGCCCACGCCCTGCCCCGCCGCCGGCCCGCCCTCAGCAGCCAGGTTGGCGCAGCGCAGGTAGGCGCAGGAGCGGGCGGCGGCCGCCTGCGCTGCCTCCAGTTGCAGCGGGCCGGCCTGTTCTGGCAGGGCCCACCACTCGAGCAGCGCTGCACCCAGCTGGCGAGCCGCCGGCAGCACTGAGCGCTGCAATTGCTGTGACACTGCCGAGCCCGTGCTGAACAGCTGGCTGGTGGGCCCTGTTCGGGTGATGTGGCAAGAGGCCGCCACCATGGCTGGCCGTTGCTGTTCCAGGTTGCTGCGCAAAAGTGCGTGTTCGCTGCCGCATGCCTGGAGCGCCTGGTGGGACGCCTTGTTCAGCAGGGAAAGGCCCGCTACCACATCCATTGCATGCGCCTGAGCAGAATGGAATGCACGAGCGATGCGTTATGCGCCAGGTGCGACAGCTTGAAACCTGCAATCTGAGTACTGACTCTCCCCACACAGCACCTGCTCCAGCCCCAGCAGCACGCTCTGCACTCCAGTCAGGTCGGAGACAATGCGCTCCAGGGCGCTCGATGCTGCAAGGCGAGCCGCAAAATGGGCGTGACTGCCAAAACCATGCATCACCGAGGTGTAAAGCACATTGAAGTGCTCAGGCCGAGTCTGCAGTGGACACACGTTACAGGAGGCCCAGGGTTAAGTGATCAGTCATTGCGAGGCTGCACTTACAAACACCTCAGCACGACCTGTGCAGCTCGTGCTGGCTGACGGTCAGATGCCACATGTCAACCTCGCACCTGCTGCCGAGCCAGCTCAAGCAGGCGGACCATGAAGGTGTTCGTATCTGACAGGTAGCTGTGAGTTTGGAAGCACAGCTAGGACAGCTGTGGCCCGGGGTCAAAGCGTTCTGGCCAGATGCGGCTATTTGAGGGCGAAGGGCGGGGGCAGCAAGCATTCTGCGGGCTGCCCCCTGCAGCCACGCATCTAGCCCGTTGGCAGCCACTCGAAATATGCCACCCACCCACCCGACTACGGCACCATCGTGCATTGTGCATTGCATCACTTGCATTGTGCACTGCATTTGTGGGTATTGTGCGCTGCGCGGCCAAAAGGGGAGAGTTGGGCCAGGGGTGCCGGCACTTGCACACGCGCGGCGGCCGCGGGGCGGCCGCTGACCCAGCTGCTGCGGGGCAGCAGCAGGGGCGAGGGCGAGTGGCAGCCTGCTGCAGGTCTCTGGGAGCCTGCTGCAGGCGGCCTGGCGGCGGCAGCAGCCGGAGCTGATGCCGGGCCGGGCCCGAGTGCAGAGCGGGGGTAAGCGCCGGCTGGACACAGCCTGCCGCCCCGCTCGACGGCAGCATCACTGCCTGCACGGCACCTGGCAGTCCGCACATGCACCTAAGGCAGTTCGGGGCGGCGTTGTACCCCCGGCTGCAGCAGGCTTAACCACCCATTCAAGAGTTACGGGCTGTGATGATGTGGCATGCCTGCAACACTGCCATGGATGGCAGAGAAAGGCAACCCTACTGAGCCCTCAAATCTGAAACCATCCCGCTTAGTCTGAGTGCAGCATCCTGCCGGGGCAGCTTTGAGAGCCTTGCACATGCTTTCTGCGATGTCAGCTGGCCCTGCCTGCTGAGCAGCGTGGGGTAGTGCAAGCAGCGCCTCGCAGTGCGCTGCCGCCATTGGCTTGAGCCTGCGGCATCGCCAGCTAGGGTTTTTTGAGGTTCTCAACCGGTGCTGTGCTTTCTCAAACTGCTGGCCAGGGCGGCAATGCACTCTCACACAAGCTTTTGCGCACGCTGCCATCATAAGCAAGCAACTTACTGCTCTGGCATGCGCGCCTCCTGCTCCAGTGGGCTCCACACAGCAATCGCTGCATTCAGCACTCTGTCCAGCAGCCCCACTAGCTGGCCAAGCGCGTGTTGTGAGTCCGGCAGGCGCGAAAGCAGGCTGCTGTTGTGGACAAGCCGGCAGGCAGTCGAGTGCAGCTGCCACAGGGCAGCATGGGCTTGGCTGGCTGCCTCAGGGTCGGTCACACCTAGCGGCTGCCTGCCACCGCTGGCCCAAACTGCTTGCAGCGCCAGACTGGAGGCATCAGTGGCGATGAATATGCTGATATCCAGCAGTGCAAGTGCGACGGCGAAGGGCTGGCCACGCTGTGGGTGGCTGGGCGGCAGGGACTCTGCCAGCTGGGCCAGGGCCGCCAGGCTGCCCAGCGCCATGCTGGCAAGGCGGCACCACTGCGGCAGCTGCTGGACGCTGAAGAGCGCTTTGCCGCCGGCGCCGGCTGTCTCTGGGCGGGTCAGGTGATGGAACAATACGGCTGGGGGGAGCACAGCTGCCAACACGTTGATGGCGTTCCCAGCAGCTTCCTGGCTTGGTGCTGCTGCTGCTGCTGCTGCTGCTGCTGCTGCTGCTGCTGCACCGGACGGCTTCGGCCCCGGAACCGACGCCTGAGCCGCCAGCTGAAGCTGCTCCAGCAGGCGTGGCAGGGCCCGCAAAAGGTGCTGCGTGAGCTGCCGGTGGCGCTGCCCCCGCCACTCACTGCTGCCTCCCAGCAGGGTTGTGGCGGGCGCCTCGCACAGGTGCAGGCACAAGCAGGCGAGCAAGTCCATCATGGTCAGCAGCGGGGTGGTGCTGCTGGTGCGCCAGCCGATGGGGCAGCTGAGAGGCGCCGCGCGCGTGAGGCTGGCAACAGCTGCCAGGGCGCTGGTGCTGCGCAGGCCGGGCTCTGCAGCCAGCCAGCGCTGCCACGCTGAGCGGTCTAGGTGCAGCACCGCTCCTGCCAGGTTGCAGACGCCACTCCAGCTGCCTGGCACTGCATGCGCCTGCTGACCCAGCACTGCTGCCTGCCTGCCCAGCTCGGGCATGCATGCGTAGAGCAGGCTGAGCTGCAGGGCTGCGTCGCGCCTGAGGGCGTCGGCTTGGTCCGCAAATGCGTCCCACTTGAAAACGGAGCACACCACAAAGGCGAGCATCTCCTCGGCCTTGCACATGCCTGGCGGTGGGCAGACGGGGCATGTTGGGAGTGCACCAGCTAGCTAAGCGTATAGGCTGCAAATGCAAGCGGCTGGCGCAGGGCAGTGCTGCCTCTGTGGGACTCACCCTGGCCACCTGGTTGGGGTAGCCATGCCGCGCAGGTCTGGAGCCAGGCCAGCAGGTCAGCCACAGGAGCGGCGTGGGCCAGGGAGGCCATGGTCGGACGGCCCATGGCAGCAGCAACATCCAACAAGATGCACACCAGGCGTGCTGCACCCTCCACCGACAGTGCTTGCTGTGTGGGCATGCCAGGGGGCGACGCCTCACAGCTCCCGGCTGCAGAGAGCAGCTCCCGGCACGCCACAACCAGCCGCATGCTGCCGCAGAGCAGCCCGCTGGTCATGGGGGTGCCGTGGTCTGCCGCAGCAAGGATGCACAGGTACAGCAGGCAGTGTGCAGCGGAACCAAGCCGCGAGACGGCAGCCTGGCTAGACGGGCTCCCTCCACGCGCAGCTGCCACAAACCGCTTGCCCAGCTTGGTCAGAGCCTCGCAGGCCTGGACACAGCTGCGAGGAGAATTCCCAAGGCAGCCGAGTTAGCTGCGCCTCAAGCAGCCTTGAGCTGCACGGCCGGCACTGCAAGAGCAGCTAGGTGTCGCCCCATAGGGGAGCTGTCTCACTCTGCAACTTCTGCCACGCCGCTCTCCGCCACACGCTCGAAAAGGTTCAACGCTTGGGTGGCCAGTTCAATACAAGCGCGGTAGTCATCCAGGGAGCAGGAGCAGATCTGTCCAACAAGGTGCCTGAGCTCCGCCGCCAGCGACATTGCTGGTGCAGCTGCAGGGAGGGACAGCAGGTGTGCGCGGGGATGAGAGTGGGGTTGGGGCGCTGTGTGGGAGCAGTTGCACGCAAAGTGGCGGCCAGCGGCGGCCGGCGGCGGTGCCAACTGATGCAGAAAGGCCAGGCGTCGCTGGCAAGCAGCGTGATGTTGATCCGCTCACAAGCGCGTGCATGCGCATCCATGGCTCCAGTTCACTTGCAGTGCCTGCACAGCCAGAGCAAAGGTGGTCTGGGTGCGCAAGCGGTGGCGCCAGGCAGCGGCGGCGGCGATGGCAAGTCGCCAACCCAATGCTGCAGCTCGACCTCCTACTCTGGCGCCTGTAGCTGCTGAAGGGGGGCGTCCACTCGGTGCAGCTGGTGGCAGGAGACTGAGGGCACGGTGCGGGGGCCTCCGAGGGCAGCCAGCAAGTGCAAGGAGGGTAGCTGCTGGCGTTGAACAGCTCGGTAGGACAGGCGAGCCTGCCGTGCAGACTTGGGTGCCATTGGCGACCGACGACGCGCCCGCCAGGCGCCAAGCGGAAGCAGGCACGCGAATGCTTCCACGGCTTTTACATATGCTACGCAAAGGTTCTACAATATCGGTAATCACAAGCGATTCACGGAAAACAGCAAGATATGGTACAATGTGGATAGCAAGGCGGCGGGCTGCTGGTTGTTCCACTCGCTGCAATTGCGGTTAACCACAACAGCCGGAGGCTACAGCGGGATGTTGCCGTGCTTGCGCTCCGGCCGCCACGCCCGCTTGTGGGCAAGGGTCTCCAGCTCCGCACACAGCCGCTGCCGCGTCTGCGTATGTGGACGGAGAGCTGGCACCGGTAAGGCAACAAACATGGGCGCAAAGCCGCCTCGAAACCCAGGCGTCAAGGTGCCGGCTCAGCGGCCCTCCCCCACTCGGACGGAAAGTCAAACGTCGGCCAGCAGTGTCCCACTTGCCAGGCGGGGCAGGATGACGTCGTCAATGTAGCCAACCTTGGCCGCCTGCAGGGCAAGGAATAATGTTGACAATGGGTCACTGGAAGTTGAGCGGGCAGGCGGCGCGGAGCTGGCGACACAGCTCAACCGCACATTGGCGACACAGCTCAACCGCACATGCCTCCACGCGAGCGTGCCGAGTTTCCTCCTGTGCTCTCACCTGGAACGGGTTGTTGAACTTCTCTTCGTACTCCGCCTCGTGCTTGGCTACATCATTGCCTTTCCTGGACCAGGGGAGGGCAGCCGGTGGCAGGGGTGACCAACTGAACATTTGGATCCGTGCAAGCATCGCTTCCACTCAGGCTACGTTAATCCTCCAGAATCGAGTGCACAAGCAGCAGCACCGCGTGCCCTAGCACCCCATCCAAACCGTGCTGGCACCACACAGCAAACCAGCACCGCACTTCAACAGAATCTCCACCACGCCCTTGCTGCCCAAGACTGGCTGCTCTCCTCCACTCTGACACGCAAGCCAACTACGCACAGCTCGCAGCGGCAAGTAACCGCACCTGAACAGGATCTCCACCGCGCCCTTGCTGCCCATCACCGCAATCTCGCCGGTGGGCCACGACAGGTTGATGTCGCCGCGCAGGTGCTGCACGCGGCAGGCAGGAGCGGCAGGGCGGGCGGTGCATGGCCAAGCAGGTTGAAGCAGCCGCCTGAGAAGGCAGCATGGCACAGCTGCATGCACGGCATTTCTGCCTGCTGCGCAGATTCAGCGGGGGGACTTGACCCAGCAGCTCTCCAGATGGCTGCCTGCGGCACTCCCACCTTGCTGCTCATCACGTCGTAAGCGCCGCCGTAGGCCTTGCGAGTGATGACCGTCAGCTTGGGCACCGTGGCCTCAGCGTACGCATACAGCAGCTTGGCGCCGTGCCTGCGGCAATGCACAGGTTGCGACGGTGTACGTTGAGTTGCTGGCAGCCACCGCATAGACCAAAGTTCCATGGGGAGCTTCTCAACTTCTCACAAGTCAGCACCAACTTGTGATGACTCATTCGGGCTGGCTATGCAAGTACGGTTCAGTCAGCACAGCTCCTGCCAGTGCAGCCCACCGAATGACGCCGCCATATTCCTGCGCCGTGCCCGGCAGGAAGCCCGGCACATCCACAAACGTGAGCAGCGGGATGTTGAAGGCGTCGCAGAAGCGCACAAAGCGGGCGCCCTGGGGTGGGGGGATGGAGGGCGGAGTCGTGTGGGTCGGCAGCAGGGCGTTTGAGCTGGTGCGCGGACGTGCAGCATGCACGGCAGAGCCATCAGAACGTGCAGAGCAGCAAGCATGGAGCTCAAGCGCTGCAGCACATGCAGTCACCTTGACTGATGCATCGATGTCCAGGCAGCCGGCCAGCACCGCGGGCTGGTTGGCCACTATGCCCACCGTGCGGCCGTTGAGGCGCGCAAAGCCTGAGAGCAGGGGCGCGGCAGGGGAGGGGAGGTGGATGCCCCCTTGTGCCGTCAGCCAGGCGGCGGGCCTTGGGGCCAGCCACTGCACAAGCTGCTGGGGCGTGGCTCGTACACACCACATCATCGCTCTGCACCGATGGTGCTGAGCACACAGGCGCTGAGTGCACAGGCGCTGAGTGCACAGGCGCAGGCGGGCGCACCCGTGATGATGTTCTTGGCGTAGTCCTGCGCAATCTCAAACACCTGTCCATCGTCCACCACCTGCTGCACCACGCCCAGCATGTCATAGGGCTGCACGAGGGGCAGCGGTGCGGGGCAGCAATGCGGGGATGTGTGACCAAGGTGAGCCTGTGCAGCCCCGCAGCTGTGCTGGCTAAACCCGCCGTCGTGCCGTGAGCACAACAGAACACCGCCTTCCAGCCGCTCACCTCCAGCTCGTTGGTGGGCACCACATAGTCCAAGAAGGGGCAGGAGCGGTCGGCCGGGTCCGTGGTTGGCACCTGCGCAGCAGTGCATCGAGGCCAGAGAGAGCGCGCAATTGTGGGCGACTGACACCAGGGCACGCTGCACACATTAAACCCCGTGTACCACCTACCCACACCCCTTCGAGACCCCCATGCAACAACAGCAAACCACCGCACGCCCACCCGGGGTGCGGTTTCGCGGTTGGACAGCGGCAGGAAGGACAGGAGCTCGCGCATGCCCGCCAGCGCATCCAACTCATTGTCAAAGGCGCCATGCGCCACTCCTGCGGCACAAGGGGGGTGTGCATAACAGCCTGCGTAACCGACTGCTGGGGCATGCACGCACCCCTGTTTGCACGCCAGCACGAGGCAATGTACCGTTGGAGCGCAAGCTGCATGGTGTGATCCCTCAGCAGCACAGCACGTGCGCGCACCGCACCCGACTTGGTGGTGTGTGTGGCTGCGCCGCCCAGCTGCTCCTGCGTCACTTCCTCCATCGTCACGCTCTTCACCACCTCTGGGCCGGTCAGGAACATGTAGGAGGAGTGGCGCACCTGCAGGAGGCAGTGAGGGTGCGGCCCAGGGCCCGGGGGCAGCTCACAACACAGCGGGGCAGTGCCACTGCGCAGGTGGCGGTGAGCTGCTGAGCAGTGGCAGAGCACGCACGACATGGCCCTTCAGTTGAGCTGCTAGCTCCACAGCAGCTCCAGTCAAGCAGCTCCAGTCAAGCAAGCAGCACAGGCCAGCCTCCCCGCAGGCGGCAGGCTTGCCATGAATGTGAAGTCGGTGAGGGCGGGTGAGTAGACAGCGCCTCCGGCACAAGGCCCCATCACTAGCGAGAGCTGCGGCACCACGCCTGCAGCGGCAGCACCCGAACACATATGAGAGGAAGGCAGCGGTGCTGGCCTGAGTCGACACCACATATGCAAGCCAAATGTGCATGCATATCAACCAGCACACTCAGCCGTCGAGCCCTGCATGCCTGCCCCTGCCCCTGCCCACCTGAGGCATTCACATTCCTCAGGAACACCTCCGCATACCCCGCCAGGCTCATCACGCCCTCTTGGATGCGAGCGCCGCCGCTGTCGTTCAGCCCCACAATCGGGGCGCCCGCCTGCAACCACGCAGGGTGGGCATGGAAGGGCCAAAGCCGGCTCGTGCGTCGCTTGGGCAGGCGCATGCTGCTAAGCCAATGCAAAGCAAGCCGCTCTGCACAGCGCGAGCTGGCCGGAAGCTGCGGCACACCTCCACTGCTCGGTCCATCAGGCGGCAAATCTTGGCTGCGTGCGACTCAGAGAGGGAGCCGCCAAACACTGCAGGGTGCGAAGCAGGCAGAGGGCAGGGTGTGATGGCAAGAGAACGAGTGGCAGCGACAGTACCAGCACCATGCACGAGCCTGCATCTGCACTTGCATTTGCAAGAGGGCAGCGCAGCGGCAACACAGGCACACGCGCCCGCACTGCCGCCTGCAAAGCGACCGTGGCAGCAACCCATGGCACCAGCTTGCCTGTGAAGTCCTGGCTGAAGGCAAACACGGGGCGGCCATACACGGTGCCGCTGCCCGTCACTACGCCGTCCCCTGCAGGGAGCACGCCCAACAGCGGCGGTGGTTGCAGCGGCGCGCAGCCAGTATGGTCATGCCGAGGCCTGCTCGCCCCATGCCAGCAGTGCAGGTGAGTGGCAGATGCCTGCCGCGACTGCCGCACCGTAGTACTGCTGCTTGTCCATCCCAAAGTCACTGCAGCGGTGCTGCACCAGCGCGCCCGCCTCCCTGAAGCTGCCGGGGTCAAACAGCACCTGCGCTTGTTTGATGGGTGGGCAGGACAGGGCAGGCGATGAGGGCAAGCTGGATGGCTGGGAGATGTTTGCTGGCAGCCAGCAGCACCTGGCTCGCAGTTTGAGCAGGCATTGCAGCACTGGCGGCTGGTACACAATGGCAACAAACATTCCAAGCATGCAACATGCCCGCTGCACCTGCAGCCGCTCTCGCGCAGTCAGCTTGCCCTGCGTGGGTCGGCACCACAGGAGGTTCTCCGTGGAGCACAGCAAACAAGGGCATGCAGTGGCAGATCATTTCTGCCACTGCATGCATCGTCCCTCCACACCAGGTCATCAGCCCACGGCCTAGACAAAGGCTGTCCACACAACCCAACGTGCCATTGCACAGCAACCCAGCCTGCCCCTGCACACCTTTTCATGCTGTTTGGCCACACGCTGCGGGCCGCCGCCTTGCAGCGCCTCCTCCTTGGCCGCCTGCACTCGCTCCCACTTGGGCTGCGGGAGCAGCAGTGGCAACAGTGGACGCAGAAGGAGGCAGGTGGGCTGCACCAGGGCTGGCGCCGCATCCTAACAGAAGCCCCAATGGAGCGGCAAACGGAGCTTTGCTGTGAAAGCAGGCATGCCGGGTGCGGCACAGCAGCCGGCCACGCAATCTCACGTTGGAGGCGTACGGCGGCAGCACATCCACTTCGGGCACAGGCAGCCGCCGCCCCGCCACTGTACCAGTGGCCATCCACCGCTGCAGGGGTGCAATGCGTGTCTGAACTGGTCAGGAGAGTGCAGGAGGGCTGGGCCACGGTGTGGTGCAAGCCGCGGGCGGCGGCGGCAAGGCTGCACCTACCGCTGCCAGGCTTGTGGCTGCGGCCCAGGTGACGGGCAAGTGTGTCGACAGCGCCGCCGCTATGGACGGCGCCTGTCGCGACAGCATCCGGCGGACGAACCCTGCCCGGGCGGCTGGAGGTTGCGGAGGGCTACTGGCAGCTTGATCTGAGTTCAGTGCAATGCGTGGATGATTCACAAATAGGGCAGCGGCGAAGCCAAGCCGACTGGAGGAAGACAGCTAAATGCAGCGGCAGCTGTGTAGCCTGTTCAGCGACCTGCGCCCGCCATCTGCTGGCGATCGAAGTGCAGAGTGCGCTGTCGTGCCCGCAAGTGCGCCCAGCCCCTGCTCGCTCTGCCCTTGCTCGCCCGCAGCCCACGCTTCTTTCAGTCAGGGGCAGCCCACAGCCCATTCAGTACCCCCTTCCAAGGCATCTGAGTGGACACCGCGCTTTTCAGCGTCGGTCCTGCCAGCCGCCGCCGCCGCTGCCGCCGCTGCCGCTGCGGGGATGCCAGTGCTCGGCATGGCCACCAACGCCTGCCACCGCTCGGCCTGCGCCGTGCAGTCATGCCTGGCCGAATCCAACTGGGATGAGGTGCGCGGTGGCGGCAGGACAGTCTGTAACGCCCCACAGCAGCGCCATCGGCATGTGCGTTCATGACCCTAACGTGACAGCGGCAGCAAGGTCTGGTGCCGGTGCCCCCCCTATGCACGGCTGCATGCAGCCGGATTGCTAAGCAGTTCACCTCGCAGACATTCACTTGTTGTGCCTGTGAGTTCCTCTTGCTGCAGAAAGAGTGCGCGTGGGCCATCGACCGGCTGAAGAAGTGCTGCGAGAAAATGGGTGAGAAAATCGTTAGCCGAGGTGGATGACCCAGCTGGTGTGCCTCTAGTCAGCTGGCTGGCCTGAATGTTCACTTTGCGCTTGGCACTCGCGCAAATGGGTTTACTCAAGCCTTGCTGGATTGCTGGACCTCCTCATGCAGGCAAGGGCAGCGTGCACTGCGCTTTTGCCCAGCAGTCGGAGCCCCAACCACCAGCGCAGCAGCAGCAGCAGCAGCAGCAGCAGCAGCAGCAGCAGCAGCAGCAGCAGCAGCCAGCGGGTGAGGGGCAGGAGCAGCAGCAGCAGCCGCAGCCAGCGGGCGAGGGGCAGGAGCAGCAGCAGCAGGCAGAGTGGCAAATTGGCAAGCAGCAGCCGGCGTCTGAGCAGCAGCATTCGCAGGCAGATGACGTTGTCGACGGCCAGCAGACAGTGGCAGCGGCCTCTGCTCAGACGGCAGCGGCCCCGCCAGCCGCAGCTGAGCCGCCACCTGGGCAACAGCCAGCTGGGCAGCAGCGGAATGGCGGGCAGCTAGCGGCTGCTGGCTGAGTGGCTGCGGTCGCCGCCCGGTCCTTCGCTTTAACTCCGCATGGACTCCTTACCTGCCCGTTGGTGCTCACCTGCCTGGGCCTCCCGCTCGGCTACTGTTTGCTTGACTTGATGAACTGCTGTGACGAAAAGCGCTGTGTTTGGATTGCGACTCAACCACAGGGTGCAGGGCCGTTGCCCCCGCGGGGCCCCTTCTGTACCGCACGCTCCCCGCCAGTCCCTGGGCTCACGGACAGCCAGATTTCCTGGTGCGTGTGCAACCCTGATGCCAGAGAAGGCTTCTGTTAGCAGCAGGAGCAAAACAGCAGGCGCTAGGAAAGTTGCGAGCGGCCAAACCCTCCCGGCGAACTCACTGCGGGCGGCGCTGGGTCCCACTGTGTAAATGGCGCTCTGAACACGAGGTGAGCGCAGCCGGTTGCAGCGCGTTCGCCCTCTCCTGCAGAGCGCCAGACAGCGCGTGCTCTATCGGCTGTTTCACCCTCCTCACGGCCTGCCACGCTGCTTGCAAACGATATCTGTGCAGGAACAGCGGCACGGCGTTGAGATGCAGGGCGCGCAGTCGCCGCCGCCGCCGCCGGCAGCGGCAGCGGCAGGGGCAGCTGTTCCGGGCGCCGCTGGCCAGCCAGAGCCCACCACCTTTCTGCGCCTGGAGTTCATCAGCGACAAGGAGACGCAGCGCATCCTGTACATCCAGCGCGCAGTTGGCCTGTCCAGCTGGGCCTTCCTCGCCTGGATGCTCGTCTCACAGTGAGCTCGCCTGCGCTGCGGCACGCTGGTTGTGAGCCCACATGCCCCAAAATTTTAGCATTGCCCCGAGGAGATAGGCCTTGCCGGCTTATGCGGTGTGTCCCGCCTCCCAAACTCCCCAACCACGAGCTGTGCTGTGCTGTTCTGTCAGCACGGCCCCTGCCCCTGCCAAGTGACTGGGAGTGACGCGTGCTGTGTACCCATGCACGTGCCAGGTCTGTCGGCGACAGCGACAGCCTCATGCGCAGCTCCCAAGCCGAGATTGTCAACATCTGCGTCGCCTGCGTCTGCCTCGCGGCGCTGCTGGGCGTCACCGCCTGGTTTGCGGTGCGCGTTGTGGCCGCGCTGCGCTGCCCCACCACCGTGCGCTGGGGGCGGCAGCGCAAGTACCTGCTGGCCATGACGGCAGTGGACCTGGGCCTCCAGTTCATCAACTTGGTTATCTTCCTGGCCTCCAACATCTACTCCCTGGTGTATCCGTGTGCTCTGTACGACCCCGCAATGGACATCTTCTTCCTGCTGTCCATGACAGGTGAGTGTGGGGTGGGCGCATGTTGCAGCCTGAATAGTGTGAGGGTGGCGGTGATGGTGTCCGGTCACTGCAGCCATGCACGTCTCTTCCTGCTGAGCCTCCTGTCGACCCCGGGCGAGCGGCAGGCCTGTGGAGCTTTGTGTTGCGGTTGACAGTATCGTGCAGGCGGGTTCGACAAGCAAATGGCGGGCTGGTGGGAGCAGCAGCACGACCAACCCGCCTGCACAAGCGTGCTGTGTGACGCCGCTGCCCTCCCCCTGCCCACACCCGTTGGACTGGATGCAGTGGTCAACACGCTGTTCTTCCTCAGCCTCAGCCGCCCGCTGTCCATCTTTCCGGAGGGGACGCTGCACCGCATGCAGCAGCGCTGGGCCGCCCGCGGCTGGGTGGGCCGCTGCGCTGCCGCCCTGGCATGCTGCTACTGGGGCAACGGCGGCGGCGACGGCGCGGCAGCTGCCCCTTCGGGCCGCATCAGCGGCAGCGGGCCTGGCAGCTGGGGGGCGGCAGGTGGCCCGCAGCCGCCTGAAGCAGAGGAGTCTGGGAAGGATGTGGACAAGGGTTTCGATGCTGAGGACTGGGAGCCCTCATCCCCAGGTGTGTACTGAGGCACGTGGAGTTTGGGTACTGCGTAGTGCGTCCTGCCAGTGCTTGCCTGTGTTGCGGACCTTGCCTGATAGCTTGCAGTGTGCCAAGCCGCAGCTGAGCTGTCGGCACTCAACCCCAACTTTGCCTTCCGCCGAACGCCCCATTGGCGCGCACGCCTCCCCGCAGGTCACCGCCGTGCTGTGCGCATGGGGCACCTGCTGCTGTTCTGCCTGCTGTGGCTGCCGCTGGAAGCGCTGATAGCTGCCGCCACTGCGAGCTCCATGGGGGCCTTTGGTGAGTGGGGCAGAGGTGTGTGCACCGAATCGCATGCCTGGGCATTGTGCAGCGGTGGCATTGACAAAGCGGAGAGCAAGCGTGCGGATCGACGCATCGCCACGCCATGTGGGGTGCTGCACAATGAAGCCCACCCCCTTTGCACACAATATTACCACCTCTGCAGGCTCCGAGACTCTGTTTGTGTGCCTGGACAGCGGGTGCCAGGAGAAGCTGCCCTGGAAGCAGGCCAAGGAGCAGCTGAACTGGGACGAGTGCAAGTCCTTCTCCTGGGACTGCACCCTGGATGGCTACGCAATTGGGCTGTCTGCAGCAGTGGGCGGCCTCTTCCTCGTCTACAGCGCCGTCTTCCTGCTGCTCATGTGAGGCGCTGACTGGGCAGTGCTGTCGGGTGGCAGCAGCAGCAGCAGCAGCCGCTGGCCAGTGAAGCACTGCATGCATGGCATGGCAGGGCGAGGAGCTGAAGCGCGCGGCAAGACAGCCCGCCTCACCTGCCGGGCTGCTTTGCACTGTGTATGAACTGCCTTGCCTGCCTGTGCCCGGTGCAGGTTCTTTGTGATTATGGAGTACCGGCGGCTGGCCTACACACCGCACCGGTGAGCTGGCGGCAGCCCTGGCCAGGAGCGCCAGCTGTCGTTGCCCAGGGTGTGTGTGCAGTAAGCACTTTGGTTGATGCAGGAAAGGCTGGCTCAGGGACTACGTTCCCTGCACTTGCCCTGTTTCAATGGCAGCATCTTGTGTCCCTGCCGCCTGCCCGCAGGGTGATGAACGTGATTGCGCGGCTGCTGCTACGCACGCGCGGCTACGCCTCGTTCTTCTTCATCATTGCGGTGGCCACTGTATTCTACATCAATGTCAACAGGTAGGTTTCCGTGGTGCCCGGATGGGAATGCTGTAGTGATATAATGCTAGGGAGCAGAGCATTGCAGCCATCCAGCGGCCCTGCCAAGCGCTCCTCCTCTTGATGGGTTGCCAGCGTACCCTCTCGCCTGCTGCCCTCTGCAGCTGCAACGCCAACCTGCAGCTGTGGCTGGGACTTACACCGGTGTACATCAGCTGGACCATCCTTGACATTACAGAGGCAAGCGATGCATAATAGGCAGGGGCTGTGGAGCAGGGAAGCTGCACAGGGTTGCCTGCCTGCCGGTTGCCCGCCTGCTGCTGCACGCTGCAGTCTACCGCAGCTGACCTCACAACTGTTCAACTTGCACACCGCCCGTCCCCCGCTTTGCTTGCAGGCGTTCCTGTACTGCCCGTCGGAGCCCAGCGACTGCGCGCTCAAGCTGCACTCCACGCTGCAGCGCTTTGCCTGGACGGAGGCCGAGGTAGGCTGGCATGCCTCCGTGCCGCACTGACCAGCAAGCCGTGCTTCGGGCGTCAAGCTGCAACTTGACTGCCGCCCCCTGCTGACCTGCCCACCTCCCCTGCAGGCGCCCGCCCTGCTTGCGGAGCGGGGCCTCCCAGACGAGCCGCTTTTCTGCTTCGAAACTGCGCTGAAGATGAGCTACTTCTGCATGCACATCTACCGGCACTTCAACGTGAGCTTGCAGTGCATTTTCCGAGGGCTGGCATTGTCTTCCCTGGCTGAGGTCCTGAGAGGATATGCCATTGAAGGTGGATTGCCACCCAGCTGTCTGGGCGGGTGCCCGCTTCTCGTGCCCTCACCCGCCCTCCTTGCAACGGCTCGCGCCCCTACTGTGTGTGCAGCCGCAGAGCACCGTGTCATCCCTGCAAACCGCCATGGCGCTGTACAACTGCGACCACTACGAGTGGTGAGCTGAGCTGGCCACACCGGGGCCCACACTTGGTGGTTCCTATATGCAATGGCCTGCCATCCACACCAGCGCTGCCCCATGTGCAAAGCAACACCGGAACACCGGCCAGCCATCATCAAACGTGCTCGCAAGCTCAGAATGGTCCGCGTCGCCTCCTGTGTTGCCCGGTCCTGCAGGATCCGAGATCCGGTGCACGACATGAACTGCCTGCTGTGCTGGGGGGCAGACACCCTGGTCATCACCTTCCGTGGCACCCAGTCGCTGGCCAACGTCAAGGCCGATGCCAAGGTGGGCGCGCTCTGGAACGTCTGATGCATTGCACTGCTGTGGTGGGTTGCAATGGAATGGGACCTTCCGGCTGACGCACCCGCTGCCACCCGCCTGCCCCACCCCCCATACACTGCAGGTGTGGCGGTCGCCGCACCCGCCGATGCGCGGCAATCTGTGGCTGGGCAGCCGCCCCATGATCCACTCCGGCTTCCTGGCCTCCTGGAACGGGGAGGGGCTGGACCAGCAGGTGCTGCTGCGGGTGCGGCAAATCCTGGAGGGGCAGCAGCACAGCTGCAGCAGCAGTGGTGGCGACGGCGGCGGCGGCATGGCACCGTTTGACACGACAGTGGTGCGGTGCTGCAGCAAGGTGCATGAGGAGAAGGAGGCTGAGCTGGCGGAGGCAGCGGCCGCAGCGCGCGCAGCAGAGGCAGCAGAAGCAGGCAGCAATGGGCAGGTGGACATTGATGAGGCAGAGCTGGAGGCAGCTGCTTCCCAGCTGCTGTCCCTGACTTACCCGTTCAAGGGGTCCAGCAGCCTGGGCCTGGCGGGCAGCCCCGGCAGCCGCAGTGGCAGCAGCAACAGCGGCAGCCTGCGCAGCATGGGCAGCACAGCCAGCAGCACCAGGCAGCCGTTTGGGATCTTTGTCACTGGGCACAGGTGCGCTGTTGAGGCTGGACTACAGCGTGCGCTAAACAAGGCCTGTCGCTTTGGCGGCTGCTGCAAGCCACCACCCTCCTGCCAACCCCACCACCCTGCCACCACACCCATTCCACGCAGCCTGGGCGGCGCTGTGGGCACGCTGTGCGCTTTCGACATTGCCTGTGCGCTGGAGAACTGGGGCTATACCACAGTGACCAGCCCGTTCAGCGCCGTAGACGCCGCAGCAGCAGCGCCAGCAGCAGCAGCGCCAGCAGGCACTAGCGGCAGCCGCAATGGCGTCGGCAGCGGCGGCGGCGGCGGCGGCGGCAGCAGCGGGGGNCGGCGGCCATAGCAGTGGCAGCGGCGGCGACGGCGGCGCGCGAGGGCGGCCGGTGGCAGTGAGTTGCTACATCTACGGCGCGCCCCGAACCGGCAACCACGCATTTGCCAACGAGCTGGTGCAGCAGGTGCCAGACACTTGGGCTGTGATCAACGACCAGGACCTGGGTGCGCATCATATGCTGCTATTGCCGAGGACAAACCGCGGTGTGAAGACACGCTCTGCACTTTGTCCTGGCATTGTTGGCTGGGGCGCCTGCCTTGGCCATGCAAAGCCTTGCATGCGTGCTTGCGCCTGTGCCCCTCACGCCCTGCCTTGCTCTCGCCATGGCCAACCGTGCTGTGCAGTGGCCAAGGCCGGCAAGTTTTTGTTCCTGTTCAAGCGCTGCGGCCACGTGGTGCTGATCAACCCGGAGGGCGACCTCATCGTCAACCCCAGTGAGCTGACTGGGCTGGGCTGGGCTGGGCTGGGATCAGCTGGCTGCCTTGCGAGCGTGTGCCACAGCACAGCAGGTTGAGAGATGTGGCCAGTGACAGGCTGGACCTGTAGCCAGGACAGGCATGGGCGCGCCATTCATCTGCAGACTGCCGACCCACGTCTGCTGGCCTTGGCCTGCTGATCCGACCCCCACTGTCCGCCCTCCCCGTCTCCCCAAAACCGCCGCAGGCTTCCTGGAGCTGAACGTGCAGCGGTCGACGTACCACGCCTCGGTGTCGCAGCACCTGCTGCTGAGCTACAACAGGAGCATGGCGGCCATCCTGCGGGGCCAGCACGAGGGCAAGAACGTCAGGTGTGGGCGGGGGTGGGGATGTACAAGGGAGCATCAGAACAGCTGAAATCAACAAACGTGTGCAAGGGTGGTGCTGCTGTGCATGTACTTGCTGCCGGTGAGCGGGCAGTTGGGCCCGGTGCCGGCCCTGCTCCACCCGTTGCTGACAGCATCACTTCCACCTCACTGTCCCTACCCTTCACAGCGGCGGCATGGAGGCCATGGTGCTGCTGACCAGCAACCCCGCTGTGCGCGAGCTGCTGGTGCGCCCGCTGGCCATCCGCATGGTGTCGCTGCGCCGCTACATCAACAACAGCCTGCCCTCTGTGCCAGAGGCAGCACATCCCTTTGGCGGCAGTGCGGCAACAGCTGGCGAGCCGCAGGCCATAGCGGCGGCGGCGGGGCGGAAGGAGGCTGACCTCAGCGGCATGGGAGAGGGAGACGAGGCGGCGGCGGTGCCGCCCGGTGGCGAGGCCGGCCCGCTGACCGGCATGCAGCGCCTGGCCTCCACTGTGCGCGAGATGGCGCAGGGTATGCTGTGAGGCGAGTTGACCCGTGTGGCGCTCGTTTGCCCATCTGACGTCTACATTTTGGCATTACAATGTAGACCCATCCTGACGTACATGCTGCCGCACATGGCGGCCAGTTCAACTGTTGCAGCAGCCATGGGTGGCATGGGTGGCATGGTGGGTGGTTATTTGCAGTAATGAGTGGCATGGTATAGGCATGGAGGCATGGGGGGAGTGGTTCATGTCCGAAATGCGCACAATACAGTCGTGCTCAGGAGGGCAGGGCAGGGGCGGAGACGGCCTCGGGAGCGGCGGCCAGCGGGGCCAGAGCGGGACCTGGTGCCGGTGCCGGTGCCAACCTGGCGAGGTCAGGGGGCAGGATGCAGCCGGGGGCGCGGCAGGAGGCCTTGCACTTCTCAAGCATGTATGCCGCACTGCACGGCGAGGGCAGGGGAAAGCTGAAGTTGAAGTGAAGTCTCAAGCAGTGGGATGCCTTATCGCTGTAGAGCGCTGGAGCAAGCAGGCTGTGGGTGGATGTTTTGGCAGCAGAATTTCAGGCACAAGCACATGCAGATGCCACTCACTTGGCTGTGCACTCGCCAGAGTCAGCCCAAAACTCGCAATTTTCGTCAGAGTCGGTGCAGGGCAGGGCAGGGGGGTTTGCCGCAGGCAGGGCGGGGGCCTTCACCTCCGACGGGGTGGATGCAGGCTGGGGCGAGGCTGGCTGCAGCGTGGGAAGACAAAGGCACTTGCGCATGCATCTCAGCCAGCCGGCTGCGTGCCAACTGCTAGACAACAACCGGCTCCTTTACGCCTTGTAGACAACATTCGTGCTACCCCACGCGTCACCTTTTTCTTGCACTGGTACGTGTCCCTGTCGCACTCAGAGTCATCAGAGCAGCCGGTTGCCAGGCATCCCTGCAGAGCGCGGCAGTCAGGGAGCCACGACCATTGTGCATGCCATGCCGTGTGCATGCTATGCCCCAGGATCACAGGAATGATGCTTGCAAAGCACAGGGAGCGGATGTGGCCCACACGTGTGCACAGCGCACACCCACCTTGGGCTTGCACTGGGTGCTGTATGTATCGCACTCATAGCCGCTCTCGCAGCCAGACGCGAGGCAGCCCTGTATGCGTTGGAGGGTTGTCATGGGATGTTAGGAGGCAGCGCTGCAACCTCGGTGTGGCGGCGACTCATGTCAAGAGGTCGATTAGTCACAGCCGATTGACGAGCAAGCGTAACGTATACGCAAGTCTGCAACCCATGCATGCCTGAGGCTGGCATCTGCCGCTGGACTTGTCGCACTCGTATCCGTTGTCACAGCCTGTTGCGACACAGCCCTACACAGGCAGGAAAGCGGTTGCGGCTGCCGTCAATCGTTGGCCGAGCTGGCTGCCTGTAGTTGACACATTTAGTTCAGATTGCATCGTGATGGCCTTGGCATTGTTGTCCGCTCCCCTACCATGACCGCACCACTGGCGTGCAGGAGAGGCTCGACGAAGGGTTGCATTCGTAGCCAGTTGAGCAGCCGGTTGCGACGCAGGTCCCAGCAATGACCTTGCATTCATCCTTTTTCGGCCACCAATTGTCTATGCAGGTGTATCCTGGGGCGCAGGGCTTTTTCCCTCCAGAACAGCCCTGCGCAGGAGAGGCGGTCGGCAAACTCGGTCAGCCCAGGCGTCACTGATGCAATGTAGTGAATGTAGTGAAACATCCACTCCATTGCATCGCAGTCGGTGACGCATGGATAGCTTGCCGCTGTCCCCACCACTTGCCTCGCAGTCGACCAGGCACCACAGCAGACTGCGGCCCCGGCGAGCGCCGCTCAAGCCGGCAGTGGCACCGTCAACGGCCGCCTTGCGCCCCATGTGGGCGTTGTCTGCACCGTCACCGGCCGCCACCACCACCGCCACCACACCTGCGAGGCGGCGAGCCAGCATTATTCAAATCGACATAAGGTGTAATCTATAAGGTGTAACATGTTATGGCGAGCTCTGGATGAGACCGAGCAGGCAACAAGGATGCGGGCCAGGCAGGCGCAGGCGACCGGACGCGTCCCTGCAGGGTAGCGGCGGCGCCGCCGCGACACCCTTACCCAGCAAAAGCAGAAGCCGCATCGCGCTGTTCATGGCGCGCCTTCCTACCCTGCCACGTGCCAAAGAGAAGCGTCAGCGGTTCACGGGAGTCCATACACGACAATGCGAACACCGCCATCGCCACTCTCTGCAGCCGGCTACCGCAGTTTAGCGCTGTTTAACGTTCGAAAATGCTGGCGGCGGCGTGTTCAGGAGAGTTCGCTTCGACGGCGGAGAGCGCTACCGCAGCTCTCGCTGATCTCCGGCTATTCTTACCTCCTTGCTGCCTCTGAGACGGTAACTCGCGCGCAGGCGCCAGAAAAGCAAGCTTCTGCGCTCAAATACCAGTCATGGCACCTCCATGCCGGTGACCTGGCGGCGGCAAGCAGGAGATTCACCTGAGATTCAGTCGCAGGCACGCGCATCTTGTGTGATTCAGGCCCTGCCTTGCTACCTCACCCAGCCCTCCTGGAGCTCAGCATGCAGGGGGTAACTTGCTTCACCTCCTGCGCCTCACCCCAGGGCTACATGTGGGTGAGCATGCATATGGCCGCGTGCCCTGCGTTTGACTCAAGTTGAGCTTGTGGACCCACTCGTTTTCGCCTACCCCCGAACAGTCTCAACTCATTCAATGCTGACCTACAAGCAATACAAAGCCACTTAAGTTGCAAACGAGTCCCAGTAAATACACTGTCCTGCAAAATTGCACAGCAAAGCGCTGCTGCCTGCTCCTCAAGGCTGGGCAGCGCCCAGCTGCTCAGCTGCCACCCATCACTGCCCCTCAGCTGGGTGGCGACGCCAGCACGGTGGTCAGCGTGTGCACCGGGCAGGCCGGCGGCGTGTTGTAGCCTGCCGTCTGGATCTCCTCTGCTGCCGCGGCGCGAGCGGCGCCAGCCCGCCACGCCTCCTGGCGCCGAGCTTCAGCACGCGCTGCCGCCAGCTGTGCCGCCTCGGCCCGCGCCGCGGCAGCCCGCAGGGTCGCCGCCCGAAGCTCTGCAGCTTCCCGCTCAGCCGCAGCCGCTGCCTCCTGGCGCATCTTCTCAGACGCGCTGCGCTCCCACTGCTTCAATGCATCCCGCGTGTCGGCGCTGCCACCATCTGCCGCAATGCCGCCCTCCACCCCCTCCTCGTCCTCAGCAGCGTCCTCGTCCTCCTCAGCGATGCCCTCTGGCGCATGGCCAAATGCCTGCAGGGTGCAAGGGGCAAGGTACGGTTTGTAACCAGGCAAGGCAGCGGTGCTGGACAGGGTGGACGCATTCGAGTCCACCCGCGGCACCCCAATCCCAGCAGGGGCAGCCCACTTCCCCACTCGCCTTGACGAATGTGGAGCGCATGTCCCCGCCATGCTCCATGGTGTCACGTGCCAGCGAGGCCGCCACACGCTTGCGGGCTGCCGGGGTAGGGGCAACGCAGAGGACGGAGTGCCAGGAGAAGCCCGTCAGTCTGGGAGATGACCAGCCATGCGGCAGCCGGGCAAGGGCTGTGCACCTGGCTGTCAAACCGTGCTGTGCCGCCCAGGGCGGCGCCCACCTGTCACCGAGTCGCAGCGCAGGTGGCTCTTCATCCAGCTGACGCGCTGCGAACGGGGGCGAGGGTTTCTCGCTGCAATCTCAACCGGAACAAGCACGTCAGAGCCGTCAACGCCCCATGCACACACTCTAGAGCCGTCTCCCTATAGACACAGGCCCCCCAGAGCCTGCTTGCCTGGTAGATGGCTTCCTCCAGCACCTGCTCGGGCGACTTGGCCTCGCTGGTGGCCTGCAGCGGCCAGGGCAAGTTCGAAACATCGGTGGGGGCTGGACGCCACGCATTCTCAACGGAGCTTCACTCCGCCTGGCAACACCACTGCTGCTATCACGGCCACGAACCACCCCCGCAGCCCCTTCCATCCCACCAGGCGCAGCGCGTGCAGCTCCCGCTGCGTGGCATCTGTGCGGCTGGCATGCGGCGCCAGGCTGAGCACGCCGGTCAGCCCCGTGACAGCCTCAGCACCCTCCGCGGCCACCAGCTCCGCGCTCCAGTGCACCGCTGCGGTCGAGGTGGCAAGGGCTGGCCTGTTTTGGGCACAATGGGTGCAGCCGCGAGCAGTCACTGACGCAGGCACACAGGCCCTCAAAATGCAGTGTCTGAAACTGCGCACCCGCGTCCAGGATGCTGCGGGCTAGGTCAGCCGCCGGCGTCTTGAGGAAGGGCGCAGAGCGCAGCGCCGCCGTGCTCAGCTCCGCAGGCGTGGCGCTGCCGCCCTCGGCCCACAGCGACTTGGCCATGGCCCGCAGCAGGGGCCTCGGCGGGGTGAAGATAGGGCCGTGCTCCACCTGCGTGGCGGCCCTGCGTGGGGAAGGGAGAGGGACGAGGGCCGGGTCGCATTCTGAGGGATGCAAGGTCTGAGGGAGACGCACAGGCACAGCGGCAGTGGCGGCAGGTCCTGCGCTGCTGTCCTGCCAGGACAGTGCCCCATCCTCAGCTCACCAGGCCTCCAGCAGCTTGATCTTGTCGCCCAGTGTCTGCTTGCACCAGCGGGCCAGCGTGAAGGAGCACAGGGCGTCCAGCGCTGCGCCATCAGGCAGCTCGCCGCCAGCTACTGCTCGCCAGGCCTCCACCATGTTGGAGGGCGCCTCGCCACGTGCGGCCACGTGGTGCACCACGCCCTTGACGCGGATGGAGGCGGCGGCCAGGCCGTCACGCGCCCGCCGCAGGCCGGCCTTCACAGCGGCTGCAGGGAGGGGCGGGCCAAGTGGAGCAGGGGAATGAATGGCGGCAGGCGGGAGGGCGGCGGGAGCGGCGGCGGCAGCAGTCGGCAGTGCTGGGCGGCTGGAGATGGCTTCCCGAGAATTGCGAGTCATATCGAGCTGCGGCACGCCCCCCAAGACGCCCCCAGATGGCGTTGCTGGCCAGTTTTCGCCGCGGGAAAGGCGGGCTCGCGGTTTTTAGCCCAACCAGCACTCACTGCGCGCGCTGTGTGACACGCTGGGGCGCCCCAAGTTCAGCGCGGGCAGCTTCGGGGCCGCCTTGGGCCGCCCGCTTGCCTGGCCCTCCATCCCTCCCTTTGGCTGGGGCCCCAATCGGCAGTAGCAGGAGTTTGATTCCAGCTCCGAGTTGAACTACAAGGCGTCGAGAAGGGCACCGCAATGCTCCGCCGTCGCATGCGCCGCCTCCCGGTCTCATGTTGGCGATGTGCCTCTGTGCCTGCGCAGCTCCCCTTCCAACACGGCCACCTAGTGCTGTTTGCTCTTTAACATGCGCCTGCTTGCAGCTCTGAAATGGACAGCCAGCTGCGCAAACATGCTCAGCTGGCTGCTCCGCCGACGTCACGCCGCTGGGCACTGCTGCGCCGCCCTCTGCTGCTGCCTGCAACTGCCCGTGCGGCCGTGTTGGTGCTTTACAAGAGCTCTTGGCTACGCGCTTGCTTAGTACGGCTTCCACTTGCGCATGGTGCGCAGGTCCGCCAGCCGCCTCTTGTCCGCCTCAAACCGCTCACGCAGGTCCAGCAGCTCTGCACGCAAGGAAGACATGGGTGCAGCAGGTAAGCATGCGCGTACAGCCAATACCAGGCTGGTCACAGCTGCCTCCGCCTCCGACAGCTGGCGTGTCTCGCCCGCCTCCCCCGCCGCCGCGCAGTCCCGTCCCAGCCCGCCTCCACCCACTTCCCCGCACTCCCCAGCATGCAACCCACCGTTACGCCGATGCTCGCGCTGCTGGAAGCGGTAGAAGTCAGAGTGCGTGTGATCCTTCTTGGCCTTCTCCGCCAGCTGCGCCGCCGCCGCTGCACCCGCCACGCCCCCCACCGTGACGCCGCTCGCGCTGGCGTTCTTCTTGCGGCCCTGCAGGCAGTTTGGGGTGATGCAAGGAGGGGGCAATCAACATCAGTGTGTGGAGACGAGCAGGATGAGCCCCAACACCCTGTCTGTCTGTCATTCAGCACCCAACGGCTTCCCCCAGCCCCCAGCAGCTGCTCCCTTTCAAGGAACACGTCAGTCTGGCCCCAGCTGCCCCCGCCAGGCGCATCACCCCCGCACGCCCACCGGGGCATGGGGTCCATGCTGCCACACCCACCTTGTGGCGCTGCACCACGGTCCAGCCCTCCTCCTCATTGGCCTTGAGGGCCGCCGCACGCTTCGCCGCATCCTCCGCCTCCCACTCCTCCATGTACTCGTCCAGCGCCGCCTGTACCAGGTGGAGGTTGAGGAGAGTGCAGATGCCATCTGGACACGACTCGGATGAGCGATCACGTGCCACATGTCCACACACCACAACTGCTGCACTACCAAGCGCCGAATCCAAGCCCAGCGTGCCTGCAGCTCCGCATTGCCCGGCTTCAGCGCCCGGTGCTCCTCCACCAAGGCTGCATTCCAAGGAACAGAGCAGGTGCACCGTGAAGTGACTAGCTTGCAGCCCATTTTTGCGTGGGGCAAGCTCAGCAAGTGACCTCCGCAGACGCAAGCCAGGCTGCCCCACCTGTGCGCCGCCTGTTGCCGCTGCTGCCTGTTCATACCAGTGCACCCACATACAGCCCTCACACCTTTGAGGCCGTGTGTTTCTTGCGGCTCTGGTAGCTGCAGCTGCACTGGCCGCCGCTTGCCGGTTGCCCGCATCAGCTTGTCACGTCCCGCTGCTGCCGCATACAGCAGCACCGCCGACACGCGGGTGCTGTGCAGCGCCGCCCGCTCTATCTCGCCAAACTGGCCAAACAGGTCCACCAGGGGGGTGCCCTGTAGCTGCAGCGGAATGCCTGCTACAAAGACAGCTCGGTCCTTGGGCAGGCCATCCTCAGGGTTGGAGTGCGGCCGCACGTAAAGGTAGCGCGTGAGCGGCGGGCCGCCGCTTGGGGAGATTAGCCGCACTGGCAGCACACGGTAGCTGGTGCTAGCCTCCGCCATGGCTGCTTGGTATCGAGGCTGCAGCAAAAAGTCCTGCGGGCAGCAGAGGGGCGGGCTTTGCAGGTGTCGAGAGCAGCCGGCGGCGGCGGCGGCGGCAGCGGCGGCAGTGCTCGGGCGGGTGCAGGTGGGGCGTGCGGGCCGCTTACCACTATCCACTCTCAATGCCAAACTGCCAGACGAGCCGTGACCGTGCGTAAGCGCCGCGCCTTGCCTACACACACTGCGCCCGCGCTGCCTGGGCCTTTGCAGCGAACGGGTGTTACGCTGAACGATTGTTCACGCTGCTACTGGCGCTCTGCGAAACGCATGCATGGAAATAGAGCAGGCCGCAGGCATGTGTTGCCATGCAAAGAGGCGCCCACCAAACTCGCCATACGGCTCCACAAACGAGATATTCGGTGCATCAATAATAGTTTGCAGCTGCAAGAGCCATGCTGCTCGCGGGCGTGGCGCCAGCGGCTTGCGGCCCGAGCTACAGCGTGGTCCAGGCAACCAGCACACGCTTCCAACAGTTGCCAACACCCTGGTCATGCGTTTGGAAGCTTGGACGCTCCATGCATGCAGTCGCTGGAGCGGCGGCGGCATCGGCGGCGGCGGCGGCCCGCCGCCAGCAGCGCTGCCACCGGCTGCCAATTCGCACAGCTGCAGCAGCGACCCATGACTCCGAGGCAGCCAGCATGGCAGACGAGGAGGAGTGGGTGGAGGTTGGCCGGGTGGGGCCGCCGCACGGCGTGCGCGGCGAGTTCAAGGTGCAGCCGCTGACCGACTTCCCGGAGGAGCGGCTGGGCACGCCTGGGCCTAGGTGAGGAGCGGAATGCCTGTGTTTGAGCAATTGTGAGGTTCTGTTGCTTGACGTCGTCGTGTACACTTTGCATGGCATGCTTCCAAACACTCCTGGGCCCCGCTCCCGCCCCTCACACGCAGGTGGCTGCAGGCGCCGGCGCCCAAGATTGGGCGGCGCGCAGCGGCCCCGCCTGAAGAAGTGGAGCTGGAGTGGGGGCGCATGATGATCAGCAAGGGCAACGAGGTGGGTTGCTGCCTGAGACAATCCCTGTTGATGCGAGGGGGTGCGGCCAGCAGGCACGCCCACTCAGCTCCCCCACGTGTTGCCACCAGCCTGGGCGCCTGGGACCGTTCTCCCCCACCCGCCACACTCCACGCCTCACCTGCTGCCCTCTTGGTCACCCCTGAACAGGTGTGGCTGGTGAAGCTGGAGGGTGTGGAGAGCCCCGAGGAGGCGGCCCTGCTGCGCGGCCATTCGCTGCTCATCCCCGCCTCGGCGCGGCAGGCGCTGGAGGACGAGGACGAATTCTATGTGCAGGTGGGCGGCTGCCTAGCGTGCAGCCGTGGGTGCAGCAAGCGTGTGTTTAGTCCCGCCCAGGCTTTGTTGCTGGTGGGCGGGCAAGTGAGCGAGCGAGCAAGCGAGCTTGCGGCCGTGGCTATGCAGCATCCCACAGGGGTTCCCTTGCTGCCCTGTCCCCGGACGCACTCCTGGCTACACGACCCGCTCTGCAGCGCCTCCTCATGCGCCGCTGTTGCCGCCCAACCTCTCCTGCAGGACCTGGTGGGGCTGGCCGTGGTGCTTCAGTCCAGCGGGGAGCTGGTGGGCCACGTGTCGGACGTGTTTGACGGCACAGGCACCCACGACGTGCTGCGCATCCAGCTGGCGGCCTCCCAGCTGGAGCGCCTGGCGGCCAGCAGCAGCAGCGGCGGCAGTGACGGCGGTGAAGAGGCTGGTGACGAAGCGGGCGAGGGAGGCGAGGAGGGTGAGGGCGGCAGCGGTGCGCCGGGCCCCCGCCACGTGCTGCTGCCGTTTGCCAAGGCCATGGTGCCTGTGGTGGACCTGGCGGCTCGCCGCATGGAGATCACACCGCCTGAGGGGCTGCTGGAGCTGGCTGCGCCATCCAACCTGCGGCGGTCGCGGCGAGAGAACCGCGGCAGGCGCGAGCGGCGCAAGCCGCGGCCGTTGCGGCAGTCGCAGGCAGCAGCAGAGGGCGGCGCAGCGGCGCCCAGCAGCGGCGACGGCAGCGGAGCCGCCAGCTGAGCATGTTCGCGCAGCTGGCTGTCCATTTCAAAGCTGTAAGATTTACACAGGCATGGAGCTTGCAGTGAGCAGGCATGGGGCTGAGCAGAGGGCAGCAAGTGAGCAGGGCGTGAGCGTGAGAGGCAAGCAGTGAAATGGGCAGCAGGGCAGCAAAGGGATATATCGTTCATACTGTGTATGAGGAGTGACAGGTCAAGGGTACAGGCGGAGGGGGTCTACAGGTAGGTGCCAGGCAGGGCTGGTAACCGGGGCAGCAAGGGCGCGCCCGTGACCGCAGGGGAGAGCGGCTGACAGGCCATGCCACATGCCGCTCGGCTGCCAGGCCATGCCACATGCCGCTCGGCTGCCAGGCCATGCCACATGCCGCTCGGCTGCCAGGCCATGCCACATGCCGCTCGGCTGCCA
>RRZL01000082.1:1535480-1554207 GCA_006782975.1 Chlorella sp. Dachan | reverse complement strand
GCCGGCGGCGGCGGATGCGGGGCCGGAGCCGTTTGCCCGGGAGGCGCGCTACTTCACAGAGGTCCGCACGCTGAACAAGGAGGTGCAGCTCACGCTGCAGGGCGTGAGCCAGGTGAGGTTGGGGAGGGGTGGGTTGTTGCAGACTCAAGGGTGAGGACGTTAGCTGTGCTGCTCGGTAGCTGGGCTGTGTGGCCCGCTCTGTGCTGCTCGGTTGGCCTTGCCGCTATCACACAGTTAGACAGAGTGGCAAGCCGGCATGGCCACCCATCCCCTTGTTGCGAACCGGTTGCTCCTCCCACAGTTTGGCGTGCTGGTGGGCAGCGTGCAGTTCCCGCCGCCGCCGGGCGCGCCCGCGCCGGCCGCAGGCGCCAACGGCGCTGCCGCTGCACCCGCTGACAACGACCTGGCGTCCGCTCTGGTCAAGGCGGGCCTGGCGCGCACAGCAGAGTGGGGCCTCAACATGATGACCACCGGCTCCTTCCGCCTGCGCGAGCTGGGTGGGTTTGCGCTGCTCTTGTTCGGATTGCAGTGTTTGCAACGATGTGTCTGCTGCAGCAGGAAGCTGCGTGTAAGGGGCTGGCAACGCGTCAACTTGCTACCTGTGCACAGCGCATGCTGCTGCCAATCCGACTGACCGCGCCTCCCTGCACTCTGCCCTGTCCCTGCAGAGCGCGCCGCGAAGCAGGGCAAGGTGGGCATGTGGCACAACTACGTGCCCCAGACCGGCAACTCCGCCAAGCTCAGGTGGGCAGGCCGTGGCACAGCGGATCAAGGCACTGCATGGTGCTGCGTTTGGAGCCTGGGGCTGCAGCGAGGTGTGGGGACCAGGCAGCAGTAGAGATCCGATCAACACCAAAGGGTGTGAGATCTGCGGGTCCAGGCGCACCCGCCAGCACGCTCTCCTCTGCTGTGCTGCCAGCTGTCGCCCATCTCTGTCTGTTGTCCTGCGCCGCAGCGACAAGTTCACGGGCACCGTGAGCGAGATTGTGTCGGGCGACTGCCTGCTGGTCAAGGACAAGGCGTCAGGTGGGGGCTGGTTGCGGTTTTTGAAGTGCCGTGCTAATCTGCTTGGAGAGAGCTTGGGGTGGGGCGGCACTCGTGCGCGGCGCAGCAACTGTGCTGGCCCTCGCAGTGATGCGCTTCCTGCATAGCAGCCACTGCATGTGCTTGACTGATCGTCACCGTTGGTTGCGCCGCTGGCTTTGCTCGCAGGCGTGGAGCGGCGCGTGAACCTGAGCAGCATCCGCACGCCGCGCATGGGCGCGCGGGACCGTGCCCCCGAGCCCTGGGCTCAGGAAGCCAAGGAGTTCCTGCGGTGCGTGATGTGGTGCTTCTCTCCTGCTGCCTGGTGGCCAACGCTTTTGCATTCCACTTGTGCGGATGGTCGTGGTCTACGTGCGTGCGACTAGCTTGCATTAAGCAGCCGCGCACTGCCCGCCACCCAAGCTGCCTCACAGCAGCGTGCACTGCTCTACTTGCGCCCCCGCAGGCAGCGCCTGATTGGCAAGGAGGTGCAGGTGTCCATGGAGTACAACCGCAAGGTGCAGGTGAGGCAGGCCGTGCGGCTGCATGTGTGTGGGCTGTTTAAGGTGTCAAGGAGGGATGTGATTGGAGGGGGCTGGCAGTGCTGCCTAGCTGGTGGCCGCCTGCCGGCACGACGGAAGCAAGGTGCACAACGGTACAGTGCTGCTGTTTAACACCACATCACCACGTCACACCACCGCCACCACCTGCTGCAGCCGCTGGAGGGCGGGCGGCCGGTCGATGCGCGTGAGATGGCGTTTGCCACTGTGACCATCACGGAGGGCTCGGGCGCGGAGCAGAAGGTGGGTGGTGGGTGGGCTGCGGCGCGGGGTTGCATGGGCTGCGGCGGCGGGGTGAGTGGCGGCCCAGGGTCCCCGCAGGGAATGATGGTGCAAGGCGGGTGCTCACCCACCCCCACATTATGCAAGGCTGGCCAGCCACATGCCCCTCCAGCCACCAACCTCTCCCGGCCATGCACTGCAACCCGATTCGGAGTGTGCAGGCCAACAATGTGGCGGAGATGCTGCTGATCCGGGGCCTGGCCCAGGTGGTCAAGCACCGCGCCGACGAGGAGCGGTCAGGTGGGGGGCAGCTGGGGGGCAGTCGGTTGTCGGGCTGCCGGGTCGCTGGCCTTGTGGCCCATGACGAGCTGAGCCGTGCCCCGTGTTGCCATCATGCAGCATTTGTCTCGCCTTGACTGCTCAGGACAACCCGTGCCGCTCCGCTGGCTTGATGCCCCCCCCGCCCTCACCCCCCACCTGTTCACCCCCTGCAGCCCACTACGAGGACCTGATGAACGCGGAGACCCAGGGCAAGCAAGGCAAGAAGGGGCAGTGGAGCAGCAAGGAGCCGCCCAAGCCCCACGTCAACGACGTCTCCCTGCCCGGCACCTCCACGCGGTGAGTGGGCTGGGCGTGGAGCCCTGCATGCGCAGCCGGGCGCTGATGCCAGCGGTTTTGTGCTATGCAGGAGGTGGGCGATGTATGGCTGAGTCTGGCCGACTGCATGTGAAAGGGGAACCAGCCTTCCATCCACAGACGCGTCCCTGCCCGCCACGTGCAGGGCCAAGCAGCACCTGCCCTTCCTGCAGCGCGCCGGCAAGGTGGCCGCCGTCTGCGAGTACGTGCTGTCCGGCCACCGCGTTAAGGTGGGCTGCGCGCTTCAACACCGATAGAGCTGGCCGGCCAGCGCTGCGCAGGGGACCAGGTCACACTGCAACTGATGCTGCTGCACTCTGTGCGTGCAGGCACTGTTATAGGCTTATGCCGTTCAACAGGCACACGCGCTGCCCGCTGCCCGCCCTGCACTGCCCGTGAAGCTAGTCTATTGCTCCAGCAACGACCCACTTGCTTGCACGCTCTGCCTGCTCCCGCTGCGCAGCTGCACATCCCCAAGGAGGGTGTCACCATTGCCTTTAACCCCTCGGGCGTGCGCTGCCCGCAGCGTGGCATGCCAGCCGCCGCCGGCCGCCCCGCGGTGGAGGTGAGCGTGCTGGTGTTAGAATGCGCGCGGCAGTCGGCAGCAGTGTGTGTCTATGCTGCCGTGCTCTGTGCAGCATCATGCGCTCTCTCCAGCTGATGAGTTAACTCCTCAATGGCAACATGAGCGCCGTCAACTCCTCAATGGCACTTGCGACATGAGCGCCCCTGCCCTCACTGCCGCCCCTGGCGCAGGAGGAGCCGTACTGGGAGGAGGCGCTGCAGTTCACGCGCGAGCATGTGCTGCAGGTGGTTCGCCTGCTGCTGGCTCAAGCCCCGCGCTGGGTGTCGATGCGCTGCGCACGTCGGCGGGGGTGCAGCTCCCTGGTCCGCCTGGCTTGCGTTGTATTGCTCATCTTTGGGATGCCGCACCTGCTCTGACCTGTCCTCCCCCCAACTTACAATGAGCGCAGCGTGATGTGGAGGTGGAGGTGGCCAGCGTGGACCGTGCCGGCAACTTCCAGGGCACGCTGCGCGTGGGCAAGCTCAACCTGGGAGGTGAGGGCCGGGGGGCACAGCTGGGGTGCCAGCCCAAGGCAGTGGTTGGGGTGCAAGCCCAAGGCAGTGGCAACCCGCAAGGTTTCGGGACATGTCTAGGCACGCCGCAAGGGTTTAGGGGGATGTGCACTGTGCCTGGCCTCCTCACATTGCTGCCTCCCCTCCCTGCTCGTGCAGTGGCGCTTCTGGAGGCGGGCCTGGCCAAGCTGCACCCCTCCTTCGACCCCTACAGCACCCCCGGCGGCCGCGAGCTGGAGGCGGCGCAGGCCAAGGCGCGCGCAGCCAAGCTCAAGGTGAGGCTGCGTGGGTGCCCAGTAGGGTGTGGTTTGGTTCGGGTTGGTTTGATTAAAGCGGCGACGGGTCGGCGGAGGGTGGGCCACCAACTGCGTGGCATGCACCGAGTGTGTCCGCTGCACACGCGCTCTCAGACACCCCTCCAAGCCACTCGCTGTCCAGGTGTGGGAGAAGGACGAGCCCGAGGTGGCGGCAGAGGGCGAGGAGGAGGCCGCGGGCACCTCTGCCACCGGCGGCGCACCTGGCGCCCGCGACGCCATGGAGATTGTGGTGTCCGATGTGACCGACGCCAACGTGCTGCACGTGCAGGTGACTGAGGCTGTGCTTTCCACTCACAATGCATCGGCGTGATGGCGGGTTGTTGGAGGAAGCCGGGCGCTGCCTGCACATCATCCCTGCCCAAGTGGGGGTTCACATGGCAGTCCTCACAGCAGTCCTCACAAACTTGGTCATTGCCTCACCGTACCTCTCAAGATTGTCTCACACACGTCTCGAGACCCTCTGGCCCGCCCGCAGGTCGCCGAGGAGCCGCGCGTGATGTGGGTGGCGGAGCAGCTGGCGGGCCTGAGCATCGGCGAGATGCCGCCCCCCACGGTGAGCGCCTTGCCCTGCTTTCGTGCCTTGCACTGCTTTCTGGCGTGGCCGGAGGTGTGGATGGGTGTTGGGCGCGTATTGGTGGTCGACAGCAGTGCATGTCTACCGCGCCTTTCTACTCACCTCCACCCTCGCACTTCCGCTCAACCCCTCTGCAGGCGCCGCTCAAGGCGGGCGAGAAGTGCCTGGCGCAGAGCGCGTCGGACAAGCAGTGGTACCGCGCCAGTGTGGAGAAGGCGTACGCCGCGGACCCGGTGAGTAGTGTGGACTGCTTGGTGATGCTGAAAGAGCAGCTGTGCCCAGACAGTTGTAAGATGGTACCACGCTCGCATCAGCAGTCGTACGCTGCGGACCCTGCGAGTACTGGACACTGCTAGTTTTGATTGGGCCGCTGGGCGCTCGAGAGCAAGCTGCACGCCTAGCAATCGAGTGCTGCAGTTGGATGCGGAGATGCGGCTCTCAGAGCTTGCTTGCGTCCTGTTCCGTGCCGCAGACCGCCCCCAAGTACGACGTGCTCTTCATGGACTTTGGCAACCGCGAGCACGTGGCGGCGGGGCAGGTGCGGGCTGTAACCGCCTGCTTGCGTGCATGCCCTGCTGGCTTGTTGCATTTGGCCTGGGCAGTGCTGGCCCCCTGAGCCGCGTTGGCCAACTAGTCACCGCCCCGCCCCACCCGCCTGCCCAACCCGCCCCATCTCTGCTCTCAGGTGCGGCCGATGCCGCCGGCGCTGGCTGCGGTGCCCGGCCAGGCACACCAGGCGTGCCTCGCATTCATCAAGGTGGGCTGGGCAGCGTGCACTGGGGGGGTGGGGGGAGCGCCTCACTATTGTCCTGGAGCAGTCCCGGTTGCCGCTGTTTTCGCCCGGTGCTTTTCAGGTGCTGAGCGCCTCCCACACTCCTGCCGCCGCTGCCTCGCCTGCAGGCTCCCTCTGTGGACGCTGAGCACGGCGTGGACGCTGCGCAGTACCTGTGGCAGCTGGTGCGCCACGTGTGCCTTGCTGTTTCGTGCCGCATGTTGCTTGCGCGTGGTGTCAGGCAGCGGCAGCAGGCGCAGCTTCTATTGCTCGTGTAACCTCCCCTTCCACCAACAACACACTGTGCGCTGGTGCAAACCCTACCGGTGTGTGCAGGTGGGCGGCAACCGGCGGCTGACGGGCCACGTGGAGCGGCGGGAGCGGCTGGCGGCGGCCGGCAAGAGCTGGGGCGCCCAGGTGGGTGGGCGGCAGTGCCCGGGGCATGATTTTGCCTCTGAGCGTGATGGCTGGTTGGTGCTTGCGACCAAGCAGTCCCTAAGTGCCTGCATGAACCTCTCTCCTGCTGCCATTGGCCTCCTGCTCGTCCGCAGGCCCCCACCAAGCTGCACCTGACCCTCATTGAGCCTGGCAGCGACGACTACAAGCAGAGCGTCAACGGGCGGCTGCTGGCGGCGGGCCTGGCGCGGCTGGTGGAGCCCAAGGGGCCGCAGGTGGGCAGTTTGGATCCGTCATGCTTAAAGCTTGTGCAAGGGTTGCGTGGGCATGCAGACCCGTGCTGGTTGGCACGATCTGTGCAGCGCCGACGCATTCCCTGCTCCGGAAAGGCCCAAGAAGGTACCCCTGATGGCATGCCAGGCACGCACGCGCGTGCCCCGGTCGCTGACCCAACCTCCGCCGCTCCTCCCTCCCAGAACCCCGAGACCGCCAAGGTTCTGGAGGCGCTGCAGGCGTGCCAGGAGGAGGCGCGGCGCAAGCATGTGGGCATCTACGAGTTTGGCGACGTGGACAGCGAGGAGGAGGACGACGGCGGTGCGTGGCTGGCTGCGTGGGTGGATCTGCGCGTTGTACAACTTCTCTCTCCCTTCTTTAAACCAATCTTAAAGGCCTGTGGCAGTGGTGGTGCGTGTGTTTGGCACTGGTGGCAGTGCGTGTTGACTGTGCATGTGGCAGGCCAGTGCCTGTGTATGTCAGCCCGCCGCGCTCGTGAGCACCGCCGCAATCACCCGCCATCTGCCCCTGCAGGCTTCCCCGCGCTTGGCGGCAAGCCCGGCGGTGCCCGCGGCGGCCGGCGCTGACCGGCGCATGCGTGCAAGGCTGGCACCCACACCGTGATGCCTGAAGCGCGGCGTCTGTCATGCGGCAGCACATTCTGCCTCCCGCCTTTCCTGCATGCCTCTTCTAAGCAAAGGAGGCCGCTGCTCGCACGACAACCGTGACGCATGCGTGCGCGGTGGTCACACTGTTACAATGCCACAGAAGAGAGCGTCGGGGAAGGGAGCGCTGAACACAAACGGGCGCTGAAAGGAAGGATGGATGGCAGCACCGCTGGCAGCAACCAATGCAGCTGGTGCTCTGCCTGACACCGCAGGGATCGGCAATGTCGCCGTGTGCGGCTCAGTCGCATAGGGCGCGCGCTCAGTAGTCTGCTGCGGGTGAGTCAAAGTCGTCAAAGTCGTCCATGTCCTCCAGGCCCTCGTCGTCCTGGTCCTGCCAGGGCAACGCGGCGGCAAACAAGGTCCTTGGCAGGGCAGTTCCGGCAGTTCACCTACTGCACAACACGCAGCAAGCCAGGGGCGCCACATCTGCTACGAGCAGAGTGCCCTCCCACGGCTGCGACTACGCCAGGGGCGCCACATCTGCTGCGAGCAGAGTGCCCTCCCACGGCTGCGACTACGCCAGGGGCGCCACATCTGCTGCGAGCAGAGTGCCCTCCCACGGCTGCGACTACGCCAGGGGCGCCACATCCGCTGCGATCAGAGTGCCCTCCCACGGCTGCCGACCACGCCAGGGGCGCCACATCCGCTGCGAGCAGAGTGCCCTCCCACGGCTGCCGACCACGCCAGGGGCGCCACATCCGCTGTGAGCAGAGTGCCCTTCCACGGCTGGCGACCACGCCAGCAGCCCCCTCCCTGCCGCACCTGGATCAGGTCGCGGTAGCTGTCCTCGTCCCATCCGCCCATGATGTCGGCCTGCAGAAGAGGACAGTGGGGTGATGATGGAGCAGTGCAGCAGAGCCCCTGCATGCCTCTCGCACCGTCTGCAAACCACCAAGCAGTCTACAGGGCACGGCATGCAAGCCGCGCAGTACCATGCTGGCGCCGCAGCACGGGCGAACAAAGGAGGGGTCTGAGTTTGGCCAACACGCCGGCAAAATGCAGCTGCACAACTGACGCAAGGCACAACACACAGCACGGCACAACACCCAGCAGCAGCAGCAGCAGCAGCACTGCGCAGCACAGCAACAGCAAAGCAGCGCACCTCTGGCGTCAGCTCGGGTGCAGCCGTCTCGGCATCGCTGACCTGCTCCATGACTGCAAAGCCTTGGCTCAGCGCATCCACGCCGGCGGTGCCCGCAATAGTGGCCGCCAGCCAGGGCACGCCGTAGGCCTGCGGTGCGGCACACGCAGGGAGACGGCGGAGGCGAGGTTGCACATTCACCACTCTGGAGCTTGGCGGTACACTCTGAAGGATGGCGGGCAGTTGCAGCAGCACAGGAGCCGCAGAGAGCCGCAGAGGGCAGCAGAGGAGCCGCGGCGCTGGCACGACAGGTGCATTGCCCACTGATTACGGCATGCAGCGCCGCAGCTGTGCTGCGCACCCGGGGTGCTGCTCCTAGGTCCGACAGCCTGCACCTGCTGCCAACCGCGCCACCCCACCTTCCACTGAAACCCCTCCAACAAAGCAGCACAGCTGCCCACCTCCTCAAACTCTGCCTCATCAATTGTGCCCATCTCCAGCGCCTGCTCCAGCGCTGACAAGTACTCCAGCACCCGCTGCTGCTCCAGCACGCTGCATGGAACGGTTGGCGGACACGCACATGCCTGGTCGTGGCACTGGTGTGTGCGCGCAAGGCTGGCGAGCGATGCGGGGCAGCTGCCTGCGATGTCTGCTTGCACAACACAGCAGGCGGCGCTGTCAATCCCCATGTGCGCAGCCTGCAGGGGCCCCGCCACCAAGGCGTCAGCCGGCAGCCAGCACTGGACCAAAACCGCACGTGCTGCAAGCCACCAGCTGGCCAGTGTGCCCGGCTTGCCTGAGGGACGGCGTGCCGGACTTGCGGGCCACCACCACATCGTCCCACTCAGGCAGGCTCTCCCCAGTGTCGATTGTGACCACCTCGTCCCTGCGGAGCGGCAGCAGCGCTGAGTGGGGCGGGGCGTGAGCGCTGCGGTTGCCAGGCGTGCCGGCACATGGCAGCTGCGTGCCGCACGGCAGCGCACAACCGGCACGACGGCGCACAACCAGCAGGCATTCAACCGCCTTGGCAGCCAGCAGCTGGGGCAATCACCTGATGCGCAGGCGCAGCTCGTGGTGCGGCGTGTCAGGTGGCGCAAGGCGGTGCACCTGCGGCAGGGGAGGCGCGACAGGAGTGCAATGAGGGGCGCACAGAGTGCCGCAGCTTTGCGGCAACTGCGCGGATGCGCTGCAACTGCATTTGTGCACTGCAATTGCGTTGCCGCAATGCTGGCTTCTACCAGGCGCGCACCTCACAGCGGCGAATGGTGGCTGAGCGTGAGTCCAGCACGAACAGCTCGCTGTCAAAGTCCAGCGTCAACTGCGGCTCCCGGCTAGCGATTGGCACCAGGTAGTAGCGCCAGACCTGCAGACGGAACAAACAGCCGGGCCGCGCAGGGGTCGGCAGGAGCAACAGCAGCTGCTGCGACCTTGCAGGCTGCTCAAGCAAGTTGCAACCACCGCACCACGCAGCAGCGTCCTCTATCGCAACAGCGTTTTTGGCACCCAGCCAAGCTGCTGCCGCGGCCACAACCCTCCACCGCCACACAGCCAGTCCCTCCAGCCACGCACCCAGGCCTTTGCCGCCCGCTCCTTGACCGTGTCCCCGCTCCAGTAGCTGGTCCACGGCACTGCATGGTACTGCCGTGGCGCCGGCAGCTGCAGCTCCTCCAGCCCCTCTGGCCGCCGGTAGGACCCCGCCGCCGCCTCTGCCGACACGTCTATGATGCCGCCGGGGCTGCTGCTGCCTGCCTCCTCGCCCGCCTCTGCCCACGGGTTTTCGCCGATCACAAAGCCCACTTTCGTGGGTGCGTCGGTTGTGACGTACATGTCGGCCAGGTCCAGCCGGCCGTCGGGGCTCTCTGCAACCAGGAACTCGCAGCCCTCCTGCATAGTGGTGGACGAGGGGCGGTTGCAGGTGAGGGGAGGGCACACGAGGGTTGGGTGGGTGGCCGGCAGTGCACCTCGGCAACCTTGTTCCAGGCCGGCCAGGCTGCACGGCACTGCACCCCATCAGCAACCCACCACCCCCTCCATCAAACGCACCATGAGGAAGGAGCGGTAGCCCTGACGGTCGGGGACGAGGGCGCCGGTAGGCGCCTCGGCTTCTGCTGCCGCTCGTGGCGCCGCCAGCCGCCGCCGCTGCCTGCTGGCGCGGGCGCCGCTGCTGCTGCTGCCGGCCCGCCCCTGAGCTGCAGGTGCTGCCACAGACGTGCTGGCGGCCCGCCGCGGCCTGTGGTGGGGCGCCCAGGCTGCTCGGCTGCTGCTGCTGGCCGTGGCAGCGCTGCGCGAGCAGCACGCCTCACGACCGCTGGTCATACGTGCCGCATGTGTGCTGGCGTGCAAAGCAGCCGCAGACATGGCTCTCGCCCGCTGCGACCGTCCTCAAGTCCAGCGACCGGGCCTTGGCAGCGCTCCAAACAGCTTTTGGGACGATGGCGAGTACATGCAGTGTCGCAGTTCGGCCGATGGCCGGCGCACACCGACTGCCAGCGCAGCATCCAAGTGCCCGCCCAGCGCACCACAGGGAGCCCACCAGCGCACCCACGCCGCCGTCCACGTGATTTGTGGATTCCGATCGTGCCATCGAGCCAGCCTGCAAGCCCGCACGCAGCCCCAGCCGAGCTATGGCGTCCGCAGCTCTCAGCCAGCCCTGCCGGGCGGTCCCGCAGCAGCGGCACCGCGCCGCCCGTGCCACACGCAGCGTCGTGTGCGCGGCGCAGCAACAGCAGGGGCCCTCGCNCGGCGCTGCTGCCGCAGCGGCGGCCGCCATCCTGCTGGCCTCCGGCCCCGCCAGTGCTGAGCTAAACAGGCTGGAGGCGCAGATCGGCGGCGAGTTTGGCATCGGCTCGGCGCAGCAGTACGGCGAGGCGGACGTCAAGGGGCGCGACTTCTCCAACCAGGACCTGCGGCGCGCCAACTTCACGGCAGCGGGTGCGCTGCGCAGCATGGGCTGCCTTGGCGCCTGCCCTGTGGGTTGGGTGACTGCAGCTGACAACTGGAGTTCGCTGTCGGTTGGTATGACTGTACTGGGGGACACCTACTTGGTGGCTCAGGTCCAACCTGCAGCGGGCGCGCCACCCCGAGATTCCGCCCTGCCCTGCCAACCCACCCCCGTGGCTCCCATCCCCCAACCCCTGCGTCCCTGCAGACTGCCGCGACTGCAACTTTAGCAACAGCAACCTGTCCACCGCCTACTTCATGAAGGCGAGTGCCGGCACTGTCGCTTTGGCAGTGTATTGTTGCATTTGCAGCCGGGGCCCTTGCTTGCTGGTGCGCTGGCACCCTCCACTGCTGTGCACCGGTCGTGTGCCGCGCCGACTTGCCGCCGCTGTGCCATCCCTCGCTTACAATTAACAGTTAAAGTACGCACGCGTGAAGAATGCAGACCCGGAGATGCGCTGCCTTTGCAACCTCCTCCCTTTCTGCGGTTCCCCCTCTCTCGCACCTCCCGCAGAGCGTGCTGGCGCGCGCCAACTTTGAGAACGCCGACCTGAGCGACACGCTGATGGACCGGAGCGTCATTGTGGAGGCCAACCTGCGCGGCGCGGTGCTGCAGGTGAGCTGAGCCGTGACTGTGAAGTGGGCTGCGACTGTGAAGCTGGCATTGCCTGCCTGCCCGCGGCAGAAGTTCGCCCTGCCTTGCCTGTATCTGCGTTGCGTGTGTGCGCCTGGCTCTCACCCGCACCCTCCCGCCCCTGCACTCCTCCCTCCCTCCAGCGCGCGGTGCTGACGCGCAGCGACCTGGCCGGCTCCGACATCTACGGAGCCGACTTCACAAACGCGCTGCTGGACAAGACGCAGCAGATGGTGGGTTTGACAGGCAGCAGTTGGCTGGGGGCCGAGGGCAGCGTCATGTTGCTTGCGACAGAGCCTGGCCCTGGCAGTGTTGCATCGCAGTGATCTGCCCTGCCTATGCCGTCTTGCGCGGCATCCTCTTGCGGCCCCCCTCCACCCCAACCACACATTCCAATTGTGCCCTGCCCTGACGTATGTTGCACATCTCTCTGCATCTGCGTCCCTCAGGCGCTGTGCAAGGTGGCAGACGGCGTGAACCCGGTGACCGGCGAATCCACCCGCAAGAGCCTCAACTGCGGCAGCAGCCGGCGCTTCAAGGCATCCTCGCCCAGCAACCCTGAAGGTGAGCTGGTTGCTGTGCAGTATGTGCAGTACATTCATTGCCCGCAGAGCCACTGCCACTTGGCTGCAAGCGGACGGACGCACATCGCCACTGTGCACCTGACTTGCAACCCCCCTCTTGTGCGCCTGCAGGCCCCCAGCCGTCAGAGGAGGAGAAGGCGGCCTTCAACAACACGGTGAGTGAGCACAGGAGTTTGCCTGAGAGGGACTGCCTGTGAGGAGGGCATTTGCTCTCATGAATGACATGCTCTCCCGTTTCTGATGGCTCACTTCTCCCTCCCAACTTCATGTTGCCCACCCACAGGTGCCTCTGTACCGCCGGTAGAGTGCAGCTGCTGAGCCTCAGGCGCAGGCTGGCTGCTGAGCCCACCAACCTGCGAGATTCGCCATCAATGAACGCACATGCCAGCGGCGGCCGCCTGATCAGCCCCAGTGGAAGCTGTAACGGCCGCCGCCGCCCGCTCGATTTTACCCCAAATGCCATTCTTTACTACCAGCCGGACAGAAGCGCCCCTGAGGGCGCCCCGGGCCATGTCCGCGCATCCGCTCTGGGGCCTGCCTTTTCCTGTACTCACTACAGCAGTTTGATGTTGCGATGCTGATGTTGTCGATGCTCCCTGATCTTGTTTTCCAGCTGCCTGCACGCCTGACTCGCCCCTCTGGGGAGGTGAGCTTGTGCGCGGCTGTTTGTTTTTCCTATGCCCACTTGTTCCCGCTGGATCACACTGAGCATGCAAAATCAACTTGAGACACCCAGGCATGCGGTGCTGCGATGCGGGGGCAAGCAGGCAGCGGCACAGTGTGGCTGCCAGGCCCCGGCTGTTTGAGCTTCATTTGTTTGAGCTTCATTGCGCTACAAGCTGTGCGGCCACCCACGCACGTTTGACTGCTGCTTTGCGCAGTGGGCTGCCGTCCACCAGCGGCTGCCTCACAGCTGGCCGGGGCGCTGGCCGTGCGGCCCCTCCTCCTCGGCGCTCTTGCTGCACATATTCGTTTGGAGTTTGGACAGACATGGTGAGTTAGGCGGCTGCACTTGCACACTCGTTGCCACCACAACAACAGCGCACCCAATGCCACACTTGCACCCCAACCAGTTCCACCCCCACCGCGCTGACCTGGTGGGGAAGCCCACTTCGGGGGTGCGCGTCTCGCCCGTGCCCTCCGTCCGCATCTTCTCCTGCACGACATTCAGGCAGTGGGCTGTTGGGTGTAGCACAGCATGTGTACCACGGCACGTGTGCGCACGCCGGCTGGCCGCAGCTGCAGCACGCTGGAGCCTGACCAGCTGTTCGCCAGCCCCTGCAAGAGCGGGCGCACCATGGCGACCTCAGTCAGGTTGCGCGCCCGCTCCGTCAGCGGCTCAAACCCGGCCTGCAGGCTTGGGAGGTCGGGCAGGGTGGCCATCAGTCCCATGCAGCTGGTCTGCCAGCAGGGCTGCACAGCAGGCAACAGGAACTGGTCTTTCCACCCGTGTACCGTTGCAACACCTCCGACTGCCCCCTGCCCGCCTTGTGCGTCTCGGTGTCGATGTTGGAGGCCACGCCGCCGCCCGACCCCTCGTGCTTGTGCTGCAGGGGTGTGCGGGGCACGGCGTCATATGGGGCAGAGCTGGGGGCTTCACCCAGGTTGCAAGCAGGCAGGCGCACAAACAGCCAGCAGGTGAGCAAACAGGAAGCAAAGCAGGCTCACCAGCGCCTTGTTGAAGCGGTCAGCCACGTCTGCAGGCACCATCACAGTCACCTCGCCGCCGCGTGCTGCAGGGAATGTAGCGGAGCGTGAAGGCGGCTGGGCACTCGGCGGGAGGGCAGCCGGCTGATGAATGCGCAGGTGGAGCAGAGGCGGATTATCCATGGTGCGCAGTCCAAAGCCTTGGCGGTGCCGCCCACTGACCTCGGATGGCGGAGGCTGGGATGCCGAATGTGACGCCCTCGCCCTGCCCGGGCACCGGCTCCGAGCTCTGCGGCGCCGCAATCACACAGGAACAGGCAACAAAGCGTTGGGCGCTCGCTGGCGGAAGCTGCGTCAGTGAGAGTCATCACCGGCGGCAGCGGCAGGCAGGAGCGCAGCAGGTGATCCAGCGCCCTGCTGGCCACGCGGGGCGCTTCTGTGGCCCTGCCGACTGCCCTGCAGGCGGTGGGGTGCGTCCAAGGCAGGGGTCCGGCTCCTGCGTGCTCACCGAGCCGCCGCTGTGGCCGCTGACTTCCTTCACGGCAGTTGCGTGCTTCACCATGGCTGTACTACGCAGATGGGAGCGTGCGGTGGAAGAAGGCAAAGGGTGCCGCTCGCGGGGAAGCTGCCGCCTTCATGCCGACGGGTCAGCGAGCATGAGAGCAGGCGCAGCGCCGGCGCTCACTCGCTCGTGTAGCATGGATGGCCTCACTCATCTGGAGAAAGACTATTTGCAGGGATGTGTGATGTGCTGAACAATTTGGATTGAATAGAATGCTACGCTACTCGCTAGGCACAAATGCAGGGATGCGTGCAAGCTGGAGGCCCCGCCTTCTGGCGAGGCTCTGCTCAGTTGGGAACTGCACGTGGACGGGCCATGGGGCCCAGCCCACAAACACGTGGCTGGCATACAGACTGACAAACAGGCCTGCTCCGGTCCAGCGCCGCTCAGTTGCCGCAGCCACAGGGGCAGCCGGGCAGGTGCGGGACCTGCGACGCCAGCTGCATGAGCGCCTTCAGGCTCAGGTGCTGCTTGGGCTGGCTGGCGGCCGCCGCCTGCTGCTGGCCTGCCGCCAGCGGCTCAGACTTGACAGCTGGCACAGGCTGGGCTGGCTCAGCTGGCTCGGCCGGCAGGCCTGGCTCGCGCTTGATGGCCGGCTCAGGCCGGATCTCCGCCAGCGGCTCCGGCTGGGGCTGGATCTGCGCCGCCGGCTGCGCCAGCTGTGCGGCGTCCGCGGTGGCAAAGGCGGCGGCCGCCTCCGAGGGCGCCTCCTGCTTCAGGCCCACCAGGCCGGCCCCAATCTTGAACAGCACGGCTGGCTTGACGTTTGGGCCGCCCAGCGCCCGCGCTGCCTGCGCCGCCTGCACCGCCGCCTTGGCTGCCGCCTGAGCCGCCTGGATCTCAGCCAGGCGCCGTGTGATGGCTGCAGCCTCAACCTCCAGCTGCGCCTCCACCTTCTGCGCATGGCGCACCGCGGCCTCCTGCTCCGCCTCCTGCTTGGCCTGCAGCGCCGCCTCTGCAGCTGCAGCGGCCGCAGCGGCAGCCATGTCGGCGGGGGCGCCGCTGGCGTGGGCCGCGTGGGCCGCCTTGGCAGGTGCAGCCATTGCCGGCGCAGCGGCAGGCATGGTTGGGGCAGCGGCCGCAGCATGCGCCGCCTGGGCCACTGTGGCGGCGGCAATGGCGGCTGCCTCGTCCTTCTCCTGGGCCCGCTTGCGGTCGCCGTCCAGCGTTTGCTTCCTGTTGGGAGGAAGTGGCAGGAGGGGGTGAGCGCAGTGTGATGGAGGCAGGGGTATGGCAGGGCCTCGGCTGAGACATGGCTGGCAGAAACGGGTAGGATCTTGCATGTCAGGGTCCCATTGAGGAATGCAGGCTGCATGCAGGGCGCTGGGCCCGCTTCCTTGCAAGCCCTTCCACCCATCCTCAGCAGACTGACCAGTAGTCCATCTCCGCCCCCACAGTGGCCTCGATGCCCACGACTGGGGGGAGGGGACAGGCAAGGCACACGCTACATCAGCATGCCGTGCACCCAAGTGCTGCCGCCCTGAGTCCCTCTCCAGAGCGCGCCACATTGCTTGCGCTCAGCGATCCGCACCTGTACAGCAACCCCCGCACAGCCTCGCCACTCACTGTTCTCGCCCTCGCTGGTCACCGCCTTGACGATGCGCAGGGGGCGGGTGGAGCTCGACTCGGCGCTCAGGCCGATCCTGATGGGCGGAAAAGGAGGGGTTGGGGCGGCGGGCGTTGAAGAACAGTGGACAGGCAGATCAGCGCATTGACTGCAGGGCTCGCACAGGCGGCTGCTGCTGGGCATGCTTGGCGAGCACTTGCGGTTGCAGCCCCCTCATACTCACTTGCCCCACATGGAGCGAGCGCGCAGCTGCTCCAGGCGCTGCAGTGAGGATGGGGAGATGGTGCAGGAACCAGTTGAGAAACTAGAAGGGTGCACAGCAGCCCACAGGGGCTCTGCAGGGCAGGGCGCGAAAATGCACGCCACCTCAGCCACCCGTGCACTGCAGCACGCACCGGCATGAGGGGCAGCACCGCCCCCGACAGGATGTGCAGCGACTGGTGGCGCCCGCCGACTGTGCACTGCGCGTTGGTACACGGGTCGCCATGCACGCAGTGGGTGTCGGTGTACTCATGCCTGCGGGGCAACACGGCAGGGGAGCAAGGTTTGGGGGTAACCAAAGATGACGGGTGTGGTTGTACGTGTGCGGTGGGGGTGTCTGCGTGCTCGTGCCTGGGAGGGAGGATCGCCAGCTGTCTCTTTGGATATTGGTTGCAGCCAAGGGCAGACACGGATTGCCTCGCAGTGGCCTGAAGGCCACTGCGAGGCAATGCACACCACTCAACAGGACGCGTGCCCCCTGCAGGCCAGCTCACCAGAAGGTCCAGGCATCCTCCGCCTTCTCATCTTTCACCAGGCGGTAGCCCTGCAAGGCGAGGTGAGGAGAGGGACACCGCCTGGACAGGCTGATCAGCGGCCTTCTGAGAGTTGGCAGGCACTTCAATGTGGGCCCGTGTAGCCCACATCCATGGCACAGCTTGGCGCATGCCACATGCAGCCATCCCAAGCTGTGGCCCAACCAACATGCATGCAGACAGCCCTCAACACAGCGACGCAGGCGCACCTTGTCCTTGAGCTCCTGCAGCGTCATGCTGCCGCAGTCACCCGAGTTGGGCCGCTGCAGAGGCGGGGTGCAAGGCAAGGACGGGAGCTGCGGGGTCAGCAGTTGCCGACTTGGTGGGCAGGGAGAAGGGTCAGCCGTACAATACGCAAGTGCCTGCCCACCTTCTTGATCTTCCCTTGGTCAGACCTCGGATCCCCTCATCGCAAACGCATAGCAGCTCACCGCGATGGCTAGCTTGGTGCTGCCGGTCACCGTCCTGCCAATCTCCGAGGCCAGCACGATGAGCTTGGGCCGCTTGGCGCCGCCCGCAGTGACCAGCAGGTCGCCTGCAGCGCAGCAGGCGGGCCACGGAAGTGAGCAGCAAGGGGTGTGCAGTTATACTGGGAGGGGTGGCCACCAGGCGGCAGACACACATTCAAGAGACGCCTTCATCTCCCAGCAGCCTTTCACCCCTCGTCCATCCATCCCAGGCGCACCCATGTAGAAGCCGCTGGCGTGCTTGTGCTCCTCGCCCTCAGCCGCCGCCATGCGCTGCGCCGCCTCGTCGCGGCGGGCGCAGGCGTCCTCCCAGCTGATGCCTGCAGCGGCGGTTGATTGGGGGTGAGGCACATGGGCATCAACTGATCGGTACACAGGGATACAGCCCATGCTTCATGGCAGTCCAGGCGGTTGGGGATGTGGACCAGCCGTGCCATCAGCCCCGACCGTCCCTCCAACAGGCGGCGCACCGCGGTCGATGGACAGCTTGACGTGGTGCACCTCAGCGCCTGCGGGTTGAATAGAGGATGCACGGGCCATGAACGGCGGCTGGCCTGTTTGACATGGCAGGCGCGGCGATCCCTTTCCACATGGCTGCTCACACGACTGCCCTTTAAACCACACCTGTCCACCAACCCTGCCCCCGCCCAATCCCCACCCGAATCAGTGTCACGGTTCACTAGGCTCTTGGCGTCCACGTGGCAGGAGGAGCCGCGGATGGTCATGATGCCTGCGCAATCCAACGGGGGAGGGGGAGGGACCCGGATACAATAATCAACCACTGAAAAAAGCTTTCTTCCCCTCCGCACTTTTGATAAAACTTACCATTGTCAAGCGCTCCCAGACTTCTATACGCGGAGATGACCTGCCAGGCGAGGTGTGGAGGGCACACGCAATCGCTGGTAACCGGAGGCTGTGGTGTCAGGAGCGTTTTCAGACCTGCGGCATGCATGGCTCTTCCTGCCCCACAGCAAGCAGCAGCACACCCTTGCCTTGTCCATGCTGGTTGCAAAGTATGAGAACAGCAGCTCCTGGTCCTCCAGCCGCATGCCAAGCAGCTTGTTCAGAAAGCTGGGGAGGACAGGGAGGGGAGGGGAGGGGGGTTGACACAAAGGGGTGACGGTTTTCATTTTTTCCCCTCCTTCCCTCATTCCGCACGCATTCTGCCCCAATCATGCTCGCCTTCGCACTTCGACCTTCTTGTCTGGCATGCGTGGCTGGCCAGAACAGTCGGGCTTTAGCAGGCCGACGCTCAGCAGGCGGGCGCGCATGAACTGCACAGAGGACAGGGGCGGTGAGGTGCAGGAGGATGGCCACCGCCTGAGCAGCAAGGCTGGGGTTCAAGCCCGTGGAGGAGACATTCAGCAGGCAGCCTGATCGAGCCACATGCAGCTGTCGGCCAGCACAGCAGTGAGCCCCACCTGCTTGAAGCGCTTGTCCGCCTCGGTGGCCGGCGCCTCCCCCTGGTCCGGCAGCAGCTGCATGGGGGTGAAGTTGCGGAGGAACCGTCGGCAGTTCAGTCAGCAGGCATTGCGCGAGCCTGCTGGGATATGTACAACGAAAATGGCATCCCAGCAGCTCTCTGCCAAGCAAGCCCCCAGTGCCAGCGGGCGGGGCACAGCCAATCCCAAACAGCTAGTGCAAACGATCAAAAGTCTGGAAAAGAGGGAGTGTTTACCTCTACATCCTGGAAGTCCTTGGGTACCTGGGGCAGTGGTACCTGCAGTTTCCAAGGAGTGGCAGTGCGGTTGGTGCTGGAGCTCAGGGGGAGTGGCAAAGTGATGCCGTTTGGTGAGCCACGCGCAACCCCAGCCACCGCCCAACCCGCCTGCACGTTGAGCTTGGAGCGCTGGCGGATGGAGCCAAACTCTTTTCCCAATATAGATGTGAGGCACAGGTCGAGCGCCTCGGCCCCGTGTCTGTGGGGCGGGGG
>RRZL01000082.1:1515808-1531495 GCA_006782975.1 Chlorella sp. Dachan | reverse complement strand
GCCGCCGCCCGCCAGGCCGCTGGGCACCGCGCGCAGCAGGCGCGTTCTCGCCTTCTGAGTCGCTCTCAGACGACTCGCTGTCATCAATGACCAGTCGGCTGGCTGGCCGCTTCTTGACGGCTGCCTTTGTGGCAGGGCCAGGCGCCTTGGCGGCAGCGCCGGTGGGCCGCTTGGCGGCAGCAGCGGCGGCAGTGCCGCTGGCGTGGCCGCGCGGCTTGCGAGTGAGGATCAGCTCGTCATCACTGTCGCTCTGTGGGGAAAGAGGTGACGGATTGGGTCAGTGAGTGAGCTGGTGGCTGGGCGGTTGGGAGGAAAGGGGGGCGATGGAGCGGTCAGCAGGGGCCAGCAGCCGCAGAAGCAAGCAAGCTTAAGCATAACCAGCAACCATAACTAACCTCGCTCAGGTCCACAATGCGGCGCTGGGCCGGCTTGGCAGCAAGCCCGGGTGCTGGCGCTGCCGCCGGCCGGCCGCTGCCACCAGCCACTGCCGCCTTCTTGGCGGGGGGCTGCGAGAAGAGCGGGAAGAGCTTGGGAGCGGCAGGAGCGGCAGCCAGGGGCGCCTGGCGGGGCGACATGGGTGCGGGCTGCTGCCCGCACTGCGCCTGCTGCGCCTGCTGCGGGCCACCCTCAGCGGCCTGCGCTGCCTTTGACAGGGCCTCCTTCAGCCGCTGCTCCTCGGCAGCAGCAGCCGCCTGCGTGGATGGCAGGGCATTGCAGCGGAACAGTTGGAGAGGCCTGGAGGGCTTCGCAGAGTTGAGGGGCGGTGCAGCCTGCGCCCGGGCAGCTCGACCCGCCAACTTGGGCCACGCCTCAACCTGCCAACAGACTCAGCGCATCCCTCCCAGCAGCCCACCAGCTCATCGGACAGCTTGTCGATGCTGCGGCGCCGGATGGCCGCCTCGATCTCCCCAAGCTTGGCCTGTGGTGGTGGGAGGCGTGGGAGGCAGAGGAGCAGTTGACTGGATGGTGCCAGCAGGGCATGGGGGCAGGCTCTGGCTGAGCAACCAAGCCCTTCACATGCCCGCACAAAGTCGCTTCATCCCCTCTGTACCGCCCTGAGGCAACCACCCTCACCTCGCCAGCCGCCACCTCCTCCTCGCTTGGCTTGACGTAGGGGTTGGTGCGGGCGGCGGACAGCTCGTCATGGGAGGGGTCGGCGGTGCCCGCCATGCGCTCCATCCTGCAAGGGTGGGGAGGGAGGGGCAGGGTACGGAGCAGGGGAGGGTGCCTTCAGCGACGGCCCCCTCCCATTCCAGCACGTTCCTCGACCTGCCTCTCACCTCCTCCTTCCACCTTCGCATTTGGCGTTGCCTCCCCCGCCCCCAACCCACCAGTGCCCCAGCGCTTTGACGGCGCCGAATATGACGGCGTCCACGTCCACGCCCGCCTCGCCGTCGTGGCGCTCAGGGAAGTGCTTGCGCAGGTAGGACTCCAGAATGAGGCGCGGGGCAGAAGCCAGGTCTTCAAACTCGTTGTTGTTGAGCTCGCTCTGCAAGCAGGCAAGCAAGGGGTGTGAGCAGCGCTGGGATAAGCAGCGCTGGTCGCCTCAATGTCCACTCCTTTCCTTCCGCACCTTGGCCTCTGCAAAACATCATATCCGCATGCACAATTCTCACCATCTGGATGGTCACAGCCTCTCCAGTCGATTGCAGGCCGATGATTGCACAGTGGCCATCGGCCAGTGCCTGCTTGGCGACGCGTACCAGCTCCGGCACCTTGCCCGCCATCACCTGTGCGCGGCGGGCGGGAGCGAGCGGTTGCCAAGAGCAAGCTGGCAAGCATCCCTTCATCTCATTCCAACTCTCTGGCACCCCCGCACCTGCTGCCGGAAGTAGCGCTGGTGGGCGCCCTGCACATGAGGCAAACACAGAGGTGAGTTGGGCCGAGTCGGTCCCAGGTGGGATACTGCCACCGCCGCCGGCCGGCGCCGCCAGCCGCCCCCGCCAACCACTGCCCGCCACGGCCGCTACTGCCTGCCCCACCCACCCAACACGCCCCACAGGTTGAACGTACCCAGTAGACTCCCGCCTTGCGGTTGGTGGTCAGCGGGTCCACGATGCGGTAGACCAGGCTCCAGAGTGCGGTGGAGGCGTTGTAGGAGGCCTGCGCAATTGACCCTCAAAGCGAGGTGGGGGATGGGTGAGTGCTGCAAGGTGCCCACCGGAGGGGAAGCAGTGCAAGTGAGAGCCGCATGCGGGCATGCCCAGCACATACAACATGCACATGCACATGCACATGCACATGCACATGCACATGCACATGCACATGCACATGCACATGCACATGCACATGCACATGCACATGCACATGCACATGCACATGCACGCTGTTCCTTGTTGAAGCTGCAATGCAGCATGCGCGCTCGCCACCTGCCCTGCATGCGTGCTGGCGGCCTGCAATCAAGCGCCCGCCCACCTTGAGGCGCTCGTCCACCTCCACCTGCCGCATCTCGAACGCGGCGCCCTGGTCTGCAAAAGCATTCAAAGACGTGCATGCATGTGTGTGAAGTTGAGACGGATGCCGTATGGCATGCATGCCGCGCGTGGACTTGCATGCGGCCAGGCGCGACAGGTTGCGGGTATGCCTTGCTGCTGCCAGTTGCATTCTCTGCTGCAGATTGCCCACAATGCCACACCAAGTGCACCACTCACAGGAGAGTGTGCGAGAGAGGTCTGCAGGGCAAGGGCAAAGGAGGGGCAGAAACAGGATGGGCCAGCAGTCTTACACGCCGCATGCGCGCCAGGGGCAGAGTGCATTGCACGCACCCCATGGCCACCGCCCAGCCCCGCCCAGTCCATCAGCTCACATGCACCCGACGCCTTCAGGGAGAGCGCAGTCAGCTCCAGCGCGCCTGTGCGCGACCTGTCACGGCATGGTGAACAACGCCTTCAGGGTGTGCGCAGGCAATGCATGTGGCAAGTGCAGCGGCTGTGCACAAGGTGACCATCATGCACGCTGCACACCCCCCTAAACAAGTCACTTGTTCAGCAGGTTGATGAAGTCCACAGCATCTTTGGCCCCCCACAGGCCCAGCCGCGTCATGTAACCTGTGGCGCAGGGAGCGACAGCCAACATCAGCGCTGGACTGTGCATGCGTGCGGGCTGCTTTTGTGCACGCAGCACAAATAGGGATCAGAATCTCATGGTGTGCGCTCCCTCGTCACCAGCTGTACCTACAGCTGAACCCACCCAGCCAGCCAGCCAGCCAGCCCACCCACCCAGGTTCTTGGGCTCGCTGGCGCCGGTGGCCGAGGAGTAGAGCACCTTGGCGTCGGGCACCTGCTCCTGCAGGGCACGGTGAGGAAGGGGGCGGCCAGGAAGCCTTCAGGAGGGCATGTGCTGAAGCTGCAAGCAGCACGCACGATACTGGTGGCGTGGCACAACGGGTCAGACATTGCCTGGAGGCAGCAGCGGCGGCAGTTTTCGACCAAAGAACGCCGTGCCTGTAGCTCCACCACGGCGCGGGCCGTCTTGCTGGGCTTGCCGCCCGTGGAGCCCATCACGTTCTTGGCCTTGTGGCACTGCGCAGTCGCGGAGCAGTTGCAGATCAGAGTGCGCCAAGGTCTGGACTTTGGTGTATCGGGCACCGCAGGTCTCAGCAGTCGTTGGGCAAGTCGGCACAGTGGGGTGAGTGACATTGCTCGTGGCATTGCAGGGAGCACATGCCAGCAACTTTGTGCTGATGGATGTCATCATTGAGCATGCTGTGCTGCCTCACCTCGTCCAGCACGATCAGCGGCGCGCCGGAGGGGTCATTCTTCAGCCAGGTGATGAGCTGCACCACGGGAGTGAAGAAGGGCACGGCAAGCGCTGGCACAGTGTTTTTTCTGTCTGGGGAATGAAGCTGGGCAGGCGCACTGAACTTGGCCACACCAGCTGCCTCTGCCTGCGGCAAGCCCATCTGATTTGCCGATGTGCTGAGAAGCAACTCGCCCGCACCAGCATCACCCACCTGTTGGAGGCGGGAGCCGCGCTGGGGCGTGATGCGCATGGAGCTGGTCTTGGCGGCGGCGCTGCGGCCGCACCCCCGGCCGCCGCCTTTGGGGGCCGGCTCCTCCTTGAGGCCCTGCAACAGAAGAGCGGAGCAGTGGAGGGATTGGCGGGGCTCGCAGTTGCTTGCGGCCGCATCTGTGCCACGCAAATGTATAGACATCAGAACCGGACCTTGGCAGGGCGCCGTGCGCCTCTGGCCGCGATGCGCAGGTGCTGTCATTGTTGCCGCCCTGCTCCCACATGCCGGCCACCCCTTCACCTGGATGAGCGCGGAATACGACATAAACCAGCAGCCTTGGTGCGAGATGGTGTCCTTGGCGGGCGGCTGCTGGGCACCCTGCAATGTGTTGGGGCAGAGAAGCAACCACTGGTGGCACGTGGCTCAGCGGTGGCAACAGTGGCACTTAGAGCAATGGGTCGTGGGCTGGCATGCCCAGCTGGGAGCAGGCTGGGCAGGGGCGCAGTGCAGCCTACTGAGCTACTTGCATGCAGGGTTGCCGTCACCCCCATGGGCCAGCCTTCTGCACGCCTCTGCCGCACCCAACCGCCCCACGCCCCTGAGCACCTTAGGGAAGAGCGCCAGGCGGCAGCCCACATCAGCCAGGTCTCGCTCAGCATCCTTGCGCAGGTCTGTGCTCACGCTGAGCCACAGCACGCGCCTACAGAGTGGAGGGGTGGGCAGGCAGGCAGGGAGGTGTGCGGCGACAGTCGGACTCGGTGCTGAAGCAGAGTGCACATGAGTGGACAGGGCCAGGATGCCGCACATATAAGGCGGTGTGGCTCGTGCATGGCCCAGCCCCATGCGCTGCTCTCGTACGCTCACCGGCCGCCGTCCTTGGCGTGCTGCAGCGCCACGGCCGCGATCTGGCGGCCCTTGCCCACGCTGCAAGCAGAGCGAGCGGATCGAGGCAAGCGGCAGCATTGGTAGAAATACGGGAGTGTGGCGGAGGCGGGCACGGCTGCATGCAATGCACAACCAGGATCCGTCGCTGCATGCGCTGCTGCGCCGCCTGCCAGGTGGCTGCCACAACTCACCCGGCGCCATCGCCTGCAAGCAGTTCCAAGTAGTGAGGCCAGTCAGCCGCAAACGGAGGGCAGCAATGGCGTGGCCACAGGCAGCAGGCAAGCGACCATGGAGGCCACCAGGCACAGCTGCGCCGCATGAAGCCAAGCGGTCAGGGGGGCACGCCAGCGGCTGCCTCCTCACACACACGGCTGTGTACCTTGCCGCACACAGACGCTCGCAGGCGGTACACAGGCTGGCGGCTCACCCAGGAAGAAGCCTGCCCTCGCTCCGGTGGGGAGGCGTGGCCCGTGGAAGCGCTGGCTGTTTGTTGCAGAGGGGGCAGGCAGAGGGGCGGCGGGTCAGCAGGCGCAGGGGCGCATGGGCGACCTGGTGACGCGCCTCTGCCATTTCCCTCGACACATGGCAGCATGCTGCTCATGAAGCAGAACGATTCCCTCAGGGCAGGCTCACTTGGCGTAGGCCACGCTCTCCAGCTGCGCGTCGCTGATCTGCATGAAGGCATGAAGGGAAGGAGAGCGGGCATGGCTGGGTGGCATGGGTGGCAGGCCATGGCGGGCCGGTGGCAGCATTTTCACCTAGGACTGCAGCCGCATAAACCGTACGAGGCATGCATTGCAACATTGGTGTACAAGGCATGCCGCATGCGCCCCTAAGCCCAACGCCCAGCTAGCCGTTGCACGCGCCTTGCCGCCGCTGACTGCCTCTGCAATGCTGTGTTGGAAGGTCAGCTTAGGCTTGGGTACGCTGGCCAGCGATGCAGACTCCACCAGCGGGTCTGGGTGCGGCCGCAGGCCGGGGTTGCTCGCCGCCAGGTGGTCTGCGGGGCGCGGGAATGCAGGCGGCGGGTTGAGCGTGGTCGGACGGCAGGAGCAGGCGGCTACCAGCATGAGATGAACGGCAGCGGCTGCGGCAGCCATGAACTAGGGCGCCCCACCTGCGCTGTACCCCTCGTACCGGCCCTCCTCTTCCTCCTCGCCCTGCAGCATGTTGATACGGGATGCGATCAGGGGAGGGCAGCTGAGCCAGGGCTGCGCGCCCGCAGCGGCGGCAAGCGCTGCAAGGCGGCGGCGGCAGTGGCAGCCGCTGGCCAGGCTGGCCCGCCGACGCTGCGGGCCGGCGATCGGGCGATGAGCACTGCTGCCGAGACTGGCATACCATGCGCGGCGATGCGAGGAGGCCGCAAGCAAGCTGGCAGGGTTCTCGCCTGCTCCTCCACGGGCTCCTCCGGCTCGGCAGGCTTTGCAGCGGCCTGTGCGGCGGCTACAGCCGCGGGCAGAGCCATGGCCGGGGCCGCGGGGCCGGGAGAGCGCTTGGAACGCCCGGCCCCTGCACAGGAGCTGCCGCCTGCATGATCGGTGGACTGCTCTATTCCTGGAGGGACCCTTGTAGCGGGGTGGGAGGGGCTGGGGGCCGTGCAGGGCGGCCGAGGCCAAAGAGGTGCGCGGATGGCGCTCGCATCCGCCAGCGGGCACGGAGCATGTGCCATTGCCAACCTTGCTCACCTGCATCCACCGTTCGCTGCACCTGGCCAGCACTTCACAGCTTGTGACACTCGCTTGTTTGCAAGCTGCATGATAACAGCAATCTGCGGCGGGGCACATGCCACATGGCTGCGGTGCCCACCTGAGACCCCGCGCCCGCTGTGCAGACCGCCAAGTGTGAAACAGTTGCGTAACAAGTGGGAAACGACAGCAGAACAGGATGGACGGTGATTCCCGATCACACACTGTGTGACCCGGCAGGCAGGAGGTCGCAATGCATGCAAGTTGACAGAGCACAGGCCATACGGGCACGGCTGTCGGCGGCTGTCGGCACCTGCTGCTGTTGGGGCATCAAAGCCGGGAAGTCTAGTTCAAAGCAGACCGATCCAGGAGAAAAGGTTCACGGAAAGCAGAGTCATGTCCAAAGCAGACCGAGGCGCATTCACGGAAAACAAAATTCCTGAGAAGGTTAGGAATCAGGCGCAAGTCAGTCGTTGTCGCCTTCAGTGGGCGAGGCAAGCCGCCCGGCCGGCCGCTCCTCGCCTGCCGCCTGCTGCGTGCCTGCTGCGGCAACATCGGCCGCTGCGGCTTCTGCAGGCGCCATCACAGCCGCCTGCGGCAGATCAAGCGGCTCCGGCGGGCTGAGGCCTGCGGGCGAGGCTGTGCCGCGCATGGGAGAGGGCAGGCTGGCGGCGGCACTGAGTACATCTGAGCCCAGCCAGCTGGGCAGGGATGGAAGGGACTCCTCCCCGCCGGCCTCAGCTAGGGACTGCGCGCCGCCGCTGCCACCCTGCGCCTGCTGCTGCGGTGCCGGCTCAGGCAGGGAAGCCGCCCGTCGCGTGACAGTTGGGTCGGCAGGCATTCGGCTGCTACCCTGCGCGCTGCCGCCGAGGCGAGGCGTCGGGGGTGACTGTGGAGGCCGCCCCGGCGTCCGTGGCATCATGAGCGGCCTCGAAGGCGAGGCGGGCAGAGATGGCCGGCGCGAGTCGGGTGTGCGGGAGAGCACAGCCACAATCTCGGCTGCTGCCGGCCGCTGCTTGGGGTCGGCGGCCACGCAGGCCAGCTGCACACAAAGGGGAGGGCGCACGGGGAGGACAAGGCGGATTGCTGCGTCAAGCGGTGCCCTCCAGGAGCAGCAGTAGCGAGGGGCAGCCACCACACTGCAACCTTGGGTGCGCTTCCTACCTGTAGCGCTGCCACCTCAGCGGGGCAGTGCTCCGGCACGTGCAGGGGGGTGAGCTGGCCGCGGCGTGGGCGCTGGCCTGCGTGACAAACCGGAGGGCAGTGGCGGAAGCTTGGCAGGTGGCTGGGTGTACAGGCCAGACCTCACGCGTCGGAAACGTACAACTTGGCAGAGCCGCAGACAGGACGAGTGAGCCAGCCCACTGTCGCTCACCGCTGCACAGCTCCCACAGAATGACGCCTGAGGGGCGGGGCAGGAAAAGGACTTGAACCACACAATGCCTTGAACATCCTGCTGCCTCTTGCTCCGCAGCCAGCAGAAGTGTAGCAAGCACGGGCACTCAACAAGCAATCAGTGGCGAGCAATGTGTTACGTACCGAAGCTCCAGACGTCGCTCTTCTCTGTGGCTCCCTGCCCCATCAGCACCTGCATCGAGGGGATTGACACAACACGGTTGGCTGTGCCATATCCTGCCAATCATGGGGACCATGCATATCCAGCCAGCCGCCAGTTTCCCAGGTCCCAGCCGCACCTCGGGCGACACCCAGTGGTACGTGCCCTGCATGCCCTGCACCGACAGGTGCGTGTCCTGCAGGATCCTGCGGCACGCAAGGGCGAAGCGAGGGGAGGCGGATCTGTCATCGCTGCAAGGGCATCAAGTGCAGCAGCATGCATGCAGCCACATGACACAGCCACCTGCCCTCACTGCCACCCCCTTGCCTGCTGAACCCAACGTCACCGATCTTGGCCTCGCCGTGCCGGCCCAGCAGGACGTTGTGGGGCTTTAGATCCTGCACAGTCGGCAGGGTACCCCAGGAGCAGCAAGTGGGCCAGCAAGGGCGGTGTGCTTGGGGAGTTGCACTGCCATTGTAAGCCAGGCAAGCTGACCACAGTGCGAGCAAGCCAGCAACTGTTCCAGGGCTCACCAGGTGCGCACCTGCATGCAGCACGCGCCGGTGGTGCAGGTAGGCCTGCGCGGAGTTGCAGTATGGAATGTGATTTGATACCTCCTGTATCTGCAGCCCCGGAACTGCACGTGCTCGTGCTGCCACCTCTACCACCACTCCTCAGCCAGCCTACCAGGCCCGTAGCGACTTCCAGCGCAACCCTGCGCCCACGGTTGTACCTGCAGGGGGTGGGTTGGACGGCGAAGCCAGCTGTGTGCCGCCTGCTGCCCAGAGCCAAGCGCGCAGCCATGCAAGCCGCTGCCACACTGCAAGCTGGGCGGAGTGCTGCCATGGACAAGCATGTGCTGGCCATCACCAGATGCCAGGCTGCCGCAGCAGCCTACTGCGCTGCATGCACGTCAGCCACCTGCATGCAGCTGGGCAGCTCACCAGCTGAAGATGCGCGCGCTGGTCTGCCGGTTGCAGGCATGCATGCACGAGTCCAGGTCGCGGCCGGGGGCATACTCCATGAGCAAGATGCCCGCCTCATCTGCAAACATCAGGCGGTGGCAGGCGAGGGGGGCGCATGAGGCGGGCACATGCGTTCAGGCATGCAGCTCAGGTGTGATCTGAAGAGGCGTACAAGTGGCGCCGGAAAAACAGCAGGCAGGCGACCAAAGGCAGCCAACAACACAACAGCACTGCCTTGAACCGGCGTGACGTGCACCTGTGATTGCGACGCCCTGCACCAGGGCTGTGTGTGGGTTGTTGGCAAGAGAGCTCAGCGCATAGCGTGCAGATGGCGCCAGCAAGCCACCTCCAACCAAAGCAGCCGCTCAAGTGCTGTCCCGCAAACCCTTCACACCCTTTTGTAACCAACTCGGCTTGCATTGAGGCCTCAACCTCACCATGAGCTGCACGACGTTGGGGTGCCTCAGCCGCCGCATCATCTGCGCCTCCTGCGAGCAGTCGCGGGAGCGCAGCGGGACGGCGGATGGTCTATGTGCTGTGTTGCAACCAATTGCCTTGCAAGGCAGCCTGTCCTAAACACTGCAAGCCTGCCGTGCCCTGCACCCTGGCCGGCCCAATTTCTAGCCCGGAGCTCTGGTCTTCACAGCGGCCATATTCCGCCACAACCTGCCCTGCCCACCGACCTGGACAAAGTGCTCCCGGCTGTGCTGCCGCGCTTGGAATCCAACCACCTTGGCAGCGCACTGCGTGTGGCCGCCCAGGCGAGCCAGGTAGACGCTGCCAAAGGCGCCCTGCTCAGGACAACAGTTTTGTAGGCTATGGCTGGACCGGGTAGCGGTACCGGCGGGGCTGGCTGCGTGGGATGCACCAGCTCCACACCCATGCCACAGAGGTGAGGTGGGTCCCCAAGGAATGTGGCGCATGCAGCCTGCCGCTGCATTGGCCCATGTCATCAAGCCTAGCAACGCTTCACCGAGCCTAGCGTGATGGGGCGGCCCTCCGCGTCCCTCTGGAACTGGATGTCGCTCTCAGGCACCTGGGGAGTGATATTGGGAGCAACAGCGACTGCGCCCTTTCAAGCTTGCAAGCTTGCCGCCTTGGCATGAGTTGGGCCTCATGTGCACGGCACACCCATGTTGCGTGCAATGCCTGCCGCTGAGCTCTTCCTGCTAGCCAGTCCCTCCCTCCATCGCTCCCTCCCTCCCTCCTCCTCACCAGCACGTCCTCCCACTCATCCACAAGTGCAAGGGCCTGGGAGCGCTGCCCAGCAGCTTTAGCGCCGCTCGATGCCGCCTCATCAGCGGCAGAGCCTTCAGGCTGCGAACTGGCGGTCGCTGTGCGCTCAAGGCTGCTGGCCTCATTGCTGCCCCCTCCCGTGCCACTGGCCGCTGCTGCTGCTGGTGGCCGCCCCCCAAGCTGCTGCAGCAGCGGCACGGTGCTGCTGCCACCGGCCACCAGGGCTGCCACAGTCAAGTGACCAGAGCTAGAGCCGGCTGCCGAGCTGTGGCTGGCTGGCGGAGCCACCTTGGTTGCCAGGTCAGCAAAGGGTGAGCGGGGCACTGTGCTAGCCGGGTCCGCCAGGTTGACTTCTGTAACAGCCAAGCTACCCTGCCCAGCTGCAGCAGGAAGCAGAGGCGGCGGCGGCAGCTGCTGCAAGCCGCCGCGGCCCGGCGGGCTGTTCTGGGGGCGGCGCCGGGGCGTCGACCCAGCCTGCCGCACCGAGCTGGCAAGCTCCACCTCACCCCCGCCATCCACATACACCTCGGGCAGCTCACTGGGCAGGCTGGCGCGTGCCTTGAGAGCTGCCGAGCCGGCAGGGGCCAGTGCATGTGCGGGCAGTACCTGCTGTGTGCTGCTGCTCGCCCGCTGCTGCCTACGGCGACGCCACCACAGCGCAATGCCGCCTGCAGCCGCTGCTGAGCCCGCTAAAGCCCCAACCACAATGCCAGCTATCTGGCCAGCCGACAGACCAGCTGACGCTGCCTCTGGCTGCAGGCTGCTGCCGGCTGCGCTGGGGTCGCCGGGCGGCAGCGCCAGCGGGGCAGCATCCGGAAAAGGCACGCCATCCTTGACAAACAGAGACAGCCCGGGGTTCCAGTTCACCCGCCTGGGCAGCAGGGACAACCGGCAGGAAGCTGTTGGCCCCCCCTTCAAATAAAACAGGGGCACTGTGCCGGCCAGGCTGTGGCAACCTCACCTGGGGTCGAACCCATCGGGGCCCGCCCGCTTCAGCACTGCAGAGCTGGTGCCCGTCACACCCGGTAGGGAAGCCTCGCGCCAAGTGAAGCCGCTGCAGGTGAGGAGGCATCACAGCTTGGTCAGCTCATGTGTCTCATGCACTCTGGCACAGCGCATCTGCACCTAGCTCATGCGTCTCATGCACGCAGGCACAGTGCACCTGCACCTGGCTCATGCCCTTCACCTGCAGTTGGCATCACGGCTGCACCGTGCTGCAACCTGCTCCAGTGTGCCTTCCACCCTGCAGATGGGGATGTGGCACGCCACCCTCGCCTGGCCTCCAGGGTTGCCCCACAGCAAGCCTGATGCAGCCAACTTGCCTGCTCATTACAGCCACCCCTGCCCTGCACTCACCGGCAGTACGCAGACCGCAGGCTGTCCGGGCATGCGTCATCGCGAGTCATGTCATACGCCCCAATCAAAGCCTGCCCCAGGTGCTGGCGGTAGCCGGGCAGCGAGATGTTGGGTCGAGCGGCAATGAGGATGCCTGCAGGGTGCAGGTGAAGAGGCGGTTTCCGAGGCAGCCACACGCACAGCCTTGTCCCAGTGCACACTGAGCAGGCAGCTCCATGCTTGGGATCGAGGGGCGTGCCAGCTACCCACGAGCCACCATGCTGAGGCCGCAAGCGGTAGACGCACCGGCCAGCGTGCGCATGCCTGGCCCGGATGCCAAGACGGCTACGCTAGTCAGCCCGACCACGGAAGCCTCCCACAGCATCGAGCAGCTGCCAGGTGGGAAACTGGCCAGGCCTGCAGGCCAGAAGCTGGGGCGGAAAGCATGTTCCGCCAGCGTGCAGGCGGCAAAAAGCGGTTGGGACACGTGCCCGAAGCGCAGTGGCCGGCGGCCTCACCGTACGTGCCAATGATGCACCCGCCTTGTTCACTGGAAGGGCACCAGTTGACCGCTGCATGCGCAGACACAGAAAGTCGCAGTGCATGAGCAAGCATCCCGACAAGCCTGAGGCCTCATCCGGCCCCCCGCACATTGCATGCATGCAAGCCTGCACACCCGCATGCAGCACCAACTCACAGTAGCACTCTGGGTGCAGCGAGCAGCGCTTGGTGCAGTCCTCAAATGTTGCCTCAATGCTCAGAGCAGCGACTTGGGTGCCAGGCAGCATGGTGTGCGGGGCGGCAATGACAAAGTCTGCGCGAGGGGATGCGGACAGCACCTGCAAGTTGCTGCTCAACTGCCTGCTCCATAACATGCCGTGAAGCATGCACCCCCACTCACCGCTGGGTGTGCTGCGCAGCTCAGCAGCGGGGCGCATGAGCAGGTTCCAGCTGGCGCTGCGGCTGCTGCCGGGCGAAGGCACAGGTGGATAGTCGCTGGCATTGAATGGGATCAGCTTCACGCGGCCGGTCTGGAAATATGCAATCTGAAAAGGCGAGTAGCTGAGCTGGTGGGGGGCTAGCACGGTGGAGTTCTTGAGGATGCCAATCTGACGCCCAGGGGTGTCTGCAGTTGAGTCGCGTGCATTGGGAGGGCTGCTGGGGAGCGAGGACTGGGTCAAAGCATTGCTGACGGCTGAAAAGCCAGTGCACTGGGGCCGCGCCGCGTTGCAGACGGCTGCCGCGTCAGCTGGATCCCCTTTGACGGCACACATGTACTGCTGAAAGCTTTGGGGGCAATCGAACTGCAAGGGAGGCGGCGGCATGGTGCGGTGAGCGCTTCATGGGAGCACTTGATGGGGAGCTCAGCAGGCACCCGCCCACACACACGAAGCCGCCCCTGCCATGCGGGCAGCGTCCCTCCCCCCCGCCAGCCCTGCTCACGTTGCCCCCGCCAAACACGCCAAGGCCCAAGATTCCGGAATACCCTGGCAGCTGGAGCGGAATGCTCTCCAAGTCAGCGCGCAGCGGGGCGCCTGCTGTGGTGCCCACATCGCTGCCGTTGCCCAGCAGAAGCATGACGCTGCTGGGCTGCGCCACCGTCTGCTGCAGCAGGTAGCAGCTGCCGGGCGGCGACACCGTGAGGGCTGTGTCCATCTCGCACGATTCTTGATCATGAGGGCAGAAGTTGTAGTATGTGCTGCGCGGTGAAGCAAGGTGCAGGCGGGTGCAGAGTCACGGCTCTGGGCAGCGGCGCAGGCACAGCAGGCAAGTCGGCCGCTCACCACTTGCTCTCCGCCCGGCACGCCGCAGCGCACGCCTCCTCGCTCGGCTGAGAGCTGGTGTTGACTGTCGTGCCCAGCAGCACCGCGTGCGGCACTGCGCATCAGCAGGGGGCAGGCGGCGGAGCCCTTGTTGGGCGCTCCGGCAGCGGCTGGATCTGCAACCTGCAAGCAGTCGCTAAGAACAGGCGCGTGCCTGAAATGTAGTGCAGCCCGTCAGCCGAGGTCATCACGCCTCCGCCATGCCGAACACGCAGCACCGACCAGCGCACAGATCTGCCGCTGGCTGTGGTGGCTTGCTGTTGCTGCTGCTGCGGCGGCGGCGACTCCTCCAGCAGCGCGCGGTCTGTGGTGGGACATGGCGGGGCAGGAGATGAGTGTTGGTCCACTTCCCCTTTGATCCATCCATTCACCGGCCCTGCATGATTGCTCTGGCAAGCCCTGGGGCGCCCAAGGCCGCCTGGCCAGCTGCACACGCCATCAGGACCACCCACCTGCTGCCCAGGGGTCGTGGGGCCCCAGTGGGGCCTGCTGAGCTTGAGCCGCAATGCAGGCGGCCGCCAGCAGCAGGGCGGCCGCCAGCCACGGCCTTGGACCCGCCATGACTGCTCCAGCTGACGAACAGGGCGCCTGGACACGCTGCACACTGGTTCATCGATCAGAAAGTTGCTGGTGGCAAAGCAAGCCTCCGCCGCCAACTCAGCGCGTTCCAAGCAGTGGCGAGCACTTCAGGACAGCACGCGCTTCTGATCACAGTGGGCTGGTGCAATGCTACATCAGCAACCTGTGAGAAAGGCCCCAGAGCTCCCAATCTGCAGACTGCTGGTCCGCACGCATGCGCAGCAGCCCCGGCCTTGTGCAGGCGGCCATGGAGACGAGTTGCTGGGGGCGCTGCCTTTGTCTCCTCCCGCTGTCTTCACGTTCAGCGCAGCGCCGCGGCCGGCTCGCTCACAGATCCTGGCCATTCTCCATTTACTTCGCGGGCTTTATGTAATCAATCAAGGAGGGGCATGCTTGTCAACGTAACACACCAGTGCGCTTCAACCGCAAGCCTGGTGCCGGGAGCTTTGCCACCAGCCTTGCCACAGGCGCAGCCACGCTGGCTCCTCAGAGCCGCGCCGCTGCAGGGCTCACATCAGCTGCCAGCCGCGCCGCCGCTCAGCGCTGCTGCTGCTTCTGGGCTTCCAGACTGCTCTTGGAGGGCACACTGTGGGAGGAGCCCGGGTAGCTGCCGTGCATCTCCTCCAGCACCTGTGCATGGGGCAGGCAAACACGGGCGGCCGTGAAGGCAGGGGAGGGCTCTGCTTGGTTCATGCATGGGACAGGTGGATGTTCTGCGGCATGGTCACGTGATATACCCGAGCGGCTCATAACTTGCAACCGCCATGGAGACAACCCTCGGCACCTGCTGGCGCGCGGCGCCGCCGCTGGCGGCCTCCACCGCGTGCGACAGCTGCAGGCACAGAAAATGAGCGCAGGCAGGCAGGGTCATTGGTGAGGAGACATGCAACCATTGCTGCGCGGGTGGAGACGAATGATAACCCGCTCAGAACTCTGGCAGATGTCCTCCCCACACACACGCCGGCGTGCGACCACACCGCCTCACCGCCTCGGTCGCCGGCTTGGGCAGCGGCTCCTCGCTGTGCTGCCACAGGTGATACAGGCCATAGACCGCCCCCACTCCTGCTGCCAAGCGCAGCAGCGAGCCTCCCAGCGAGCGGTGGGCGCGGCGCGAGGCGTGGATGCGGCGGTCGGCAGCGGCGGCGCCTCCCGCGCCGCCGGTGGCAGCGCCATCCTTGCCCGGCACGTGCGCCATCTTGGCGGGGTGCGGGCTCGCCTCGGACCGGGGGGAGGGAGGTTTGCGAGGTGGCCTTGGACGAGTGGAGCTTTACAAGCTTTGCAAATGCTCCACCCTAGTGCGTTTACAGCCCACGTTTCGTGAAGCAAAGCCTGCAAGCGCACCCGGCCTGCAGATGCACCTCTCAACCACCCACTGTGCGCTGCCTGCTGCCCGCCGCCTTCCAACTCAATGCCGCCTCGCTCTCCTCACCCCAGCTGCAACCAATGCCTGTTACATGTTGTCAGTCGTGCGTGGTATGCTCAATGGAGAGCAGAAACTGGTAAACAGCCAGCACTGGGGCACTGATGCACCGAGCAGATGAGCGCAAAGCAAGCAGTCACGTGGCAGCAAGGGAGGCACGGCAGAGAGTCGGCAGGGAGAGAAGAGGCAAGCAGCAATGGGAGCAGAGCTAGTGTACACAACCGAGCAGCAGGACAGCAGCCAGCAAACAAG
>RRZL01000082.1:1470437-1513925 GCA_006782975.1 Chlorella sp. Dachan | reverse complement strand
GGTTGCTGAGGAGGTGTGCGGTGAGCAGCAGGGCTGCCAGGAGGCGGGGAGCAGCAGAACTCAGCAGCAGCCAGGCCCAGTCCACAGCCGCATGCCGAACACAGCGGCAGCAGGCACGCTAGCATCACCAGCATCACCAGCCAGCAGCCCACCTTCTCGCGGGCCAGCAGCTCGCGCTGCATCTTGGAGCGCGCCTCCACCGCCGACCGCGCCTTCTGCTCCGCAATGTATAGCGCCTCGGTGAACTACAGGGGCCGGGGCCACGGAAAACAGGGTGAGCTGAGAAGGGAGCAGCGGCCTGGAAGAGCGTGCAGCCCGCTGGCTGCAGCTGCAGGAGGCTGTTGAGGAGCAGCACAACAGCGGCAGAGCAGTGCCCTGGGCACGATTCCAGCAGCTGCCCCCCCCACCTTTGCAAACTGGTCGTTGATGGCCACCTCCTGCAGGCCGCGGCCGTCTGCTGCCAGGCGCTTGTCCAGCGGGATGGTGTAGCCCTGAGGGTGTGAAGCAGACGGGCGCGCGGTTGGTTGCACGTCCCAGCAAGCAGAGGCGTGCTGCAGCACAGTGTCCGCTCTACGCGCACCAGCATCCGCTGCACTGCCTCAGCGCGCGCCACTCCGCCACGCGCGCACCGGGCAGCCCACCGCTGCCACCCGCGTGCTGCTGTCACATGGGAGGAGCTGCAGCCAGCCGGCCCCAGCCCCCGCACCTTGCTGTTCTTCCAGTTGGAGATGCAGGGCGGGATCTTCCAGTCCTGCTGGTCCTTCACCGTCAGCGGCCGCGGCGGCGAGTGCATGACCGGCACCGGCGGCGAGCCCGCGCCGCGCGGCACCTGCGGAGTGAGGGGGGCACAGGGGTGAGCAGCAGCAGCAGCTGCGGGCTGACAGGCTGCAACGCCACTGCGTACTGTGCAGCTGCAACATTGGACAGCACAACCAAGCACGGCCTCACACACAGCAGCAAACTCGCGACAGAAGCCCCACGCTGGCGCCCACCTTGATGTGCCGGAACTTGGGCGGCTCCAGCGGGTCCACCGGCATGTCCTGCACCTTGACGATGCGGCTGCCCGCGCCGCTGGCGTGCTGCGGCCCGCCGTCCGCAGGCGTGTACTGCAGGGGCCAGGGGCCACAGGGGAAGCAGGGTGGGCTGAGGGCCCAGCGGTCCAGAAGACCGTGCAGCCCGCCTGGCTGCAGCTGCGGGACGCTGTTGAGCAGCGGCACAGCAGCGGCAGGGCAGTAACCTGGGCACGAGCCCCGCCTTTGCTGGGCCACCCACCTTGATGTACTGCGCCGCGCCCGGCTGCTGCGGCAGCGTCTTGGGGTTGACCGCAGCCTGCTTCTTGTCCACCCGCAGCGCCAGGGCGGCCGCCGTCTCGCGCGCCGTCTGGTCAATCTCCTCCTCGTCCGGCTTCTCCAGGTTCTGATCAGGTTGGGGTTGCAGCGAGCGGGAGAGCGGGGGCATGAGGCTGGGAAGGCTTTGGCGCGGCCCAGCCCAGTGCCGCACTCGCAAGCGGCTGCCCGGCGGCTGAGCCGGCAGCGGCTTGCATTGCCAGCGCGATCTACAGCACCCCCGTTGCGCGCACCCCGGACAGCAGCTCATCCGGCTTGGGCACCAGCGCCTTGTGGGTGGTCTGCAGCCACTGCTGCGCGTTCTTGCTCTGCGCCACCACCGCATCGTAGTTGATGTCGCCCTCTGCGGAACAGAGGAGCGGCGGCGACGGCAGCTTGTTGGCCGGGCTGTATGCAGCTAGCTCTATGCGCTTTCTACACACACACAGCATGGCTTGTCGAGGCAGGGCAGTCAGCCAAACTGCTTGCCTGCGTTCACGGTAAGCGCCAGCGTGCCACCGCCGCCACCGCCGCCGCCGCCGTCGGGGCGCCCCATGTCCAGAGGGTACTGCGCCACATGAATCTCGGGGAAGGCACCGCCTGCGAAGGGGGTGGCATCGCACGCAGTTGAGCAACAGTGGCAGCGGGAGAAGCGGGCAACGGGACAAGGCGGCAGTGGCGGCGGCAGCAGTGGTCGGCGGCGGGGCAGTGCCCCAGGAGCCGGCTGCCGGGGCTGTCGCTCTGCTCTGGCAGTACCCCACCACTGCGATGCTGTTGCAAGGACGCAGGGCGTCGCATCACGGCGAACGGCGCGCCGCCCGGCTGCAGCGCCCGCCCCTCACCGTCGCCATAGTCCTCGACGCGCCTCGGCACAAATCCGGTGCGCTTGCCATACGCCGGCGGCTCCTTGAGCGCCCGCGAGGCGAGCTTGGCCGCCGGGCTGGGCTCCGCTGCCGGGCGCTCGTACTGGCGCTGTGGGGCAGGGATGCGGTCTAGAATGGACGCCATGGCGCCGCTCGGGGGCCGCCCCGCAGAGTTTGCGCTGCCAGCAGCGCCACGCCTGCTCCAGCAGCTGCGTGCGGTTGATGCCGCGCAACTGGACCGCCAGGCCAGCCGAATAAGGGCGCTGCCGGCTTGCGAGCAGCTTCCCCTTATAGCGCTTGCATGGACAATGCTCCACCTGTGAGGCTGCGCTGCCCTCCCACACAGATCAGCACAATTGCGGTACCTCGTGATCATTGTGGATCACACGCCAGGGCTTGCGCAGCCACTCAGCGCACCGAAACAGGGCTTTGACCGCCCTGTTGTCCTCCCTGCGCTGGGAGCCCCCACCCACACCCCCCGGGCCCTGATCAGACCCCAGCAAATGAGCAACCCCTTCGCCTCCAGCCCCCCGCCCGTGTTTGGGCAGCCTGCCGGCTACGAGCAGCCCAGCAGCCTGGTGCCCCTGGACGACGAGGAGGTGGGGACTGGGGGCCAGCTCGCAAGTGGCAGCGTGCCCCGGATGCTCCACAGCGCTCGGCGCCGCCGCCGCTCCCGCCTGCTTGCTCCGCTGGTGCTGTCGCCGCCGGTGCTGCAACAAGCTTGCTCCTTCTCCGCTCCTGCTCGCAGGACGAGCCCTTCACGGCGGCACACCTGGCCGCAGCCAACGAGGCGGCGGTGCCGGCGGTGCCGATGGCGGGCACGAGCAGCGCGCCGCAGCCGCCCATGCCGCCCACCTCGCTGGCCTTCACAGGTGCGGCTTGTGCCCGCTTGGCGCAACGCCTTGTGGCTGGCAAGTTCAGCCTGCAATGCATTTGTGTTGATTCAGGCCTACTCGTACCTCTACTTGCTCACCGCCTGGTCCTCGTCCTCCCCGTGCAGCATCCACGGCGGCGGCACCCACCTCACTAGGCGGCCGCATCGGCGAGCCGGTCAACCCGGTGCCGCGCGTGGGCTCTGCAGCAGACACCGCGCTGCTGGGACGCAGCTCGCCGGGCCCCTCGGCGCCGCTGGCGGGCGGCCCAGCCAGCAGCGGCCCCCTGGCGGCCGCGCCACCTGAGGATCCCTCCAAGTGAGCGCTCCGCCGGTGTCGGTTGGGCTGTTGTGCTCGCTTGGCTTGTCAGCATGACCGCACCTGCCACCTCCATCAGAAACACTGGATGCAGAGCCCGGCGCTTTAAGCTGTGCAGCGTTGGCCATGTGCGCGCATGAAGCTGCGCTGTCTGCCATGGCATCTGTACACTCTGGACACCCCATTGCCCAGCCCGCTGCCACACCACAAACGCTGCCGCCCCACAACCACAGGTACGCCTTCTACAACATCAAGCGCTACCGCGGCCTGTTCAACGTGGACACGGCGGACGTGCTGTGGCGCCTCTTCCACGCCGTCCTGCTCTTCTTCAAGGGCGACTTTCTGGAGTATGTGGGCGGCAACCCAGACCTGTGAGCAGATGCCGAGGCGTGGGAAATGAGGGGCGTGAGGGTGGGTTGCAACAGCTGCATCCTGGCTGCGCTTGTGGACTCCACTGCGTTTGAAGCTCGTACCGACCGCGCCACCTACCGCACAAGCCCGCCTCACAACGCTGCTGCAGGTACGGCCCCTTCTGGGTGGCCTCCACCCTCATCTTTGTGACCGCGGCCACCGGCAACTACGCCTCGTACATCGACTGGAAGCGGCACGCGCCCACGGGCGAGCAGCATGCGGCCTGGTACTACGACGTGGACAAGGTGGGCTGCCACTGATTGAGGGTTGACTGCTGCTGTTGCTTTGGAAGGGCGGAAAGCTCCGCTGGTATTATGTCGTGGACAACGCGCTGGTATTATGTCGTGGACAAGGTGGGCGCCAGTGTGTTGAATGCGAGCAGCAGGCCATTACTGGCAGGCAAGATGGGCAGCTGTGGCAGGAGGACAGCTGCAGCTGCATGCTTTGCACCAGGTGGATGTGCGACTCGGTACCTGCAACCGCACTACTGCTCCCTACCCTCCAATGCCACCCACCTGCTCCTGCCTCCCACCAGGTGGGCGGCTCCTTTGGCATCTTCTACGGCTACGTGGGCGTCATCGGGCTGGCCATCTACCTGGTGCTGCGCTGGTTCAAGGCCGCCATCTCCCTCGCCTCCGTGTGGTGCATCTATGGTGCGCCATGGCGGCCCGTGTCGCTGCTGGGTATCTTTTGGATGAGCTGCTGGGCGTCGGCAGCGCGGCGTGCCTCAGTGCATCGGTGTGTGCCCCGCAAGCGCTGGTGGTTGATCGCTGCGCCTGGGTTGTCTGCCCTGCCCCCTACCTGCCGCAGGCTATGCGCTGGCGGCCTACATCCCCATCTCCTTCGTGTGCATCTTCCCCATCGAGCTGATGCGCTGGATCGTGGTGGGCGTGGCCACCCTGACCTCGGGCACCTTCATCATGCTCAGCCTGCGCAAGTGAGGCCACAGGCTGGGGCGCTGGGCGGCTGGACAGCAGAGGAAACTGGTGGTGGCAGAGCGCACTCGTGGGCTGGGCCCTGGGCATGGCAGCATGTTGCGTCCACCCGCCACCAGCCGGCCTGCGTGCCTGCCCAGCCGGCCCAACTGCGCCGCCCCTCGCATGCGCCCCCCATCCAACTGCCTTTTTGCCCCGACTCGCTCCTCCACCCCAGGCCCATCCACGAGTCGGCTGGCGCCAAGGCGGTGCCGCTGTACCTCACAATGATCGGGCTGCACCTGGGTCTGGGCCTGGCCCTCAAAATCTGTGAGTGGGGTGGGCGGCCTGCTGGGTGTGCACTGGCTGTTGGGTGCCCACAGGATGGCCTGCTGTTGCAGCGCTTGGCACAGCTGCGTTACACAGTCTAGTGTTGTTGCATGCCAGACGCCAAGCCAATGTGTGCATCACCGAAAGATGCTGACTGCCACCACCCACTTCTGCCCCACTTCTGTCTGCAGACTTCTTCAGGCGCGTGGCTATGCTGCTTGAAAACGGGAGGGCTGGCACCTGCCTGTGTTGGGTGCAGGTTTGCAAGCATGGCATCACGCGGTGGGCCTCACCCGCTTGGCCGCTTCTTGTGTTGCAACTCGCCCATGTCTCACAGGCTGCTGTCGGCCTGGCCCTGCTGCAGGTACAAAGAGATACCGGTCTGAGCATGGACGGGCCGGGGGCAGCCTTGCCAGGCAGCTCTGTAACCTCATGTATCTGCCACAACAACTGTAAGCATCGCGAGTCACATGGAGCGCTGGGCAAAAGGAGCCCAATGGGACAGCGGAGCAGATGGAGCGGAGGCAGCTTGTGCAGGACAGGGTCAGGCAGGGAGCAACGTGGAGCGGGCTCCATGGGAGCAGGTCATTCCTAGTAGGGATCGTCGTTGAGCCATGGTTACGAATGGGACTGCAGTACGGAAGACAACAAAATCGACTGGAGGGTGTTTGGCATGTGGCATGGAAAAAAACCGGGGTGAGCAGGAAGGCAGGGCTCAAAGGATTCTGTACAGTGGCGGCTTTCCTACAGTGGGCACACACAGGTTGAGCTAGCACGCCTAGCTGCTGCCGCCCCGGATCTTCTTGATCGCAGCCACAATGGCGCGGTGCATGGAGGGCGTGGCTGCCACAATGCCGCCGTGCAGGTCGGGGAAGTAGCGGCCCTTTGAAAAGTCCAGGGGGTGGCCCGCCGCATCAGAGATGACCGCACCCGCCTCCTGCGGTGGACAAGTTGGGGAGGTGGAGCAAGGCAGCGTGGTTGGTACAAGAGGTGGAGCGTGGGAGGGCAGCTGGGCGGCTAACACACACGATGTGCACCGTGCAGCATCGCGCTTGCGCAAGGCGTGCTTGACGCAGCACGGGCCCAACCCACACCCTGCACAGCTGCTGTACTGCGCCCCTGCCTGAGCGCACCTGTAGGATGATGACGCCCGCGCAGTGGTCCCAAATCTTCTCCCGGTAGCTGGCGTCTGGGAAGCGCATGAAGACGGACGCGTCGCCGCGAGACAGTGCGCCGTACTTGGCCTGGCTGTCCAGCCGCAGGCTGGGCAGCGTGATGCCAATCTCATCTGTGGGGATGGATTGGCCACCAGGTGGGGACTGGATCGGCCACCGTGTGAACTGCCCTCGTGGCAGCAGAGTCAACGCCAGGTGCGTGGCAGGCAGTCACCCCTGCAGGCCTGCCCACGCAGCTGCGCCTGGCACCACCACACTGGAACAGCCCCGCCTGCTCACCTGCGATGGCCAGCGCCAGGTCGTGGTTGGAGTGCCGCGCCTCAAACGACTCCATGTACCGCACCTGTCCGAGGTCACATGATGCGGGCATTTGCGGTGGATCAGTGACTTTTGCTGTGGATCAGTGATGAGTGGTGTAGGAGCTAGGCAGCCAGCCCCTTCCATCCAGCAGCTGCGGGCTCGCCCACACACCGCCCAAGAGTGGGAAACCAGCCCCAGCGGCGAAGCGCACCTGGCTGGCGGGCAGCGTGTCGTTGCAGAAGATGCGCTGGGAGGGCATGCCGCCAAACACGGGCCCCGCCCAGGAGCCCTGCAGAGATGAGGAGTGGACAGGCGCGCAGCGCAATCGGCAGCAGCGGAACCTTCCATGTCCAAGGCAGGACCAGAACCAGTGCTGGCGCGCGCCGACCATGGGGCAGCACCATCAGCTGGATGGCGCCTCGTGCCCAGCACCTCATGCCTCACGCTCGCTCCTGCATGCAGCCCCGCCTCACACCCACCCACCTGGCCCTTGCAGGCAGCAAACATGGTGCCCACAGCCTCGTCTGAGAAGGAGCGCCCCGCCTGGCCCTCATCGCAGTCTGCCTCGCTGATGGCGTACTGGGGCAGGTTGGGGCAGCCCAGCACGCCCAGCACCACCTGCGCAGGGAGAAGGAGGGGTGGCGGCTGTTGAGCTGCAGCCGACGCAGTAGCCGCAGCAGCCGCAGCGATGCCACCAAAAAACGCGCCCACACTGCGCCGCCTGGCCTTCTCGTAACATGCCATTTCATCAGCCAGAAAAAAGCTACCACCACAAGCAGCCTACCAGCAGCCATCCGCAGCACGAGCCCCAGCCAAGCCAGCCCCCCATCCTGCTGCGCACCTCGCCCTCCTCCAGCATCCCCAGGCACACGGCATACTGGCGCATGCCCACAAAGCCGCGCGTGCCGTCAATGGGGTCCAGCACCCAATGCCGCCCGCTGCCACCGCCTGCCGAGTTGCCGCTGTCAATGAGGTCTGCCACCTCGCCTGGCGTGAGGGGCGCCGCCTGGCCGGGGGGCAGGGCAGGCGGGGCAGGAGGGTTGGGGCCAGCAGGGCGGGCGGGGCCGTAGCAGCTCAGCAACGCAGCCAGTGGGCAGCACGGCAACTCCACGCCATCTGTGCAGCCGCCAGACAGCTCCGGCATCCCCCTCTGGGGCGAGCCAGACAACACACGTGCATGTTCCTCCTCCATGCACCCCAGCCTCCAAGCCCACCTGCGGGTGCTCAATGGCCAGCGCCTCGTTGACGAGCGCTGTGATGCGTGCCAGCATGCCCGCGCCCTCAGGCACCCGCAGCTCCACCGCATCCTCTTCGGCCACCAGGCTCACCGCCTGGCCGGGGAAGGCGTGCTGCAGGCTCCACGCCACCAGTGCCTGGTGTGCACACAGAGGGGCAGGGGCTGGCAGGGCATCGGTACCGGCAGCTCGGCACACGCGGGGGTGTCAGAGCGAGGTGCGGCAGAGACGGGAAACGCAATGGCACGAGTCCACGCAGCTGAAGGTCATGCTTGGAGCACTGCGCAGGCAGCACTGCACGTGCAGCACAGGCGCCGCACCTGGGCGCCATAGTCTGCCACCGTGACCGGGCTCTCATCGTCCTTCTCCGTCTTCTCCCCCCGCTGCAGCTGCACCTGCACCGCCTGCAGGTAGTGGTGTGTAGGTGGCAGCGCCAGTCAGCCATGCGCTCCTTGCCCACCGGGGCCTGGCGAGGGTCTGAACGGGCGGAAGACCGGGGGACAGAGCTAAGGGCAGGACCAAGCAGGGGTGGCGCCTGCGTGCCCACCTGGCACAGGCGGGAGGCCAGCTTGACGGCGTCCACGGCTGCCTGCACCTCGTGGCCATACACTGGCGACGCGTGGGGGCCCACGGCTGCCGGGGCCGCCACCGACACGGCGGCGAGGCGCCGCTGCCGCACGNCCCGCCGCCGCCGCCTGCCGCCGGTGGGGCAGGGGCCGCTGCTGCAGCGGGATGCCTGCCGCCTGGTGCAGCAGGGCGCGCGCCACACCCGCTGGTGGTGCGGTGCAGGCGCTGCTGCGAGCCAGCACGGTCTTGGCGACCATGTGGGACGCCTTGGAGGCTGCGACCGCCCTGGCGGCCATGTCTGGTGAACGTAGAGTGTTCACTGCAAACAGGGCACCAGGGGCCTGCAGGCCGCACCCGACCGCCCATGCATGGCATGGGGCGCAGCCAGGACCTCCTGGGGCCCCCCAAGGCCCTAACCCAAGCGCCAGGCGCCCGCGATCGCCCAATTTGCAGCCGCAGAGGGGCGCAGAGGCAGCCCAGAGTCACAGGGGGCTCCGTCGATATGCAGAGCCTCCAGCAGGCCGCCCAACTGGGCCTGCGGGCCTTCTCCACATCGGCGGCGGCCCAGGCAGCCCCTGCGGTGGCCTCCAAGCGCGGCTTCCTCGCCCAGCTCTTCGGCGGCAGCGGCTCCCGGGTGCAGACGCCCCTCACCGACGCCCTGGCGGGCGTGGAGATCCCCGATGCCATCCCCCCCGCCAAGGATGCGCCGGCCACACAGCTGACCAAGCTGTCGAACGGATTCACGGTGGCCAGCGAGGCGACCCCCGTGAGTGGCGCCTGGGGCGGGGCCCGGGGGCCGGGCAGCCGTTGTGGGAGGGCGATGGGGCGCGCCCGCTCAAGGGTTCCAGCCTCCGCCGCTGCCGCCGCCGCTGCAGGGCGCCACCGCCACCCTCGGCATCTACGTCGACTCCGGCTCCGTGTATGAGACGCCGTACACCACCGGTGCGCAGCTGGGATGCCACAGTCGATTGTGGTGCCTCGGGGAGCGGCTGGGGTGTGCGCAGGGCGCCGGCTGCCGCCACAACTGGCCGCAAGCATTGCCGCCGGTGCCGTGCAACCTGGACCGCCCGGCCGTGACCCTACCACCTTGACAGCCTGCTTGGCTGCTCAACGCTGCTGTTGCTGCTGCTTCTCATTGCCGCAGTTGCAGCAGCAGCATGCCACTGCAGCAGCGTGCTCAGGCCCGGCGGCCGTACTGTGATGCCGAAGCCTTGGGGCCTGCCATGGCTGGCGCTGCACCGCCGGCACTGTCGGCTCAATGCCGCTGCCTACCTACTGCCGCCCTCCCCGCCTGCTGCCCACAGGCGCCTCCCACCTGCTGGAGTACATGGCCTTCAAGACCACCAAGAACCGCACCCACCTGCGGCTGGTGCGCGAGGTGGAGGCCATCGGCGGCAACGTGCTGGCCTCAGGTGCGCCTCGCTCGCGTGTGCCTCCTCCTGCCCTGGTCCTGTGGTCATTGACTGGGGGCGCAGCCTGCTTGCTGGTGCCTTGTGGTTTGCTGCTGCGGTGATGGCGGCGGTAGCAGCAGAGGGCGGGACTCGCACCAACCAGCATGGCCAGCTGGCAGCAGGCAGGGGGCTTCGCGGTGGCGGAGGCAGCAGCGGCACTTGGAGGCTGGGCGGGAGGCAGCTGGAACGTGCCAGCAGGCCAGCAGCATTTGCAGCAGGGGATTGCAGCAGTAGCGGCACTTGTTCTGGGCGGCCATGCACATCGTGGGTGTCATCACGGGCAGGCCATGTGTTTTGGAGCTGCAGCATGATGAGCAGCGGCAGTGCGGGTGCACTGGCGGCAGCCGGGGTGGAGCTGCAGCAGTCCTGGCAGGCTGTGAGCAGCAGGATGGGTGCACGTCCTTTGACCAGCAGCAGCAGTAGCAGCAGCAGGAAGCAGCAGCAGCAGCACCGTTGGGTTGATCAGCAGGCAGTGGGCCAAGAGCAGCCGTCCCCTGCTGCGCTGCTGCGTGTGCCCCAGCGGAGGGGTCCTGCTGCCGCGTGTTCTGCCTCCGTTGCTGCTGCTGCTACCCCCCGCACATGGTTGATGTGAGGTGGGCTGCTGGCCCACCTCCTGCTGCAGCGTCGCGCGAGCAGATGGCGTACAACATTGACTGCACCAAGGCCACCATCCCCGAGGCGCTGGAGGTGCTGGCGGACGCGGTGCTCAACCCCAAGTTCCAGTCGTGGGAGGTGGCGGAGCAGGTGGGTGGGTGGGTGGAGTGGCGGTGTCGGCACGCGCAGGAGCTGCATGTGGTGTACTGGGTGCCAAAGCCAGCCAACCGCTCCTGAATGAGTATGCCTACAGCAAGCGAGGGGGAGGTCGCTTTGCTCACTTTGCCAACTGTGCCGCCTGCAGATCCGCAAGATGGAGGCTGACCTGAAGAACCTGGCGGACAACCCCCAGACCACGCTGCTGGAGGGGCTGCACTCGGTGGCCTACACCGGCGGGCTGGGCCGCCCCCTCATCGTGCCCGACGGCTGCCTGGGCGGCCTCAACGCGGGTGCGTGCCAGGGAGGCTCTGTGCGGGTGGTGGGACGCAAGGGCGGTATCGCTGGTGTGCGGCAGCAGGAGCGGCAAGCCATTGGGGGTGGGGCCAAAGCTACCCCTGCTGCTGGCCATCTTCTGGGCCATGGCAGTGACCGCCGCAGGTATTCCCAACTGCTCAGCTTGCTCAGCGTGCTGCTGCTCACCTGCGTTTACACGTATTGCCGTGCAGAGGTGCTGGCCGACTTTTACGCCGCCAACTACACCGCGCCGCGCATGGTGCTGGCGGGTGCGGGCCTGGAGCACGACGAGCTGGTGCGCAAACAGCTGGCCCGGGTTTGCATTGCCGGGACCGCCAGATGATTGGCTGTTGCGCGCTTGCCCTGCTTGCATGCATCGCCTCACAACAAGCGTGCCATACTGCTTGTCATGGCCATGGTCTGTCAGAACCCCTGCCCATTTTGTCGAACGCCCCGCCCTGCCCCATTCGCCCGCCGCAGGTGCGCCTGGCTGAGCCGCTGCTGGCGGCGGCCCCCCGCTCCGGCGCCGCTGCGGGCGAGTTCCCCAGCCAGTATGTGGGCGGCGACTGGCGGCAGTTTGCGGCCAGCCCCCTGACCCACGCCATCCTGGCCTTCGAGTACCAGGTGATTTGTGGCTGGCTTGAGGCGGGTGGGCAGGGGGCCGTTAACGGAGTACTGGGCATTGTTGGGGCGCCTAGGTCACACCTCGTTTGGGCATTGGTTTACCTAGGCCACACATCGTTTGGCACGGCAGCGCGCCTTGTGGAGCTGCTCACCCTGGTGGCAATCCTGCACGCGCTGATGCATCTGTTGCGCCCCACGCCCCGTCCAATCGCAGGGCGGCTGGCGCGACGTCAAGGGCTCTGTGGCCATGACGGTGCTGCAGTACCTGCTGGGCGGCGGCGGCTCCTTCTCCGCGGGTGAGGGCGGGGGGCAGGGGGTGCAGGGCAGCAGCAGAGCTTGTGGCAGGCCAGCAGCGGCCATCAGTTGTTGCTCAGGCAGCCGAGCGAGGGGAAGCCACGGTGCCTGAAGGCTGTGCAGGCTGCAGGCACACCATTGGCTCGCGCATTCCCTTGTTCCTGTGGAAACAAGCTGGCCCAACCGCCCCCCTCCCACCATGCAGGCGGCCCGGGCAAGGGCATGCACTCGCGCCTGTACACCCGCGTGCTGAACCAGTACCCCTGGATGCACAACTGCACCGCGCTCAACTCCATCTACAACAACACCGGCCTGGTGAGAGGGGGAGGGGGTGTGGGTGCGGCCTGGAGTGCTTGGGGGGCTGGTTAAGGCCGGTTGGGGCCGGTTGTCGCATGCCCTAGGGGTCTCTCCAGGCATCCCCTCACAGCCCTCTTTCAGCATTGTCTACGTCCCAACGCCTGCTCCGCACTGACCCAGGCTCCTGCGCTCCGCCCCTGTTTGCACCGCAGGTTGGTGTGTTTGCCAGCGCGGAGAGCAGCCAGGCAGGGGACATGGTGGACGTGCTGTGCACGGAGATGCAGGTGCGCTGGGCCCGCTGGGTGCAGAAGCAGCTCTGCTGCTGCCGGCTGGCTGCTGACGCAGCTGTGCTTTGTTGCTGCCGCGCGCCCGGCACCTTGTGGCGGCAGCGTGCTTGCCAAGGGCTTCCCATGCCCTCGTGCGACAGTCCTAACCCCCATGCGCTTGCATGACCTCAACTAAGTGTTCACCCCTTGTCTGTCCGTTTGTCCCCCCTGCCCCCAGGCGGTGGCCAAGGATGTGAGCAGCGCGGAGCTGGAGCGCGCCAAGGCGGCCGCGGTGTCCAGCGTGCTCATGAACCTGGAGTCGCGCGCCGTGGTGGCTGAGGACATTGGCCGCCAGGTCCTCACCTACGGCCACAGGTGGGGGGCGGGGCACTGGGGCAGCATACTGCGCGGGTGGGCAGCACAATGTGCAGGTGGGCAGCACAGTCAGCACAACGTGGGCAGCACAATGTGTGAGCTTGCAAAGGAGGTCCCAGGCACCCTGTGTGCCGCGCATCCTGACCATCGCCATCCCCGCTTGTCGTGCCCCGCCCTCGCAGGAAGCCGGTGGGCGAGTTTGTGAAGGAGATCCAGGGCCTGACCGCCAAGGACATGAGCGCCGCTGTGAACAAGCTGCTCAAGACGCCGCCCTCGCTGGCGGTGAGTGGGGGCTGGGCTGGGTGGATGTGTGGGCTGGGCTGGGTGGATGTGTGGGCTGGGCTGGGTGGGTGCCTGGCGGAGAGAAGGTGCTTGGCTGCCTGGGCTGCAATTCGTTGTGCCGAACGCATCGTTGTGGCCCCAGTGCGGGTGGCATTCCCACCCTGCTGGCCAGGCGCGTGCTCCCCTCTGCCATTCCCGTTCCATTACTCAACTCAATGCCCCACAACCCTCCCCCGCCTCACGCACAGGTGCTGGGTGACATTGCCCACGTGCCTCGCTACGACCAGGTGGCCAAGCGCTTTGCATGAGCAGGCCTAGGCTGACGGGTCGGCAGGCAGGCCGGATCGGCCCCCAGCCGTGACGGCCCCGCATAGACACGCTGCCATGCCAGCGGCGTGGACCCCCACACAGCCTGCCACCTGGCCTGCCCCCTCTCCTGCCCGCACCGGCACGAGGCGGCACATCCGGTGACCTGAGGTCCGCCCCCCTGCCGCTCGCCCTCTGGCGGTTGCATTTTGGATGCCCCCAATGCTGCTGTGTTTGCTCCTACTCACTGCAACGGCCGTGGGATGGGGCACGGGCGCTGCTGACGCCGCGCCGCCGCTGCCCCCCGCCGACCCCGGCTGTGAACTGCGCCCCGCTCGACCGTTTTTCCTCGCTACGCGTTCCTGTTGCTTGTTGTTCATAGGGGTGTAAAGCCCTTCACTGCCCAATGGAAGCAAAGGGAGATTTACAGGAGGGGAGTGGCCTGTGGAGTGCGGCCAGCGGGACTGCGCAGCAGTAAACGAGAGCAGCAGAGCAGGGGGTAGAGAGGTCAAGTCGCCCATACAGGCCACCAGCGCGCTGCTGGCGACAGTCAAGGGGAGAGAAAGCGGGCAAGGTACAGAGGGAACAGAGTACAGGCAGGGGCAAGGCAGCCCCTTTATGTGTGTGCATGGGGCTGCGGTGAGCGTGGGGGATGCCAAAAGTGCTCAGCCTGCTGGGCCAGGCAGCGAGGGGGCTGGGTGGCACTGCTGCCAGGCAAGGGAGCACTTAGACAGCGCCTAGTAGCCGGTATAGTCCACCTGGTCGCGGTCCATCATGCTGCAGGCAGGGCACAAAGCAGTGAGCCACGTTAGTCAGCCATGCACTCCCGCCAGAGGCCCATGCAGGCGCTGCTCGAGAGAGTGCGACAGGCGCCCACCTCTTGGAGTGCCGCACGATGGCCCGCCCCACCGCGTTGATCCAGTCCTCCTTCTCCTGCGGGCGGTGAGGGGGCGGGCGGCAGCAACAGTCAGGCCACCTGCAAAGGGTCGCCTGCTGAAGCGGTGTGCGCAGCCGGCCAGCCGATGATCTGTATGAGGATGCCCTGGCGCCCGCTTCCTCTATCACTCCCCATGTATGCGCATTCCTCCACCACTGCCCCATGACTGCACTACAGAAATCCCCACCTTGTCCGAGTCGGCGATGAAGTACATGTTTTGGTCGGTGGTGGAGATCTCAAACGCGTGCGGCTTGTTGATGGCGTCCTCCGCCCCCTTGATGCTCAGGCACTTGTTCACCTCGATGATGCCGCGCGGCTGCGTGCTCTGCAGGCAAAGCGCAGGCGAGTGGAGCCAAGGCGGGGTGGGATCGGGTTGGCGCCCCTATGCTCGCAGAGAGCCAGCTGCGGAAGTGCAGCGACAACTGGGCTGCATGTGCAGCTCCTGCACAAAGCCCCAGCTAGCACCAACACCCGACATTGAGCTGCAAGGAGGAGTGCTATCCCGCAGCTATCAAGTGGCGCACCGGCCCCACGATGTCCGTCTTGAACCAAAAGATCTTGCCGTCCTTTAGGATGAACCAGCTGCGGCATTGGCGGAGCAACAGCAGCTGCATCACTACATGCCAGCGCGCCGGGTTCCATCGCGCCGCCTGGCTGTCCCTGCGCTGCCGGGGGCAGGCAGCAGCTGCACATCCGCGGCATTTGCGGGCATCACAGCTCGCTCACCGTCGCCGCCAGGTCTTCACAAACTCGCCTGCAAGATGGATGCGGCAGGCGTTGGCACGTGAGCAGCAGCAGACAAGCCGAGTGCAGCCTCTGCCCACCCCCCAAAGACAGCCTTCACTTTCACCGTCCACTGCTCACCCTGCTTCATCAGCCAGCCGCTGCGTTCAGGCTGCCGCCAGAACTCGACACCGCCAGTGTCTGTTCCGCGCCCCAGCAGCTTGTTCAGCACTTGTGACGGCTCCATGGCTGCAGCATGGGATGCAGCTGGTGGTCGGGCTCCGCTGTGCTGCCGGAGCGAGCGGCGGCGGCAGGTGGCGGCAGGCGGCGGCAGGCACTGGCGGGCACCGGCGCTCGCGGCGGTCCCTAACGCACCTGAGGACACGTCACAGCTGCTGCGGGTTGTCTGGTGCGAGAGCTGCAGAGGAGGGCAGCGAGGCGGTCAGGGTGACGGCTGGTCGCGGGGGCGCCCTCTACAAACTGTGCAGACCATCGGCAAGTCCAGCAAAGGGCGCGGGCCTCTGTGCGCCACCCGCTGGGCACCGGAGCGACGCGCCCTACCCGCAGGGAGGCTTCCACGACCTCGCAGGCGATCCAGCAGATAGTTCAAGCAACACACGGTTGATCAGACTGCTCGACTGCATGGGGCAGGGCCACATGCTGCCGCCGCCGCCCACCAGGTCGCGCCCTGGCGGCGCTAGCAGCAGGTGCTGCCATGTCACGCCCGACTGCATGCCCACCATGTGAAGCTTACTGTTGCAACGTGAACCAGCAAGTGCAACAGTGCCATGCATCGCCAGGGACGACCCGAAGGAAGGGCTGTACTTCAACTCAGAAGTTCGACTGGTGCAAATCAACCCATGCAAGCCGAAAAACGTCGTGCAGCACTGTGCAAAGCGGATTTGGGGTACAACCAGTATGTGGAGCCACAAGTGGCAAAAGGGGAAGCATGCGCTGTGCAGGCAGCAGATCGAGCGCAGGAGCGACAAACAGGACTGCACTGTCAGCAAAAAACTGCTGAAGCAAAAGCGGCATCGAGCATGGGCTGCTCAGAGGAGGGCTACACTCGCCACATCAGCCGCGTAAACATAGCACACAAGCCAAGGAGAGGGGATGCAGGACAATACTACTCCAGCAGGGATGCTGCGAGGGGTTTCAGGCGGCGGGAACCGGACGGCCAGCCTGCTCTGCTCAGAGAAGGACGACGTCAGGGATGCCACGTAGCTCATACCAAGGGACATCGTGTTGGTAAGGCCATAAGACAAGCCGGCGCAGGCTTGTCAGGCGAGACAGGTGGCTGAAATCGAAAGAGCCGAGACCCATGCTCAGCACCAGCTCCGTAAGCTGCCCAGAGACCTGAGCAATTATGTCGCGCTGCGCATCAGTCATGTGAAAGCGCTGCAGGTTGGGTAGGCTGGCCAGCGCCTGCTGCACCTGCCCGCTTAGGGCAGATGTGCTGTAGAGCTGAAGAGATGTGAGGCTTGCCAGCCGGCCCAGGCTGCCCCATGGCATGTCTGGAGGTGTGATGACCCCCTTCAGATGCAACGCACGCAGTCCGGTAGCTGCAGGCAGGAAGGACGGCGCAGAACAGCATGCTTTGTTATCATCTGCCCCTCTGCCACGAAGTCTGCCACTTGACATGCACACTTGGCACAGCATGGCAAACACAGGGTGCACTGTTGCTGGCACGGCAACATCAACACTAGGCAGGCCACCTCACCAAGGGCAAGCTCAGCAGTTACACACCTGCCAGCAGGTCCGAGGCTGCTGGACCCTGCACTCGCACTTCATTTAGGTCCAGGCTGGTCAGTGACGGAGGCAGCTGCTTCAAAGTGCCGTTGCACAGCTCCAGCTGCACCAGCTGCGGTGCATTCACATCCAGCGACGCGTAGATGCTATCTCCCAGCCAAAGCTGTCAGGTTGAGGAGGCGTGGGAAGTGGCCGGCGAAGCTCTCGCTCTGATACGAGTCATGTGGCTGCAGCACCACTTCAAGGGACAGCAGGCGGGGCGACAGCATGGTGGCCACGTCCCACAGCTGCCCTGCTGGCACTGCTGGCTTCTGCAGCAAGCGCAAGTGGGAGACTCCAAAAGGCTGCGATGGGGCGCCAGCCGGCGGCTCGGCTATCTGCTGACCCTGGTGGCTGACGCTCTGCAGCAGGCTGAGCAGCTGGCTGTGCTGGATGGCCAGGGCAGCCGTGCTGGCTGGTCCAACCTCCAATTCCAGCCCCTCCAGCCATGCAGCCTGCTGCCGCTTGTAGTCGGCCCAAACTGCCTTGCAGGCTAATGCGAGGTGCATCCTGCAAGCGCAGAGTGTGCAAGAACCTGACCTGAGTTCGTTTGTGCTACTGCTGCAGGGCAATTCTTGGGGCACCCGCCGCCATGCCTTACTTGTCGGCACTCTTGGCCAGCTTTGCCGCAGCCAGGGGCAACACGCCGTTGAGCAGCAGCAGCTGCACAAAGGCGGAGCCGGCTTGGCGCTGACACATTAGCTCCTGGCGCTGCCTATGAGCCTCTGCAAGCAGCTGTGCCTGCTTCGCCAGGCCGGCCTGCCGTGCTGCCGACGCCTGCTCACTTGCTTGTGCCACAATGTCAGCAGCGCGAGCCTCCGCCTCGGCTGCAGCCGCCGCCGCCTGCTGCTCCAGGCTCACAGCCAGCTGCTCCAGCTCGGCCACTGCTGGCTGTGCCGCTGCGGCGTCGGGGCCCGCCGCCGCCGCCGCCGCCGCCGCTGCAGCCCCACTGGAGCCCTGCTGTTGCTCGTCACTCTGCTCTGCGCCGCTGTGGCCCTCCGACTTCCTGGCGCGCTTGGCGGCCGGCTCGGCCTGAGAGGCCGCCTCTGCGTTGCGCTCGTGGTCCATCTCGAGACTTAGACTCATTGAAGGAGGCTGTGGCTGAGCACAGAAGGTGATGCAAGCCGCAGAACATTGGGTTTCAGGCACACCAGCCAGCTGACTCTGTGCCACAGCGGCGCACAGCGCTCAATCCACCCCGGCACTTATAGTTGTCCCTGATCTGTGTTCATCTGTGGATGGCCTGATCCGCATTGGGTGTCACAATTGGCTAGCAGCAAGTTGCTGCATGACTGAGCTTCAAGCAGGAGAGGCGAGCGGTGCAGCGGGCAGCAAGGGACATCGGAGCAGGAGAGCAGAATGCATCGAGGAATGAAACACAGCACACTAGAATACAGGCCAAGATCTGCCCAGGGCAGCTATCGGCAGCCGGCAATCGAGCTTGCAACCAAGCTGCAAGATTACAAACTCGCGTCAATCAGTCGTCCATAATGATCATTGGAGCCAGGTCCCGAGGATCCTCCCCGCCCGGCCCGCCAGCCGCCACCAGCTTGGACACGGGCGCGCCTGCCGCCTCCGCCCCCGGCGCCTCGCCGCGCGAGCGGGATGAGTCCAGCTCTCGCAGGATCTCGGGGGTGAGGGCATCTGCAGGTTGAGGGAAGCATTTGAAATGACTTGTCAAGGAGCAGGAATGTCGCACATCCAGAGGCCGGCCGGGAGGGTGCGGCACACTCAGAGCTACCGCATCATCAGAGGGCTGAGCCGCCAGCCTGTTCCTTAGCCTGTTCCTCAGCCTTTCCTCAGCCTGTTCCTCAGCCTGTTCCTCAGCCTGTTCCTCAGCCACCAGCCAGAGGCCACTCACAGTGGTGCTGGCGCTTGACCAGGTCTCGCAGCGCCTCCTTGTCCTCCGCCCGAACCTCCGTCTTGTACCTGCGGCGGGGCGGTTGAGGATGGCAGCAGGAGAGTGAGGCTGGCTGGCTCAACCAACCCCCACACGGCGGTCTACTGCAAGCTGCCGGCTCACGCTGCCTGGCGGAGGTGCCTCCCACCAGCCAATTCCTAACGTGGGCTCACCGCTGCACGAAGCACAGCAGCGTCTGCTGCCACACCACGGGCAGCTGGCGCTCCTCGGTCTTGAAGCGCAGGAAGTGGTCCACCTGGGGGGAGGAGGGGAGAGCAGAGTGCGCGGCAGGGTTGGATTGGCGGAGCAAGGAAGCACAGCAGGAAAGCACAGCAATGGCGGTGCGGGTGCACTGTGTTTGGATCACAGCCGAGGGCGGCCACTCAGCAGCCTTGTGAACAGCAAGGCAGAAAAGAGCTCCACCAGGTGTGCACCAGGGCTCACCAGGGCGTCCACCACGCGGTACGGCAGCGCGTACTTCTTGTCCAGCAGCACGCGCAGGAAGAAGGAGTTGGTGCCGCTGTACGGCATCTCTGCGGGACGGCGGTGATGGGGTGGGGCGCGGCGGGTCAGGTGAGTAGCAGGTGCAGGGGCATGCAATGCAAACCTGCAAACGTACACATGGATCGCCCAGCCTTTTGAGCCGCCCACTTGCACAGCCTCGAGCAGCAGCAGGGCGCCGCACATGAACCTGGTTCTTGCTTGCCCCAAACATCCCCCAAATCCCTCCCGCCACGCACCCGCAATGCGCAGCATGGCGGCCGCCGAGTGCAGCACAGGGATGGAGGTGCGCTTGATCACGCTTGTGAAGATGACCGCCTCCCTCAGGTTGCAGGTGCCCGAGGCGCACAGCGGCAGCAGCAGGCCCTTGTAGAAGGCGGCCGCCTTGTAGGTGGCCTTCTTCAGGGACTGTGGGGTTTCAAGGGAACAGGCGGGCGGGGTGAGGGGTTGGCGGGTGGTGCCAGGGAGGCAACAGCTCAGCCAGCTCCGATGCCTAAGGCTCCGATGCCTAAGCAGCTACTGCTGCCGTCACCTCTTTCCACCACCCACGAAGCGGCAGTGCGACCTGCCCGGCCCCAACCAAACACAGTCACAAGGCCCAGCACCGCGCCGCCGCACCTGGAACAGCGCAAAGTGCAGGCGCCGGTTCTTGCGGATGTCGGCGCGCACGTGGGGCAGCAGCACCAGCACCAGGAAGCGCTGCGACATCTTCTGGTTCAGGTTGCTCACAAACATGCGCGTGGCCTGCAGAGGCAGATGAGGGAAGCATACCAGGGAGCTGCTGAGCCGCGCGCAGGGGGCGGTGAGCGTGGCACAGCACGCCTGTCCAGTCGCCTGGTTGCCCACCCACCCTTCCTCCGCCCTTCCTCGCCCCGCACCTGGTACACGGCGTGCGGCGTCCAGCTCTCGGGCTCTGTGAGGTACAGAATCTCCTCCCAGTTCTGCAGGTTGGGGATGACCTTGAAGGCCTTGGGCACCTGCGGGGTGCGGCGAGGGGTGGAGATCTCTGGTCAGGCTGAGGAGCTGGTAGGCTGAGGAGCTGGCAGGTGCAAGCTCGAGGCCGGGACAACGAGCCCAGGCCACGGCGGCGCACGCAAAGGCATGGTGGGCGGTGGGGCAGGCCAGTGCGAGACATGGTGTGATGCGTGATGCAAGGGCCCAAGCCGGCTTCAGTGGTAGTGACAATGAGCAAGAGAATCCACATGTGTTGTGTTCGGTTCTCAACAACGAATTAGGAAGCTACTCGTCATCAGCCAGGCGGCGTGCATGCGTCAAGAGTACACGCAGTGTGCAGGCAGTGTGCAGGCAACAAGCATGCAGGCCAGGTGTGACAGTGATAGGTGAGTGCACACGCGCAGCATGCAACAGCATCGCAAGCAGCACACAAGCCAGGCCCTGCTTCAAAAGCAGCTGGTCGCACCTTGCCAGACTTGTAGCGCGACAGCACCTTGCCCACCCCCTGGTACACTTCCACCACTTTAGGGTCCAGCTCGTCGGGGATGAAGTCGGTGCCCTCCCTGCCACACAGGGCGGGCAGACGGGGCAGAATGCAATTGTGAGCACGATGGGGAGTTGCATGGCATGGCCTGGTGTGGCATGCGGCCGGCCGCTCTACGCAGGACGGCAAATACGAAAGAGGGTTGAGCACTTGGAATGGAATGTGAGGGGCACACGCGGTGGCGGGCGGCTGGGCAGCCACACCGCCACACAAAGCGCACGCCCCAACATCGCTGTCGCAGTCCGCCACTTCGGCCGGGAGGCAATCGCCCGAGGGGCTACCTCTACCGTACACAAGGACTGCGTGCGTGCAAGCAAGCTCACATGCTGCACTGGAAAATGCAGGCTTGGTCCTAGCTAATCCAGTGCAACTGCCATGCTCCCAGCACTTCAACGCATCCCCGCTGCCGCCCGCCTCACCGCGGCAGCTCCGCCACGCCCGCCGCCGCCTGCCGCTCCCGAATCTTTTCCAGCACCATGTCGGCTAGGGTTTTCTGGCGGTAGTTGTCGGCCCCTGGCGCCATGAAGGCCGCCAGCGCTGCCTCGTCCTCTGGGGACACCTGGGCCAGAGGACATGATCAGAGACATGAACGTAAGCAGCTGAAGGTGGGGAGTGGGCAGGCGGCATCGGCACCAACTGGCGTCTCACGTCAACCGACACTGAGACAGCAGCACCCAGGTCCAAGCCATGGCCAGCCAGCTCAAGACAGCAGCTGTAGCCAGCAGCGGCCGCACCTCAATCTCCTCGTCAAACTCGTACGCCTCGTCTGATGCGTAGCCGCCGTCTGCACTTGGAACGAGGCGTGGGCAGCAGCAGGGGTCAGGGGTGGAGCGCAGCAGCAGCATGGCTCAAGGTTTGGGCGCAGTGGCAGCATCAAAGTGGCAGCAGGCAGGTTTCACATGGCGCGGCAGGTTGGGCGGAGCGGTTGCAGGCAGGAGTGCAGGTGCGTGGCGTCGCTCAGGACAGCGGGGAAAATGTGTCAACACAGGGTGTTCAGTCCTGTTGAGTTTGAATGTTTGCGTCATCTTCACAGCGAGCCTGGGTGCAGCCGTGGCCGGCCCCGTTGTGCAACGGTGCAGCATGTGTGCAAGCCTCCCAGCCAGGAGCAGCTATGCATCATCCATCTCCAGCATCAAGCACCCCCACTGTCCCCCATTAGCACGCACCCGAGAACTCGTCATCGCTGTCGCTATCTCGCAGCCCCTTGGCCGCGGCAGCCACCAGCCCGCGAGCGCCGCTGGCCGCCAGCGCCGCCGCCGCAGCAGGCTGCGCCTCTGCATCGAGCTCCTCTTGCTGTGCGCGCGCCTCCTTGAGGATGCGGTTGGTCATGCCCGCAGGCACAAACTCCTCCTGTGCCAGCTCCTCCTGCTCCGCCGCCTCCTCGGCCTCCGACTTTCGTCGCTTGTGCGGCCGCGGCTGCGTCTGCACGCAAGGCGAGGGGTGTGGAGGCGGTCGGCAGGCGGCGGCGGGCAGCGGCGGCGGCCGCCGCAGCAATGCTTCCATGTGCGCCGCGCGCTCAATGCCATGCAGAGAGTTCCCCAGGTGCTCACCCGGACGCCCCAGGTCTCCGGGTTCTCTAGCTGCTCTCCCAGCGACTCCTTGTGCTTCACCACATAGTCTCGCTTCTTTTTACCCATGCTGCCGTGCTGCAAGGGGTTGCCGCGAGCTGTGAAAGCGAGGCAGAGGCTGTGTGGGACCGCTCAGGCGCGACGTCGATGCGGCGGCTGCAGGCAGCGGTGCTTCTGAGGGTGCTTTCGGTGTCTGATGAACTGTGTCAGTGATGGCGCACGGCATGCATTGCGCTGCAAGCGTTTCTGAGGGCAGCCTGCTGAGCTCCATGCATGCTTGCAGCACGGCAAGCCGCCAGGGCTCCAACGAGCGCTGATTTGCAACGCCAAGAGTTCGATAAATTGGATACGATATACAGGTAGCACGCCGACCGCCTCTGAGCGCGCGACGCCTTTGCCTCCGCCAATCCCGCAGCTTGGAGTGCAGGAGAGCCTGCTACCACAGTAGAGGTGAGTCTGATGGCTTGCATGAGCGGTCGTCTTTGTACTTGCGGGCATCCGCGCCGCCGCCGCCGCCGCCGCCGCCGCCGCTGCCACGAGCCTAGCTTGCCGCCAGCCAGAGCCTGCAAGCGCTGCATTCATTCACCTCCCGTGCCTCACCTCACCATGCCGCAGGTCTTTGCAGTTCGAACAACCGACCCGAGCCGCATCATTGAAGATGGTCGGGGAGGCGAGCGACCCATTTGAGGCCGCCCGCGAGGCGCTGCGGCACGACAGCCCGCTGTGGACCATCCAGCACCTGGACATCACCTGCGATGGCTGCGAGCAGGAGCCGATCGTGGGCCACAGGTGAGAAGCAGGCAGTGCAGCAGGTGGCCCCCACGAGAGGTGCAGGGGTTCAAGGGGCGTGGTTGGGGACCTGCACCACATGACTGCGTCGTGGTGCCAGGGTGCGTGGCATGCCAACCAGCCAGCAAGCCCGGTGATTTTCCATCATCTCGCAGGTACAAGTGCGCCGTGTGCGAGGACATTGACCTGTGCGGCGCCTGCATGCGCGCCCTGGTGGCGGCACGCGTCAAGATGAGCCAGGAAGCGGCGCCCCGCCCCGCCCCGCCCCGCCAGGTCGGTGGAAGGATACATTCATGGGTGACTGGTGGTTTGAAGCATGCTGAAGATTCGGCGACAGCTTTACTTCTGGTGCAGAGCATACAGTTCATCCATCACTGTGTGCAGCTGGCTCAGTGTTGACCGGGCGCCTGCGCTTGCTGACCAACCTATGATCACTTGCCCCCCTCCCTCCTCGCAGGGCGGCCGCCCGCGGCGCTGGGTGGCCAAGCTGCACAGCCGGGACCTGGCTGACAAGTGGGCGGCGCTGCAGACAGCAGTGCCGTGCCTGCACCCCAGCCACAAGTTTCAAAAGGTGGTGGAGGGTCCGGAGCGGGCGGTGGTGTTCACCCCTGGGCCCAGCACTAACAGCAGCAGCGGCAGCAGCGGCTCCTCGGGCAGCGGTGCGGCTGCCACTCCAGCGCCCGCAGCAGATAGCAAGGAGCAGCAGGGTGACGCAGCAGCGGCAGCGCTGGCGGCTGTGTCGCTTCAGGACGGCGAGAGCGGCGGCGCAGCAGCTGCCAGCAGCGCAGCGGCGGCTGGCGGCCCGGCCCGGCCTGTCGACGGGTTGGAAGAGTTCCTGTCCACCTTCCGGCCCTCGGCGTGCAGCTGCAGCGACGTGGCCTGGCTGGTTGTGGAGGTTGGGGACAGCGGCAGCACCGCTGGCTCATCGGGTAGCAATACGGCCCTGGCAGCCGGCGGCAGCGGCGGCAGCAGCAGCAGTGCGACGCAGGCGGGTCCCAGCCTAGAGGAGCGGGTGGATGCAGCTGTAGAGGAGTGGGAGAAGCTGGCGGCCAGCGGGCGCAAGCTGACGGCTGCCGATGTGGACCGGCTGGCTGCCAAGCACCGCATTTTGAAGGGTGAGCGTGTTTGTGGGAGGGCAGTGGGAAGTTCGTCCCACGGTCAGCACGCAGAGCAAAGGTGGGTGCACGGTTTTGTGGTGCTTGCCCTGGCTACGCCCGCCTCGAATCCATTGTCATCCCTCTGCCTGCGCAGGCAAGTGGATGCTGTTTGCGCGCAGCGGGGAGGAAGCGGACGCGGCCTGGGCAGCGGTGGCACGGGCAGTGTGCGGCAGCGCAGCAGACGCAGGCCAGCCGCCGCTCTGTGGCTCTGCCAAGGTCAGCAGCACGGCGCCGCCACCCGACAACAGCCACGTCTTCTGCTGCTACGTCCACAACTACCAGGTGAGGGCTCGCAGCTGCTGCGGACTGCAACCATGCCGACTGTCGCTGGTTGGACCTGCCTGCACGTAGCTAGCCGCCCGGGCGTGCTCGCCCTAATGACGGCATGCACCCTTGTTCACCGCACAGACGCATCGCCATCAACTGTGCCCCACCCTTGTCACTGTGCCCCGCCTTCTGCAGGACGCGGAGGATGTGCAGCGAGTGTGCCGCGGGCTGCAGCGCGTGATCCCTGCCGGCCTGCTGCAGGACAGGCGGCTGCTGTTCAAGCCAGGTGGGCTGGCTGCGGAGTTGGACCTGCCGTTGGCGGCCGTGCACCCCTGCTGAAGCAATCCCGCTGATGCTGAGGCAGCCCTGCCGATGCTGAGGCAGCCCTGCCACTGCTGAGTTGATTCCGCCGCCGCTGCCCCCTGCAGACATCTACACACACCTAGGCATCTACTCGCGCAACGAGTGGGGCATCAAGCCCTCCACCCATGAGGCGCGGCTGCCGTGATGCAACGGCTGCGCCGCACCGGCAGTGCTGCATCCTGCTTGTTGCCGGTGTGCTCGAGGTGGTTGCACTGGCTGCACTGTAACAGGACCCCAAGGCTGTGGCAGTGGACATGCGTGCTCCATAGAGATGGCACGCGTGCTGCAGTTTGCAAGTCGTTGCTGTTGCCGCCAACTGGCTCGCTGCCCTGTGAGCTGTCATCAGTCCGCGCTTCAGAACTTGTCGAACATGACCTTCACTGCGCCCGTCTGGTCGGCCAGGTGCGCAGTCTCAAAGCCGCGCTGCAGGCTGGCGGCATCAAACCCAAACCTGCAGGGGTGAGGGAGGGCAGCATGGGGTGTGCATGCGAGGCATGTGCAGCTTCGAAGGCCATGCACCGCTGGCGGCCAGCGCTTCTGCAGCTTGGAGCACAGGTCGCGCACCAGGGCAGAGCAGCAGACCTGGGAGCCGCTGCACAACCGAACATGGCACAACAGCCACCAAGCCAGTCGATACGCCTTGCCTGTGGGTGATCAGCGGCTTCACATCCACTCGCCCCGAGGCTAGCAGGCTGATGCAGAGCGGGTAGGTGTTGCAATACCTGCCCGCGTGGGCGGGCGGGGAGCAGGCGGCTTGGCAGAGCAGCCAGGCGCTGCAGGGCTTGGCTAGCACAGGGCAACACCGTGCCGCCCTGCCGCAGGGTGTGCTGCCACCCCAAGGCAGGTTGGTTCTCTAGCACCTGCAACTGCCGACTTTTTACCTGAAGCTGCCCACAATGTCCACCTCTCGGATGCAGGCCTCCACCAGGCCCAGCGTCATTTGCTCCTGCCCCATGCCAACCAGCACGATCCGGCCGCCATCGGCGCACGCCTGCATGGCAACCTGGGCAGGGGTGGGCAGGGGTGCCACCCAGTGGGCAGCAGGGGATGGGATGCATGCCAGCGCAGCGCCCCTCCGAAGGGATCCAGGGCGCCGCCCAGAGGGCGGCAGCAGGTTGGATGCGCACCAGCACACCGCACCTCCAGTTCTAGCGAGCACGCTGTAGTTGGCATGCTGTCCTCCCCCCTGGCCCCACCTGCATCGTCTGCTGGAAGCCCGCACAGTCGATGACCACCTCGAAGCCATCTGGTGCGCCTGCTGTGCGGCGCAGCTCGGCAGCCACATCTTCGGGCTGCCCCAGCACTGAGGTCTGCAGGCATGTGTCTGCGCCCAGCTGCATGGGCAGAGATACACAAGGGAGGAGCGGTTGATGGGCAAAAAAGAGCATCAGCCGCAGGGGACATAACACGTGAGGCCTCTTGAGCTGCTCAATCAGCGCAAGCACCCAGCCCAGCCCTCGCCTGCTTGGCCAGCTCCAGGTTGGGCTGCTTCAGGTCGGTGATGGCCACCGCATCCGCACCAAAGGCCTTGGCGGCAAGCAGCGTGACCAGGCCTGCGGCACGGTGGACCATCATGGGTCAGGGGGAGGAATAAGACTCCTCCTCACACCGCGGCTGTGACAATTCAGTGCCCCTCACACATCAATGTTTAACTCCAGCGCCAGTGGGACTGCCCCCTGTCTGCTCCATGCATAGGCTGCACAGCAGCCTCCATCCTTGGCCCACCCACCTATCGGACCTGCGCCCATGATGGCCACTTTCTTGCCGGGCTGCACGCCACCCCGCCGGCAGGCATGCACACCCACTGCGCAGAGGGAGGTGCGGTGCTGCAGGTGTCGAGTCGGGCGAGCTGGAGGCTGGGTGGAGGGAGGGACCTGCCCCCTGCCAGGCTACAGACTGCAGACGCACTACCAGTGCGTCAACTAACCGTCAACTAATTCCCCCACAGCACCTCAGCAGGACCCGCAGCTACCTGAGAGCGGCTCGCACATGGCCCCCTCCTCCAGGCTCAGGCCGGGCGGCAGCTTGTAGCACCACTCGGCGGGGTGGTCCACACACTTGAGTTGAGGCACATTGGCGCAGTGGATGGGTGTCAAGTTGAAGGCATGTGTGGTTCGTGCTGCATCATCGAGAGCAAAGCGTTGACCCGCAGACAGCGCCATGAGCACAGCAGCCGCAGCTGAGCCGCACCTCGGCCAGGCAGCCGTGCACGGGCGGGGTGGCAAAGAATTGGATGGGAGCAAGGTTGTAGCGTCCCTGCCTGCGCTGGTGAGGCAGCGCAGGCACTTGCAGGCAGGTTGAACACTCTTGGCTGGTTGCATTGCCAGACAAAGCGGCCAGCGGCACTTGCCGCAGCCGGAGCTAGTGCTAAATTGCACGCGGACCTGAACTGGTGGTGAGCGCAGCAGGGCACCCCCGGCTCCAGCGCCACTTTGTCTCCAGGCTGCAGCTCGGCCACACCAGGGCCCACCGCCTCCACTGCGGCAACACGGGTGTGCACATTTGTTTGCTGGTGAGAGTCAGATGTGTGCTGGCGCTGAGTGGGCACGGATCGGGTGCGGTCCGCCAAGCAGCTGTGCAGCCCTCTCTCACCTGTGCCAGCCGCCTCGTGCCCAATGACCATGGGTGCATCCACCACAAAGTGGCCAATGCGGCCTGCATGCGTGCATGGGCAGCAGGTAGCACTGCTGGTGATGCCACAGAAGTTCGCAGAGGGAAGACCAGAGTGGCATTGCAGTGCTGTCTGGAAGGAGCCTCCGCTCCTCTGCCCCTCTCACCGCGCTTCCAGTAGTGCACATCTGAGCCACAAATGCCAACGGCCCCCAGCCGGATGCGCACACAGCCTTCCGCAGGTGCGTCTGCAGGTCAGGGGGGTGCGCGTCAGGGCGAGGTGCTACTTGGAGACGCGGTAGGTTGCGCCGGCGGCAGGCGAGTGGCGGCAGCGCTCAGGCGGTTGGTAGGACGTAGGCGGTTAGCCAGGACGTCATGTTGCCCACCTGGGATGGTCCAGTCCTGCAGCCTCAGGTCATCAATGCCGTGCAGCACCGCTGCCTGGATGGTTGGCATTGTAGGGACGGGCAGGCTGCAGGGCAGACGAGCGGCGGCGTGGCGGTGGCGGTGCAGCAGGCGGTGGGTGGGTACACTGCTGCTGCTATGTGCGGCCTTCTGAGCACTTGTGTGGCAGCTGCCGCCGAGCTAGGATGGCAGCGTGACGGCAAAAAGCGAAGGCGCCAAAAACCCTGGCCGACCAAGGGCTGGAGATCGGTGTGCGGCTGTGCGATGCGTGCACCAGGGACAGCGTGTGAGGCAAGGCAAGCAATGGTGCCTGCCGCCGCCGCCGTCTTTGCCACGGCGCCACGTTCCGAGTCGGTGCAGCGCCGGTCAACGTGCCTCAGGTGGCGTTGCCCCCATCCTCCGATTCACCGTTTCACAGAGTGGCTGATTATTTGCACGTATCTAACAAGATCACCAAGCTCAAGAACTAGTTGGAGGCGGCGGCACCTTGATGCACCAGCACACACACCCTAAATGTCTGGCTCGTCCTTGCTCATGCTCCTGCCCGGCTGCTGCATCGTGTTCTCCGCGCAGATGCACTCGGGGTCCTCATCCCAGGGGCAGTCTTGGAAGGCGCGGTTCCAGCGTGTGGCAGTGGCCGGCCCGGTCGCCGTTGGTTCGGCACCGCTGCGCTCGGCAGTGCGCTCCTCCTGCTGCCCCTGCTCCGCCTTTGCCTGAGCTGGATGCCCCGTGATGTTGGCTGAATGCGCCTCACTCATGGAGCACGGTGGATCTGGGTGGCAGGTCGCAGGGGTGGAAGTGAATGAGGCAGAAGCACGGCAGCCACAGGCGGCGGCACCAGTGGCGGCGGCAGCCAGCGGCAGCCAGCCTGCATGCTGTGGCGGCATGTGTGGGCGCAGGCCTTGGCTCGGCCTACCGGCGGTTGGATCACCTCTGGGGGATGTCGCGCTCCTTTGGGTTGGTGCAGCGGAGCGGCCGGGACGCCCAGCGAGTGATGAGCTGCGCGGGCAGCTGTGGGGGAGCAGCAGCGGCCGTGCAGGAACGCTGCACAGCATTCGCTCGAACGCTGGAAGGTGCTGCTGGCCAATGCGGTGCTGCACAGGAGCTTTGTGTGACCGCCGCCCGGCTGGCCGCCAACGCCGGCGCTGGGGGCGCCACGTCTGTGATTCCAATCGCCTCTTGTTGTCCAAAGCAAACGCACATTAACAGGGCAAGAGGGCGCTGTACGAAAAAGGTGCAGCTCATGGGAGCTATCTACCAACTAGTGTGGCAGCCATTGCAGCGGCATCATCAACCACCGCTCGGTCCACAGCCCCGCCGCCTCAGGGCTTGGGCGACACCGACAGGTTTTCCAGGATAGCCAGCGTGGCGGTGGGGTGTGCGGCCATGGCACGGGCCAAGCCCAGCGCCGACTTGACGCCGATCTGGCCCTGGCCCTGCAGTCGGATGTGCAGGGAGTGGGGAAGTGGCAGCAGGGTGGGGGGCGCAGCAGCAGGCATGAGCAGGACGAGCGAGTCCACCAAAAACATGCCACAGCTTCACAAGGCTGCCAGCCCCTTGCCACATCGCACTGTGGCCAGCAGCTTGGCGGCCTGCAGGGAGTCCAGTGCTGCCGGGCTGGCTTGCCCATCATCCACCAAGTCGGGAATGTCGCTCAGGCGGATGTGGGTGGCGTTGGAGCACGGCAGGCCGTTGGCCACATTCAGCACACCACTCAGATCAACCTCCTCTAAATCGACCACCCACTCATCAATGCTGCCTCCGGGGGCCATGGAGGCGCACAGCTCGCTCTGGACATTGGCCAGGCCGGAGCGCAGGCTGTCGCTGGACTCAGACACTGCAGCGGGCGGTCAAGGGCGGTGGGGCTGGATGGGTGGGAGAGGCCCAGAAATGAAACGGCCGGTCGCGGCAGGGCTGCACTTACCTGCATCGATGACCGTTTGGATGACGGTTGTCACAATGGGCTGCCTCACAAACGGCAGGCCCACTGCCGCAGCAGTGTTGCCCTCTGCATCGACCGATTCAAAGTCGGCATCCGCAGATGCCTGCCCGCCGCTGGCCACCAGGCCAGCGGCCACCAGCGCATTGTTGCGGGCGCTGCCGCCGGTGTCGTACGCGGATGCGGCGGCGCGCTTGGAGATGGCCAGCGCGCCGGCGCCGGCCGCCATGTTGCCGGCCACTTGCGAGTTTTGCAGGGTGAGCGTCACTGTGCCTGAGCCGGCCACGCTGGCCCCTGCAGCGGCGATGAGCATGTTGTCTTGAATTGTGGAGTTTATGACCTGGCGCATCAACGAGTGGGTTGTTTGTTCAGGGTCGAGGTCCAGCACAGGGCCAGGCTGCAAAATGCCCGGCACACGAGGCAGCAGGGCACTTGCTGAGAAAGGCAGCCACGCATAAAGGCATTGGCCCGCCTGTACATCAATGTCCAGGTTGGATTGTGCCACAGCCGCACCAAACGCCACAATCTGCACTGAACGGCAGCCAGGGCTGGCTAGGGGCAGGAGGCAACATGCCCGGCTGCGCGCAAGCATTGACTGGCTTGAAGCACGCCCCCAGCACGAATCCTGTGTTGCCTGATTTTTGGAGATGGTGGAGCCGTCAAGCTTCAGGGTGAGGCTGGCGGGCTGGGCCAGGGAGACAGCGTCCATGGCAACCAGCTGCAAGCCCGTGAGGTTGGCACCCCTGTGAACAGGGGCATGTGGGACGCTGGCTGGGTGGCAGCGCTGAGGCTGGAGAGCTGCCATCACTGCCGTGCCCACATCGCCTGGCACGCACAGCACTGCAGCCTGGGCAGCAGCAGGGCAGCCTCTTACGGCACGATGCTCACCGGAGCGTCAGCGTGGCGCTCCCGGTTTCGGACAGCCAGTAGAGCAGGCCCTCATAGCCAAACAGATCCTCAACGTCGCTTTGGCTCAGTGTGCCGGTGCACAGAATGTTCCCGTCCTCTGCGGCAGCAGCAAGGCAAGCAGGACTTGGCATACAAGGCTTGCAGCGCATCAAGCAAGGCGAGCCACGGCAAGCAGGGCGGCCGTGCCTCGCAGGCGCAGCGGCGGCTGCGGCGGCTGCTGCCAGCCCAGCCAAACCTTGCCTGACGAGGAGCAGGAGCCTGTGCTGGACTGGGCGTGGCACGGGGCGGCCGAAAAGGCCAGGGACAGAGCGGCACAAAGAGCAACACGCCATCCTGCAGCAACGTCGTTCGAAGGGGCGCCAGTGTTGGGCAGGCAAAGCACACAGCGCTGGAGTAGCAGCAGCTCAGCTAGCAAGTGACAAGGCCTCAAGTCCAGCCCCGCCGCTGCCGCCGGTGCCTCACCGAAAGCCATGTTTAAGGCGTTCTCTTGGAACAACAGCTTGGATGTGTAGTTTGAATGGAAGCCCTGACTAGAAGCAGTGCCGCTTGAAATCGCCGAGCCACCGTGGCGACCGGATTGACCGGACCACGACCCATCAGTGAGCGGAAGTGCAGGGTTACCAGCTGGTGTACACAGATTGTGACATGCTGCATCACACGGTTGCACCGGCCTGCATGGGCTCAGCCAGGCAAGCAAGCTGGCCTTGCAACGTGCGGCGGCGGTGTGCTGCAGCGCACATGACACTCGGCTGGCCGGAGCGGATTGCAGGGCTGCCACTGGCAATGTGCCAGCATGCAGCAAGACTGCTCGAATGCATCATCAGTTCCTGCGGTACAGAATGCGCAATGCCGCCGGCTGCATGCAGGTGCACCGAGGTGTGGAGCCACCAACCGCGTTGGCGCCCATGCGCCGGCGCTGCGCAACGCGGCGGGAGCTGATGGACGTCCTGACGCCTTTCCGCGATCAATGCTTGTCTGCAGTGATCAATTCGATGCGTTCGTGAAGCAGCGAAGCAGCGCGGCCCGCTGTAACGCGTGTTCGCTATGGGGCTGGGGGCGGAGGAGCTCTTGCCGCTACGGGGCTCGCCCACCAGCAGTCACAGCGGCTTCAGTATTGACGGCAGCCGCCGTGGCTCGCCGGAGAGGGCCAGCCCAGACCGACAGGGCGCCCGAGCAGCGCCAAGCGGCGGCTTGGGCGTCTTTGCCGCTTTTGTGACGGGAGCCCTGCTAATTGCGTGCCTCGGATTGGCCACCGGAGCGGTGCAGTGGTCCCGAGGTGAGCGGCGGCGGCAGTGGCGGCAGTGGGCGGCAGCGCCGACGTGATGCACTTGCACGCCTGCTTGCTGCATGCCTGCTGCGCCAGCGTGCACCAACTCCCCACCCCTGCGATGCACCTGCAGCACCCCTGCGACCGTTGCTCACGTCCAGCGGCGGAGCGGCACATGCGGCGTTGCATGACGCTGCGCAGCCACGGCCCCGCCAGCAGCCGCCGCGCCTGCCCTGGCCGCCCCTGCTCTCGGCCACTGATGTGCAGCGCGGCATCACCTACCACGGCACCGGCGGCCGGCTGCAGGCAGTGGCTGCCAAGCTGCTGGCGGGCCAGCCCATCAAAGCTTACACCCTGGGCGGCAGCGTGACCAAGGGGCAGGGCACCTCGACCGATGGGGCGGCCTACCCAAACCGCTTCTTCGAGTTCATTCAAGCCGCATTCCCGCACCGGTGGGCAGGGTGCTACAGCCAGGAGGCTGTGGGCGTGTTTGTGTGCTGGCAAGGGTTCAGGCCAGATCAGATGTACGGCCTGCGTACTGCGCTAGTCGTGCCGCAGGCCTGCAGTTGTGGTCTCTCCGGCCTGCAGTTGTCGTCTGTCCGCTTCAACTGCACTTTCTACGCTCTCCGGTCTGCTGCAGGGACCACGTGCTGCTGAACAAGGGCATCGGCGGCACCTCCTCCGGCATCTTTGCAGCCTGTGCCGAGCAGATGGTGGCGCCCGATGCAGACCTGGTGGTGAGGCCCCGGGTGGGAGGGACGGATGTGAGGGCAGCAGTCCGGACTGCATGCAGTTTGGTGCACCGCCTTCCTCCTGTGGCTGCCACTCCAGCGATACGCAACAGTGATCCTCCAACCCTCCTGCTAGCCAACCTGCTGACCCCCGCAGGTTGTGGAGTTCACGGTGAATGACCGGCCCGACCTGCCGCTGACCGACCCGCAGCGCAAGGGCTATGAGCAGCTGCTGCGCAAGCTGATGCGCCTGCCGGGCCGGCCCGCGGTTGTCATGGTGCGCACACTTGATGGTGGGCTTGTGGGAGGTGCCGTGGGTGGGAGGGAGTCCCTGATTCATGCCAGCTGCTGCCGAACACAGCCGTCACGGATGCTGCGGCACTCGCTTGGACCTGCCGATTCGACCTGTGCCACCGCCTGCTGACCACCACGCTTCACCCCCTCCTGCCCTGCACCGCAGCTGCACCACTACCCCTGGTGGCGTGCCTCTGGCGACGGCCGCCGCCTGGGCCTATATTACTACCCGCTCACCGAGCAGCACTTCACGCTGCTGGCCCACTATTACGACCTGCCATCCGTCTCGGTTCGGGCGGCCCTCCACCCGCTCATGCGGGCTGGCGTGGACGGCTTCAGGGTGAGCTGCAGGCCTGTCATGCTGTCGTATCCTGCTGCCTGTGGCGTGGTGCTGGCACCAGGGCGTCTCTGCCTTGGCTTGCGCAGGATGGCCGCGTGGTGTGCGTGATATACAGGGCCGCTGGCAGGCTGATGTAGCTGATGAGGCGCCTGGATGTATTTCCGACCGCTGCCCACCCTGTCCGCCTTGCCTGCCGCAGGTGGACAAGGTGTCGCAGCGGCACCGCCACATGCCCAACGGCCAACCGCTGCCCGCTGCGGAAGCCGGGGAGCGGGACCGCGTTTTTTATTTTGACAGGTCCGGCGCCGTTGCTCTACTGTCCTTACCTTGCCTTACCGGTAGCTCCGGCCAGGCAAATCCCGCACACCCTGTAGCGTCCTGGGTGGCTTGAGCAGCAGCTCTGCTGCACCTCTCTTCTGCCCGCCCAATGCCGTGCCGTGTAACGCTCATGGCGCCTGCCCTGCCGCAGGACCCACCCCAACGACCACGGCCACCAAGTGCTGGCTGAGCTGCTGGCCGGCCTGTTGTTGGGTGCAGTGGACGAGCAGCAGCGGCGGCAGGAGGGCGGCACGGCAGGCCTGGAGTCTGGCTGGGCGCAGCGCAGCGGCAAGGTGCAGCAAGCGGTGGCAGCCGTACCTCCCCCCATGATACCCGGCAACGCTGAGGAGCCCACCAGCCTGTGCGCCATCCAGGTGAGACCCTTGTGATTTGGGTGGTGGGAGGGTGGGGGCACAGGCGCTGGCTTGAGGGTGGGGGCACAGGGGCTGGTTGAGGGTGCTGCCTGCCTTCAGCAAGTTCATGCCGCGCCTGGCCATGCAGCCAGCTTGCGACAGGCAGCCTGGCTTCAGCACCATCAAGCCGCGAATGCCAAACTCTGCTCTGCACCGCTTTGCTCTTCACCCGCCCTGCAGGAGGCGTTCCAGCCGATGGTGGTCGCCCACCAGGGCTTTGAGTGGCGGGCGGAACGGCCCCTGGAAGCCACGTTTGTGGGCCAGAAGTGGGGGTGGACGGGCACCCAGCCGGGTGACTGGGCTGAGCTGCAGTTTGACAGCAGAGACGGGGCGGGCCCGGCCGATGCAATGGGCGGCCCAACCGCAGGCGCAGCAGGTGCGGCAGATGCGTCGGGAGCAGATGCGGCGACAGAAGCGGCGGGCGATGACGGCGAGGAGGCAGAGGCCGCAAAGGGGATTGAGGATGAGCAGGACGCTGCTGCTGGTGATGAGCAGGCAGAGGACGAGGTGGAGGGGCAGGATAGCAGCAGCGGCGGCGGTAGCAGCAGCAGCAGTCGTGCCGGCGGCAACAGCACGGCAGCGGCCACCAAGCCTGCGCCCAAGGGGCAGAAGCAGAAGCGGCTGCCAAATGCCGAGGTGCTGCTGTCACACCTGCGGAGCTATGAAGGCATGGGGGTGGCGCAGGTGAGGTGGATGGGTGGGCCGGACTTGTCAACAGCTTGTCAACAGATCCAGCACGGCTGCAGCAGGATGGTGTGCAGTCTTGCGTCAACTTGCGGCCGCGTGTCACGTGTCGCACTGCCACCCTGCAGGTGCGGTGCGTGTCCGGGTGCACCTGCCCCACCTCCTACCTGGACGGCACCTGGGACCAGCAGGCCACGCTGCAGTACATCCACCGCTTCAAGGTGCGCCGCAGCTGATGGTTGGGGTAGTAAGGCTCATCAGGCAGCACCGCTTGCTGGTTGTTTGGGGTGGTTGCGCCGGGGTGACTGGCCGCACAACGATGACCTGTCTGCTGCTGCGCACAGCAACGCCGCCCTCCAACCGACTGACTTCCACGGCCATGCTTGGCTTGCTGCCTGTGCAGGTCTCCCAGCACGCCGAGTGCCGTGTGCGGGTGCGGGTGATGAGCCAGGCCGGCAGCGCGCCGCAGGAGGGCCACAAGGCGAGGTTACCCCGCGGGCCTGGGGTTGTGGGGAGGCGATGGTATGGCGTGGCATCGTGGGTTACCACGCCTGCGGCACAACTGCGGGTTACCTCGCCTGCGGCACATCCTGGACCCTGCCCCGGTGGTCTGCATGCGCCCGCCCAACACGCCTCAACACGATGCTCCCTTGCGCCTTGCCTGCTGCGTTTCCAGGTCACTTTGATGGGAGTGATGGTCTCGCACATTCCGATCCGCATGCACACCCGCGACGACCATGCGGAGCAGCTGTCAAACGTCACCCGCCGGCTGCTGTAGTACAGCCCATTTCCTGCTACCTTTGCCTCCTGCATGAAGGAGGCTTGTGCTGTAGCCGTGCCAGTCGCGTCGGCTCACTTCCAAGCTTGATACGTCACCATTTGATCACCATCAGCCAAGATTCATGATTGCTCCAAGATACTCAACCCATGCCTAGATACCTTGCTACCCTACTGTGCTGCCAAATGCAGCCTATGATTTGCTTGCCACGCCTCGAAGCGTCCTCTCCCTCATTACCCTCTTTCCACGTATTATGCCAAGCCATCGCAACTCTGCCTTGTGCCATTGGGCAGCTATCGCGTGTTTGCTGCCGTCACAAAAGAAAACGATGTGCAAGAGATAACGATGTGTGAAAGCAACCGAGCGTCAGAGGAAGGAAAGGAACCTATGGGGAGACTACGGGCAGCAGGGCAAGGGGGCGTAACAGCCAAACGCAGAACGTATCGCAGCAGCGGCCCGCCAGCCACCGGGCAGAGAGGAGGCCAGCTGGCCACCCCGCCACTGATCAGCCAGCTTTGCTCATCAGCATCTTTTGCAGCTGCAGACGGAGAGGGGGGTGAAGAAAAAAAATTTAAGTAGTATGCAGGCATCTTAACCACTAGACGAAGGATGCTTCCTCAAGCGTCCCGTGAAAGTGCATCCTGAAAGTGCATCCCCCGCGAATCGAACCGGGGTCACCTGCTGCATCATGTCCAGGTAGCCCATGGAGCCGGCCGCCGCCTGCCGGTCCTCCACCTGCACACAGACCAGCCAGCATGGGAGGGTGGAGGGGGTAGGTGAGCGTGTGGTGTGTATTTGTGAGCAGCAGCAGGCACGCTTCAAGCAGTGCGAGCGGGCGGGCTTGTTAACCCACCCAGGCGGGCTGGTGTTACAACATGTGCTGCCCACCAGCTGCACACAAACTGGCCCCACAAGGGCAGCAGCGCAGCCAGGTGTGCCCCACCCACCAGGAAGGGCATGACGTGGGCCTCCATGGGCGTGCCCTGCCGGATCGTCCAGCACTCCTGCGGGGGCGGCGATTGGACGGACAGGTGAAGGCAGGGTATTGCTGGGACGCCCCGGCCCATGCGAGTTCAAAGGTGCACACAGCTCTGCCAAGCTGCACGCGTGCCTGCCCGCCCTCCCCGGCTCTGCACCCCTACCTGCCCTCCTCTGCGCATCCCAGCCCCCAGCCCACCTGCCACAGCTCCTTGCTGCCACGCAGCTGGCGCAGCACCGCATTGATGCGCATGCTGAGCTCGCTGCCCTGCCGCACCGGCTCGGGGTTGAGGGCTGCGGCGGAGGGGTGGGCGTGCGAAGCGGGGGAGAGTGAGGGCAACAGTGAGGGCAACAGTACGGGCAACAACAGCCTGGCCAGCAAGCGTGAAAGGAGCCCAGGCGCCCACCGAGCGTGCCCTGCTGCATGGCCAGGCAATGTGAGCCAACCCCGCCCCGCCCGGTGCGCACCTGTCGCGTCCTGCGGCGGCCCCTGCAGCCCAAACACCTGCTGGTAGAAGGCCGGCGGCAGCGCCTGGCCCAGCCACAGGATGAGCGTGCGCCCGTTGTCAATGAGGTACGCGCCGGCTGCGGGGGGAGGGTGTGGTTGCCATGGGGTTGGACAGGGTAGGTGGAGCAGCGGGCCAACTCAGCGCAGCAAACACAGCAGACAGCGGATCATGCATGGCAGTTCCGCCGATGGCTGGCTGCCGCCAACAGAAGCCCCGAACCAAGGCGCCCCAGCGCAGCTGCACCTGGGTTGAAGTACTCCAGGCCCGCGGGCACGGTGCCGGGCAGCTCGACACCGCCGCCAGCCCCCTCCTTGCCCCAGTTGCCTGCAACGCAAGGGTGGGGTGTGTGGCACTTGTAAGCGAGCACATAGACCAAGGGCTGGGTTCCGAAAAGCAACATTGCACTGGCCACACGGCACGCCTACAGCATCTCCTCAAGTCAATGTGCAGCGGTGCAATCTAACCAATTAGCCAATTCCAATGCGCACCCGACGGGTCGTACACAGCGTAGCAGTCGGGGTAGACGGTGCGCAGCGCGTCGTACACGCTGCCCGCCATGAGCGTGTGGCCCACCTGGCGCGTGTTGGGGGGCGCAGTCGGCCGGCTTTTCAACCTTGGGCCTGATGGAAGGGAGGGCAGCCCAGGCCATGCCGCCACCTTGCAGCACGCAATAGCATCTCCAACTCCGACACGCAAGCGGGCCACTCACCGCTGTGCGCTCGTCGCTGTTCACATCGCGCCCCGTGCCGCGCAGCGCCGCCGTCTTGATCAGGCCTGGTGGCAGGCAGGGGCAGGATGGTGTGGGTCACGGCAGCGCGGCAGGGGGCAGCGTCTGCACAGCTTCCCTGACTGCACCGCACGACCCTGCAGCCTGCATCTGGGCTCAGCCTGAACCCAGCCTAGCCACTGCCAGCAGCCGTGGCGCAGGCTCACCCAGCGTGAGCAGCGGCATGCTCTTCAGGCGCTCCGGCAGCACCAGTGCATTTGGTGAGAGGCCGGCGCCCATGCCGCCGGGCGTGCCGCGCATGTGCAGCATGCGGTACTCCCGCAGGCTGGCCACCAGGCGCTGCTGCAGGGCTGCGGCAGGGAGGGGCGGGGCGGGCGGGGCAGGCAGGTGAGCGGGGCAGGTGAGCGCAGGTAACCAACCGCGCAGTGCACGCGCCATAGGGTGTTCACAAGCCACACAGATGCCGTGCAACAGCATGCTCTGCCCCGGGGAACCAATCGACGCTGCAGCTGCGCCTCACATGACCGCACATCGTCCAGCTTGGAGGAGAAGGAGCGCTCCACCGCGTGCTTGCCCATCAGCGCCACGGTGGCGCCCGCATCCGCCGTCTTATACAGGTCAATCAGCTCTGCAAACAATTAGGAAGGACAAACCATGGGGAAGGAAGCAGTGGCTGTGGTGGCATGCCGCTGCATGGCCAGCTTGGGAAGGGCAGACGTGGCACACAGTGTGCACTGCCCTGCTCATGCTCACAGCCATGCAGCTGCAACGAGTGCCAGTACCCGGCCACCCCGCCGCCGGCTGCGCACGCACCTGACACCACGGGCATGGCAATAGTGTGCACCCGGATGCGCCGCTCGCCCGAGGAGTTGGTGTACAGCAGGGCAGCCTGCAGCGATGTGGTGGCAGCAGCGACGCTGGGGTTTGCGGTGCTGCGCGCCTCCGTGCATGCAGCTGCGGCCCGAGCGCTGCTCGGCTGGAAGCTCCCCTTAAAGTATGTCCTTGCCACCGCGCGGCTCCTGCTGCCCTGGCTTGATCACTTCCGAAGCCCTCCCAGGCGACTCGCCTGCAGGTAGGCCACCTGCCCCGACAGCAGCGTCTCCTCGTGGGTGATCTCCACCGAGAAAGACTGTGAGGGGGGAGGGGAGGGTTGACAGCATTGAAGGCATGCACAGGCAGTCAGGCACGTGCAGCAGTGGGTTGGGAAGGGAGCGCGGCGCAGGGGGCGAGACAGGCTGTTGCACAAGTAACAGTGCGCTTGCAACACATTTCGTGCAGGCAGGCTACAGTGCAGCCTGCTGACCTTGTCGGCGTCGCAGGCGGGCAGCGCCAGCAGGTCTGGAAGGGAGGAAAGTGAGAGGGTAGCATGCACGGGTTAGAACGGCATGTGCTGCGCACTGCAGACGGACCACCCAGCTGCTTGCATGCAGTTCCTCGCTGCCCCGTGCTGCAAGGGCGGGCCAGCACAAGACCAGGCTGCCTGCTCCAAGGCGTTGCTGCGAGTCATTTGCGGACCCACCCGTGGAGCGGATGAAGAAGTGGCCAAAGAAGGCCGACACGCGCAGCCCCTTGGAGCAGCGGATGCGCATGACCGCCTCCCACGCCGTCTCCCGCGACAGGTTGCGCCTGCAGGGCGGGTGGGCGGCGCGGCAGGCGGGGTGCGGCTCCAGATGCAGGCAAGGGCAGTGCCCAGGGTGGCACAGACTGTGGTACACGCGCTAGCCCGCACCCCTTCGCACTCCCTCGCACCTCAGCTCTGCGTGCAGCTTGGCGCCGTCTCGCTCCGCCGCAAAGCCGGGGTAGTAGTACAGCTGGCCGCCGGTGTACTTGGGCAGGGCGCCCAGGGAGGGCAGGTCCATGTAGGCCGAACCAAAGGCAAACACGTCCACGCAGATCTGGAACCTGCAGAAAGCGGGGTGTGCAATGCGGTGGCACAGGTGTGCGGTCCGGGCGCTGAGCAGGCCCAAGGGCAAGCTGGAACCTGCGACGGTGTGTGCCGTGGCATTCAAGAGACGAGATACGAGTTGGCCGCCCATGCCTTTGTTGTAAGTTTGCTGTTTGCACGCTTGAAACCGGCCTGCCCCCGCTCGTCTGCAAGCGGCCCACACGCCGACCTGCAAGCAGCCCATGCAAGCAGCCCCACCTGATGGCCCACCAGCGCTGCCCTACCTGGATGCCTCCGCCGAAAAGCGCTTGTAAAAGGGGTCGTCCGGCGTGCGCAGGCTGTACTCGCGGTCGGTGCCGTACAGGGCGGGGTTGTCTCGAGCCTTGATGCGCCCAATGCCCAGCGAGGGAGCGGCGGCCTGCAGTGAGGGCGGACGGCCGGTTGACCCGGGTGAGGCAGGAAGGAGAAGCACAGGGCGGGGTTGTGGGTTGTTGCGCGCCTTGGTGCCCAACGAGGGGGGCGCCGCCTGTGCAGAAAAATGGTAGAGCGCAGATGCGACGCATCCATCGTTGGCTGCCCGGGGGGTGGGGCGCTGCCTGGGGCGGTCAAGTGCCACCTGTCTGCTGCCTGCTGAGGGGCCGCCAACAGCGCCCAGCAGCGCGTCCTTGCTCCCGGCCCAAGCAGCGCACCTGGAACAGCAGCATCTTGCCGCCGATGTGGTTCATCACCAGGAACGCGGCCTGCAGCGCGGGGCCCATCGCGCTCTCCACCTGCGGGGAGCGACACGGTGAGGTTGGAGACAGGCAATCGAGGGGTGGGGTTGCGAGGCAGGCAGTGCAGGGGTGGGGGATGTTGCGCCGCCCACCAACTGTACAAGCTTCCTCAGGCTGCATGAAAGCGCTCCCTCAGGTGCGCATCACCGGACTGCGCCCGCTGGCCATGCAGTGCATGCCAACCACGCTGTGCCCGCTGCCCACGCTGTGCCCGCTGCCCACCTGCGAGGCGCGGCCGTACGACTGCGGCAGCGAGTCCAGCAGCGCGTCCACCACCGCCCGGCTCTCCCGCAGGTTCACCTGCAAGCGGTGGCAGCCGGGGCCCGCCAATCAAGCCGGGGATGTGCGGGCATAGCCACACATGCAGAGCTGGGGATGGCTCTGTGCGATGCGGCAGCAGCCCCTGAGCCCGCCACCTGCCGCCCCGCCCCGGCGCGCACCAGCAGATCGTCGGGCAGCGGCACAAATGGGTCGTCGATTTCCGCCACCACCATCTGCTGCGGCACGCTCAGCGATGCCTTGAGGTTGTAAAAGTGCAGCGTGCTGCGACAGCGGGGCAGGGGGGCAGCAGGCTGCGTGAGGGGGACTTGACCACCTGTTGGGATGGCTGCGCCTGCAATCGAGGGCTCACTACTGAGAAACGAGACATCCAATTGGGTCCGACAAACGACAAACTCCACACCATCGCACATAAGGCCATCGCCGCCATGCTGCCAGGAGCTGCATGCTTTGCTGCTCTTCACCTTGCATGCTTCACTCTCCCCTCCCCAGCTGCCACTTACTTGTCAAAGGTGATGAAGGCCACCTGCGTGCGCTCGTCGCCCGGCAGCAGGTCCAGGCTCTCCTTGATGGTGGCGCACACCTGTTGACATGGGCCCAGGAGGCAGGCAGGCAGCACCAAGATCAAAATCAAAATATGATGGGTGGGCCCACCTCCCATCAAAATCAAAATCAACAGCTGGGCGCCACCGCTCTGCCTGCTGCGCACACACGGGCCCAAATGCCACCGGCGAGCAAACAGCAGGCGGGCGATACGCCTGCACTCTCCCAGCCTGAACATCAGCAAAAAAAAACCTCGGCGCCTCACCGCGCCCAGCATGCCCGAGGCGGCAGCGGCAAACGAGACGTCGATGACGAACACGTAGGTGGGCGGCATGGGCGCCCGCACCTGCGGCGGCGACACGGCAAGGCGGGCGTTGGGGCCAAGCTCCCAGCAATCCGGTTGCCTGGGTGACGGCACAGCAGGCCAGGGCGGCGCCCCAGTTCTGGTGAGCTGATGCCTGACTCGTATCCAGCGGGAGCCAGGCCACAGCGGTAGCCCCACCATGCCAGCCGCATCACACCCGGCACTGCCTGCCCTGTTTCACAAAGACCCCCACCATGTATTCTGCAGGCGCAACGTACTCCACGCTGCCGCTGCACAGCTCGGGCCGTTCGTGGAGGTCGATGCGGCGGCCCGAGGCGTCCAGGGTGCAGAAGTACTCAACCGGCACTTCGTTCACCATGGAACAGACGTTGCAGGAGTAGCGCCTGGTGCAGGTGGCAGGGGTAGCATCCACCAGTCACATGCCCGGCAGGTAGGCAAATGGGATACAAGGGCAGCCGGGGTTGGTCGGCAGTGGCTGTTGAGTGCAGGGCAACAGCTGGCCAACACATACACTGCACAAGGAACAGCTCGAAGGCGGCTGCTGGCCACCTCGACCTGCACGCCCCGTGCTCTCCCCACCCCCCACCCACCTGCCGCCGTCCATCCACTGCATGAAAGGGTTCATGTACGTGCGGCAGCGCTTGCAGCGGATGATGGGGCCGCCAGCCGCATTAGCCACTGCCACCGGCCCGCCCGCCTCGGTCAGTGGGTGCACCACAGCGCCGTAGGGCAGGTGCCACCGCGCCTTGAGCGCCTGCAAAAGGTGGCGAGGCAGCAGCTGACGGCTTGGGCCATGCAGCACCAGTGAACTGAAGGGCGGCCGCTGCCATGCTGCCATAGAAGCAAGGCTGTTCAGTGTGACAACGCCATCATTGGCCAGCCCCAACCTGCCCCGCTGCTCCCAAGCGCGCCAGCCAGCCGAGCAGCTGCCCGTCTTGCCTGGGAGTTGGGCACCGCGTAGCTGGTCATGCGCACAAACTCGGGCTTGCAGTTGTAAGGGGAGTAGGCCGGGGGTGGGCCCACCTGCGGCAGCAACGGCAGGGCGCCTTCAATCACGTGACTTGCCGGCACGGCTGCAAACGCCAACCGTACCCAAGGCCTGCCGAATGCGCAGGGCCAGGAGCATTGACTGGCTGTCTGCCCTGCCAGCTGCAAGCCCCCGGCCCTGATAGCCCCCCCACCTGGGCCTCGCCGCCGGGCCCTGCTGGCCGCGGGAAGGCAGCGGGGTTGACGCCACCGTCTGCTGGCTGGCCCGGCATGGTGGGGGCAGAGGGGCCCAGCGACAGCGTTTCAAACTTATCCAGGGCCGCTTGCTGCACACAGGAGGGCAGGTGGGAGTGTGCCACGCATTGGAGCCAGGCAGCTCAGTGGACCTGCATGGACGACCAAGTTACGACCAAGACACGATGCCCTGCTTCCACAGCAGCCCAGCCCACCAACAGCAGCAGCGGACAGCTGCTCCCCCGTCCACCTCCAACCCACAGCACATGCCCTTCAGCTCACCATGCCAGCACCAGGCGCGCCCATGCCCATGCCCGGCTGTGCCGCGCCCAGGGTGGGAATGCCGGGCGGGCGCAAGCCGCCCAAGCCCGGAGGCCCCGGCGGCTGCATGCCTGGCATACCCGGCTGCTGCATGCCTGGCGCACCCGGCTGCTGCTGCTGGCCAGGCAGGCCGCCAGGCTGCATCATGGGGGGCCCGGGCGGCCGCATGCCCGGTGCCATCACGCCAGGTGCTGCCATACCAGGCGCTGCCGCTGCCTGCTGCTGCTGCGGGGCTTGTTGCGGCATGCCCGGCGGGCCCATGGACGGGCGCATGCCCATGCCAGGCATGCCAGGTGCCTGTGGCTGCTGCTGCTGCTGCTGCTGCTGCTGCTGCGGAGGGAAGGCGCCCATGGGGCGGGGCATGCCTGGTGGGCCAGCGGGCACACCCCCGGGTGCTGCTGGTGCGCCAGGCATGCCGGGCCGCACGCCTGGCACGCCAGGTGCACTGGGCATGGGGCCGGCAGGCCGCGGTGCACCGGGCGGACCGGGGGCAAAG
>RRZL01000082.1:1445971-1464925 GCA_006782975.1 Chlorella sp. Dachan | reverse complement strand
CCAGGCACGGCGGGGGAGCGGCAAGCACTCAGTCGTTTGATTAACCCACGTGTGCCTGAGCGCCTGCCGCAAATGGCTGGCACGAGCTTCCACACACTGTGCCGCCAAGCACCGCCACGCAGCCCCCAGCACGCTCACTTGATGAGGTCTGCCAGCGTGCCGCCCGTCAGCAGCTCCATGGCCACGCACACAAACTGCCGGTCCCCGGTGAGGAATGTGTCCTTATACGCCACGATGTGGGGGTGGCGCAGCGCCGCCAGCAGGCGCACCTCGTTCAGCAGCCCGGCTGCGTTGGCCGCATTCAGCTCGGCCGTGTCAAACGCCTGCACCATATATTGGGAGACAGGGGAGGTGGTGGAAACGTATTTTTTGATGCCGGTGGGGCGATGGAGGCAAGACATGCACAGCATCCATGCGGCAGCGGCGGCGGCGCGGCGGGTGGGCGCAAGCGGCGGCGGCGGCATCCTGGCGGTGAGCGGCAAGCCCGCTGGCGCGCCAACCTTTATAGCGTAATTTTTTCCATTGTCGTGGCGGATGCGAAAGCTGCCGGGCACGGGAGGCGAGGGAGAAAACGCGTGAGGCAGCGGCAGGGCAGGAGGCGGCGCTGTTGCGGCGCTGCATCTCCTTCTTCGAGTGGCAGCCGTATTGAGCCAATGCGGGAGGGCGTCAGCAGCGCACTCACACGTCGGCGCTGCCTCCAGAGCCGATGCGCGTTGCTGTGCTCGTGTCGAAGCGATGCGGGGGGCGCATATTTGACCCAATGTGGGGATGAAACATGGGTAGAGTGAGTGAGGCCGCAGCAGAGGCCAGAACCAAACGTGTGGCGCATCCCTGCTGCGCGAGAACCACAGCATGCATGGGAGCCCATGTGCTGCATTTAATCACTTCAAAGCACAATCTTGCGTGCTTCATGAGTAATGTGCACGTTGAGCTAACCTCCGCAGTCACCCAGTCATGTAAATGCGAGCCAATAAAAAAACTCACTTCACGCGAAGCGCGTGGGGCGCAAACAGTACCTAGAAGAGAGGTATGGATCAATTAGCCCGTCTATCAATGCAAAGCATCAGGCCGCAATCACTCCTCCTTCTTGCCGCCGCCCACCGCCGCCGCTTGCAATGCGGGGCCGCCCATCGTGCGCCGCCGCGCCTCCAGGGCGCGGCTCGCGGTGCGGGTGGCTGCCGCTCGTTTGTCGTCGTAATGCTGCACGTACGTGGTAGCTATCAAGCGCAGCAGGTAGCCAAGCACCAGCTTGGTGACGAGCAGCAGGCCCCAGACAGCCACCGCCAGAGATACCGCCAGCACGCATTGCAGCGCACTCAGCCCGCCGGCCGCGCCGCCGCCGTGGGGCCGGGCCAACGCAGCGGCAGTGAGCGCGATGCGGAAGAACAGGGCGGCGGGGGCAAAGGGCTCAAAGCCCACCTGTAGAGGGCAGGGCGGCCGCTCATGGAGCGCGTGAGCGAAGTGAGAGTCAGGCGGGATAACACAGGCTGGAGTGGGCAAAGAGCGAGCAGTGGGGCGATGGCGGTCGGCAAACCCGGGCCAGCCACGAGGCGCAGCTCTTCTACGCTCGTCTAGGCTCGCTCTATGCTCATCACGCATGCCTTATCCTTCACCCCATGCACCGTACCCACCAGCTTGTGTATGTTGTGCGACTGGGCGGTGGACACGCGGTCGCACAGGTCACGCATGTACTCGCGATACACTCCAGGCCTGCGGGCAGGCATGCATGGTTGCGTGCGTGTGCTATGACATGAGTGCCCCATGTCAGTTTGCAAACTCCCACAGGCGACAAAACCGTGAGAAGCGCAGCACCAAATTCTGTGGCCCTCGTCTGACACACACCTGATTTCGTTGAACTTGCCCAGCACCGCGTGCTTGATGACGTCAATCACCACCTCGCCGGCGTAGATGCGCAGGCAGCCCCAGAGCACTACCGGATTGGGCACATGCGCGCCGCTGCGGAGAGATCGGGCCGGGTGGAGGGATGGGTGGGTGGCTGGGCAGCCGAGCGTGCTTCACAGCATAAGATCGTCATGCCAGGCTGAAACTGCTGCAGAAAGACGCACACGCAACCAGCAGGGCGTAGCAGATTCGAGCAGCCCGGCCGCCCGGTGACCCGCACCTGTTGCCCATCTCCTCCACCACAACAAACGCGAGGATGAGCAGCAGGTGGAACCGCTCCACCACGTCCTGCCATCAACTCATCGGGAGGCGCAGAACAAACTGCCTCAGCAAACAGCTGCCGGCACGCGAGCAGGTGCAGTAGGCTGGGAAGATTGAAGCAGTGCATGGCCAGGGAATAGGAGCACCAGGCCAGGCAGCAGAAAGGAGGAGAGTGTTGCCTCTTGCCTCACCTGGCAGGCCAGGGTGTAGAGCTTGGTGGCATCAAAACGCTTCAGCACCGTGCCTGTGGTTGGGTCGGGATGCACAGGAGAGCGCGACCAGCAGTGTAAACCAGTGGTTGAACGGTGGAGGACAGCAGCAACAGCAGCAGCAGCAGCAGCAGCAGCAGCAGCAGCAGCGACTGGGCAGCAGGGTTGCCATGCAGGGGTGCAGCAGCAGCAGACGCAGCCAGCCAGGCAGCCCCCGCTGCGCCCACCCTTGATCTCCGTGAAGTTGGCGGCGATGAGCAGCGCCACCAGTGTGTTCTTCTTGCTGTTCATGGCTACGCCAAACACCATGGCCTGGCGAGGAGGGGGCAGGACGTGCAAGGCGCAGCTGTGTGGATGGGCACATCACACAGTTGGTGAGCATGGCTTTGTTACATGGTGCTGGTCCTGCCAGCTACGCGACAGACGTTGGACAGGCACCAGCCCGCCATGGGGAACCCGGGCTGGTCGAGCTCAAGCTACAAGCAGCTTCATGCAGCCACGTGCAAACCGTCCCGCCTGACTTGACCGCACCCTGTCCCCACCTGGCTCATGAGCGTGGCTCCATGCAGCACCAGCAGCAGGGAGGACACCGCCACGTCGCAGGCCAGGTTGAAGGCGGCGCGGGGCGTCCACGCGGCGGCCAGCTGGGTGCACGAGGCGGCCAGCGCCTCCAGCACATCCACGCCAAAGGAGCAGCAGATCTGCAAATCATCAAATGTCCCCATCAAGTTCAAAGGATGTACTGCATCTTTGTGTTACACGCCCACCAACATCAGTGCATCAACTGACAATATCACGCATTGCAAGTCGAGCCTTGTGATGCTCATCCGACTTGCTGTCACTGGCACCCACGCACAGCAGATGCCAGCTTAATTAGTGCGTTGCCCACCTTGTCGCTGAGCTCCAGCGCAGTGTACAGCACGCTCAGCTTCAGCAGCTCCTGGGTCAGGTCCTGCGCAGCTAAAATATGCGTTAACTGGTTAGATGCGCATGCATTCAAGCCAACCAAAAGTGGCGCTGCCGGAACATGGACACCGAGCCACCAAAGCTCAGCTCGGCCAACATGCGCCCAACAAATGCACCAACGCACGGTCCGAGCCAACCACTTCTGCACATCCGCACTTCCCCAGCCCACCTTCATCCAAAAGTAGAGCGTGCCGGCGTTCAGGTTCCACAAGAAGATGACCACCCCCAGGCTCATGGCGGCGCCCAGCAGATCAAACAGCTGGTCGCCCCGCAGCTGCCTCAGGCCGCGCAGCGGCAGGGGCGACCCCGGCTGGAAGGCGCCGCATGCTGCGCCTGCCGCGCCCGCTGCGCCTGCTACGGGTGTGCTGCCCCCGCGGGACAGCAGGCTGCGGCCCAGGGCCAGCATCGCAAGGCCCACCCGCAGCGGCAGCAGCGTGAAGATGGCCTGCGGCAGGAGTGAGACGGCAGCAATGCATCGAACCTTGTGGGGAGAGGTAGGCAGCGCCGAGGTCAGCCAATTCCACTCCCAGCTGCTCTCCCACACAACTCCGGCCGCAGCGCCGAGGTCAGCCGATTCCACTCCCAGCTGCTCTCCCACACAACTCGGGCCGCGGCACCGAGGTCAGCCGCCTCCGCTCCCAGCTGCTCTCCCACACAACTCGGGCCGCGCTCCCTCCACCCCTCCTCACCAGGAAGGAGTCGAGGCAGAGCGCCACGCCAAACAGCAGGAAGCGCTCCAGCTGGTAGGGCACAGCCACCAGCGCATTGTACACTCGGTCACGCTCCGTCTGCCCCCACACCACATCCGCTGTCGGGTAGCTGGGCCCCGGGTGCAGCTCTGCGGCAAGGTAGCGTGCAAACGGCTGGGCGGCAGCGGCGCTGCCTGGCCGACGGGGCGCCTTCGCGCTGCCGGGTGCCAGGGGGCTGCCGCCGCGCGCGGTCTCGGGTATGCCCTCTAAGCTGACCGCCGCTGCCGCTGTGCCGCCGCCGGCCTTGCCGGATGCGGTGCTGCTGCGCGCCGTCTGGACGGTCAGCGAGGCAAGGTCGCTCTTGGCGGAGCGCAGCGGCGCCTTGCCCATGCCAGCCAGGTCGGACGCTGAGCGGCTGTCCTGCCGAGGCAGCGGCAGCAGCGGCACCTGCTGCCGCTGTTGCTGCTGGCCCGCCTGCTGCGGTTGCCAATGCTGCTGCGCCTGCTGCAAGCCCTGCTGCGCCTGCTGCCGCCCGCTCCGCTGCTTGCTCTGCTGCCGCTGCCGCTGGGCTGCAGGCTGCAGCGGTTTTGCGCTGCTGGCAGTGCTGCCGGGGCTGGCGGCGGGCGCTTCTGCCGCCGCCAGCAGCTGCTCATCATCCAGGCGGGGCGAGGCTATGGGCTCGTCACTTGCCGCCCGCATCAGCATGTGTGCCGCCTCGGGGTGCATCGACAGCACCTCTGGCTCCTCACCAGCTGCTGCCTGGTGGGGAGTGACGCTGCCGGCGCTGCTGCCGTCTGAAGTGCGCTCGCCCTCTGACGCGGCGGCAGGCCGTCGTCGCTGCCGGCGCCTGGCAGGAACCGTCGTCCAGGGCTGCCCGTCCTCGGGCCCCATGGCGGCTTTTCGACCGCAATGGGGCGTGCCGGGTGGGCTGTCGGGGCTCGCAGAGAAAAGTAAGCAATCGAACACAGGCGGGAGAGAGGTAATGCAGCCGCTGGGTTGCTCCGATGAGCGCGATCGGCGTGCAGGAGGCTGCAAATTGAGGCTTGGGAGCACCAGGCGCTGGTGGAACGCGCATGGGGGCGTGTCTTGCCAGCAGAGCAGCAGGTGCCGCATTCCGCTTGCAACCGAGCCCGGCCTGCTACAGCCAATCACAGTACTCGTAGCAGCACCGCTGGACATGGGCAGTCTCTCCCTTTCGCTGGCTGCGCCAGCGGCGCCTGCGCGCTCCCTGCAGCACCGCACCCGCACCACATGCTCGGTGCAGGCGTCCAGCAGCCGGCCTGAGCCCCGCCGCCTGGGCTCCGTGGCTGCCGCCGCTGCCGCCGCTGCCGGCCGCCGCCGCTCCGTGCAGGTAAGCCTTTGAGTAGGCCGGTTGAGGCTGCCTAAATTGCACGACGCTGTAGGGTCTGAGGCCCGGCTGCACTATTGGGCCGCCACCACTGCTGCGATTGCTCCCCATGCAGGCATCTGCCGCCGCCGCCACTGCCGCCGACCCCGAGGTTGCGGAGCTGAAGGCGGCGCTGCTGGACAGCTTCTGGGGCACCGACCGCGGGCTGGCCGCCTCCAGCGATGCGCGGGCAGAGATCAACGAGCTCATCACCCAGGTGGGGAGGTGGCGGGAGCTGCCTGCAGTGCCCAGCGGGAGCAGCAGTGGTTCTGCGTCTTGACATGCCTGCACCGCAGCTGCACAGCACGGCGGCAGCCGACACTCGCCAGGCATCTCTCCCCTGCCTGCCCTGCAGCTGGAGGCGCGCAACCCCACCCCGGAGCCCAATGACGCCCGGGAGCTGCTGTCGGGCGCGTGGCGGCTGGCCTACACCTCCAACTCGGAGCTGATTGCGCTGCTGGCGCTGGGCCGCCTGCCGCTGGTCACTGTGGGCGAGGTGCGGCGCTGTTGGGCGCTGCTGCTGCTGCAGTTGCAGTGATATGCTGGCACCCGTGCCATATCGTGCTTGCTGTGCGCGCTCTGCCGCTGGGTGTGCATCGCCGCTGCCGTCCTGCAGTTCGCTGTTGCTTGGTGCCATTGCCCAGTTTTGTCCCACCGCCACCCTTGCTGGCGCAGGTGACGCAGACCATCGACCCGCTGGGCCAGACGGTTGAGAACCGCGTGGAGCTGCAGGCGCCGCTCAGGTGGGCAGGCTGCTGTGTGTGACAGCTGCCGGCTGAGCGGCCCGCTTGCTGAGGGGATGCATCGTCGATGGCTATGCACGGCTGCAAGTCACAGTTGTTCAAATCGACGGCAGGCAACCATACTGACCCCAGGCCGTCCCCGCCCCTGCTGCTTGCAGCAAGACGGCACTGAGCGCCACCGCATCCTTTGAGATCCGCAGCCCCAAGCTGCTGCAGGTCAGGGGTTTATGGCCGGCACAGCTTGCAAACCACACCTGTTGTGCACTGCAGCTGTGCGTTGCGTGCGTGCATGTGAGCAGCACGCCGCCGCTGCACACGTCGGTGCAGCGTGCAACCCTCACCCCAGCTGCCGTCCAGCCAGGCTCCGCCCAGCGCCCTTCCTCGCAATGCGCCTCCACTCCTTCACCACCCTCCCGCGTACTCTGTCGTGCTCACAGGTAGCGTTTGAGGAGGGGCGGGTGGCCACCCCTGAGCTCACTGCCGACCTGCAGCTGCCCTCCAGCCTGGATGTGCTGGGCCAGCAGGTGGACCTGGCGCCGCTGCAGGTGGGTTTGGTGGGCATCGTTGAGCATGGCTGCAACTTTAAAGCGGGCCCGCGTGCATGCACTGCCTTATTGCAGTGCGTGCTGCATTGTTTGCGGCATACACGATGAGAGACCTGCTGCTTATCCAGCGCCTCTCCAACCATCCACCGCACACCCCGCAGGCGGCGCTGCAGCCAGTGGAGGGGCCGCTGCGCTCCGCGCTGGGCGCGCTGGGCGGCGTGCTGTCCGGCCTGCCCGACCTCCGCCTGCCCATCAAGCAGGTGCGGCCTGGTACAGTACTGTTGGGGGGTGTGGGCTGCCATCCTCAGTAGTAGATTGCCGGCTGACATGCCAGCTCAAAAGGCCCCAGTGGCACGAGCACAATGGGATGGAATGGTACTGAATGCCCATCAATGGCTTGCGCCTGCTCCCTGCCCACCCCTCCAAGCAGGTGTCCCCCTCCTCCTGGCTGCTGAACACGTACCTGGGTGAGTTGAGGAGGGTGGGATGGACGGCTGGTGCGGGGCATGAAGGAGGTTGTATGCACGGGTGATGCGGGTGGCATGGAAAAACCCGCATGGCTTTGTTGGTGGGCCACTCTGCCCTCACGCTGACTGCCCCCACACACACCCCGCTCCTGTGCAGATGACAGCCTGCGCATCACGCGCGGCGATGGCGGCTCTGTTTTTGTGCTGGTCAAGGACAGCTACGCAGACACCGGGTGAGGCGGCAGGGCTGCTCACGGCCGGTGCTGGGCTGCAGAGGGGGTTTGCACTTTAGTGCGCCGCACAGTGCGGCTGTGGGCTGCGCTCGATGGTTTCTGTTTAGGGTGGCATGGTGGGCAGGCGTCTGTGCGTCTGCGCAGGTTGTGCCTGCCACTCAGTAGCCAACCTGCTACCATACCTCCCCAATTCCCCCTCAACTAGGTACGACTACGCATCCGCCATGCACAGCAGCGACTGGGAGCGGATTGAGGAGCAGGAACCGCTGCACGGTACCGCCGTGGTGGCGGAGGCAGTTGCCACCTCCGATGGCGCCGCGGTTGTGGAGGTGGGTTTCTCTCGTGCTGTTACTGCTGCAGCAGTGTGTGTGTGCTAGCTACTTCGCTTCCCAGCCCGCCCTTTTTGTTGCGCCTCTGTCTTCTGCGCGTATCAAGCACGCTTTCAGGCTGCCTGCTCCCTCCCTTTTCGACCCGCAGGTGATTGAGGTGGTGGAGACACCAGGCAACGACGGCGTGGACATCAGCAGCACAATCAGCCCCGCCGACAATGGCAGCGGCCACGCGCCGCGCGCGCCGTGAGCGGCCGTACAGCTCTGGCATCAGCAATCGGAGTAGCGGCCACTTGGTGCCCCGTTGCCTTGCACACGGCGGATTCTGTGAGATCACGCTGCCTCTGCTGCCGGTATGTTTCTTAGGGGCCCTCTGCACTCTTGTCCCGCCTCCCACACATTTCATCGCGCCGCTATGCTCCTAATAAACCGCCTCCTGCACTGCTTTTCGGCCTCTTGAATGAACCGCCTGCTGATTGATTTTGTTATGTTGTGCTGCCAAGCCAATTGCAAGCTAGCGATACGCCAACATACATGGATAATAAAAAGGTGGGATACATTGGAATGCAAGGAACAAAAAATTTGGAGTCGAAAGCAGAAGCAGAAAACTCATCAGAACCGCCTGATGATCTAGCAAAACACGTCAACTGCTGGGGCGAGGCAGGTCACCCCGGCCACCTGGTGCTGCCACCTGAGCATGCTCTCACACAGTCGCTCAGCAGCGGCCCAGCAGCGCTTAGCAGCGGCCCCACAGCGTGCACTCCGGGCCGGGCAGTCGGACCGGCTTGGCCGCATTGGCTGCCTGCAGCTCTGGCACGACCACGTTCTCGCCGGTGGTGACGTTGACGTACTGCACACGTGGCAGGGGAGGGGTGAGTTGATGGCAGCTGCTCGAGATGCTGCCGTGCAGGCAGGAGGCGGTCCATATCTTGCACTGCCCCACAGCATTTAGCAGTTTTGCAGCTGCACTGCAGCCAGGCGGCCTGCTCTCACCTTGTCGGCGTAGGCTTCCTTGAGGACCTTGACCAGGGACCACACATCCTCAAATCTGCACGCCACCACGCAAACCGGATGGCTGGGTGCAGAACGCGCTCCCTAGGCGGCAATGATGTGGCGCAGCTGCAACACCGACAGGTATGCACTGGTGCGGGCGCCATGCACTTGCTGCTCAAACACCCATCTTGAAGGGCCCACAGGATGCCACCGTGTGCAGGCACGTCTCACCGGCTCATGTAGCCCAGCGAGGCGCGGTTGGTGCCGGTGGGCCGGCGGACCTGCTTGGGCTTGCCATCCACCACGCTGCATGACCAAAGGCAAAGCGGTGAAGAAAGCGTCAGCAGCAGGCACTGTAGGCGCAAACACGGGAGCAAAATAACGCAGCAGCAGCCACCGTAGTTGCACAGCAAGTGGCAGCTGCTGGTGCCCTGAGCACTCCCCACACGGCCCCGCCGTGCTACCTTGCTGAAGGCCTTACCGTGTCACCACTGCCCACTCCTGGGATTTGTTTCCGTTCTGTTCAGTAAGCAGGAACACTTCATCGTCCCTCAGGCCTGCACAGAACCACACAGGGGGAGTGAGAAAGTTACAGACAAGGTCACACTGGTGTGAGTGTGGTCTTCGCCGTCCGGGCAAGCCAGCCCGTTGTACTGCTCCCCTCCAACTGCTATGTCCGTGCAGAATACCATGTCGCTGCTCTGCGCAGACAGGTGGCTCACCAACAGACGTGTAGCAGCTTCCGGGGTTGGCGAAGCAGCCCTTGCCCACATCCACGCCGGCGGCGCCCAGGACCGCTGCGACGTCCACATAGCCCCAGTACTTGCCCTGCACAGGAGGGGGCATGTTGCGGGCATTCGATGGCGAGGCAGCCAAGGAGCTTGCAACAGGATGGCAGCGCAAGCGGGCTGCTGTGCTTGCCAGGCAGCCTGGGCGCCACGCAGTTCTGCGCTGCAAGGCCTCACATCTGGGTCCAGCACGTTAAAGTTGAGCGTGGCGCCCTGGCCGCTGCAGAAATGGGCGGTGTGCGTAGTAGCACCCTCATTGCGCGGGTGTCTGGGCAGAACATGTGCATGGCGGGAGCAACTCCATCGTCAACGGTGCAGGCATGGCAATCAAAAGCGCCAACGCCCTCACACCCCACCTGGGCGAGTTGATCTGGAGCAGCGGCTTGCCATTGGAGTGCTTGAGCTGGGAGGCCTGGTCGTACAGCCACTGCTTCAGGGGAGCAGTGTGGCGGTCCACCGCCCCCGGACCGCCCAGCCGCTTATACGTGGCCAGCACCTGGGCACAGCGATGGAGGCACGGCAACAACCGCAATGTAGCAATCATGCGCAAACACAGAGTGGCGAGCTACAGGAGTGATCCTGGCCATGCATGGGAACTGCAAACAGCACCCCAGCAGCACCCCAGGTTCAGCACAGCAGCGGGTCAGCAGCGCGGCTCGCCTGCCGGATGGCAATGATGTTAAGGTAGGGCAGGGTGCCGTCCTCAAAGCGGGCAGCGCCATCGCTCAGCACACGCCAGTCGAGGGCGGGGACGCGCAGGCCGCCGGCGCTGTACACCTGCGGCCAGGCGGCAGCGGCAAGAGCAGGGGATCACGCAGTTGCTGGCTGGTGAGTCTGCAGACAGCAAGGCTGTGCTAAACCCACCACACATGTGCAGGCGGTGCCCAGCGCTACGCACGCACCGGGTTCATCGCGGCGGCGACGTCCTTGCGCATGATCAGAGCGCCCACTCCAGTGGGGTATCCCGTCATCTTGTCTGCGCAATGAGCAATAGAAGCGGCAAATTGTCAAGCATGAATGCATTTGTGCCACAGCTGTTCGCAAGATAACAGAACCTGGACGCCAACCACACTCACAAAAGCTGACGGTGGCAAAGTCGGCGGGGTGCTCCGTCAGGTTGAGCGGCTTGGTGATGACGTGGGCTGCAAGGGGGGTGGGGTGTGTGGCGAGCGTGGCGGTTAGCAAACGGGGTCCCGGATGTCTTTGCACGACAGTCTGTGCTGGCATACGCACACCAAGCTTCTCTCGTGTGGAAGAGGCAGAGCCAGCGGCCCAGGCATCCATGTGCCATCCCTCCCAGCCCAGCCCACCGGTGGTGTCGGCCAGCACCAGCCACTTGTCCTTGTCGGTGGAGCGCTCCTGGGGACGGGGGGTTGAGAGCAGGGGATTCAAACGTTCATCCTCAGCAGTGTTCAGTTCGTTGTGTGCACAGCCAAGGTCGCCAACAATGGTGGAGCTCAACTGCTGTGGATGCATGCATGAGCTTGCATCAGGCGAGCCAACAGCGCTTGTTGCTGACCTTGACCTTGCCGACCCACTCCATCGGGTGCAACTCGCCGTTCAGGTTGTCCATGGTGGGGTAGCTGCAGCAGGTAGCACCAACAGGGCATTCACTTCATGTTGCACAGTGGCGCAGAGGGACGCAAGCAAGGTCTGTGTGGTGCCACGGAGCTGCAGGTTGCATCTGAATCCACCCAGTTGCCACGCGCAGTGCGATGGCACCTTCATACAGCAGCCCTCACGCAAAAAGGTGGTAGGTGGTGCTGTTGCCGTCGTTAGCGGCGTACTGGTCGTCCTCCTTTGGAGACGCCAACCAATTGTCCACCTGATCGGCCGTCACCACACCGTAGGTAGCACCCAGCTGTTGAGCGTTGCCGCGGATGGCTGCGGGCAGCACAGGTGTTGCACGGTTTAGCGCCATGTAGATCGGCGCAGTCGGTGAGTCGGTGGGGGCCAGCATGCGATGTGGCTGATGGTGCATGATGAGAGGGTGCAGAGCCACCGCAGGTGCCTGCTCATGGCAGCCTCCCTGCCCTCTCACCCAGCAGGGACTGATGGCTGCCTCGTAAGTAAGCCATCCGGCTGCGCTTGGTGAAGGGGAAGACATTGCCGACGCTCTGGAGGGAGCCGCTGGCTGAGCGCGTCCACACGCACTGCGGGGGTGGGGTGGGGTGGGGCGGACAGCGGCCGATCAGCTCCTGCCATCGTGCCAGTTGGCCTGCAAGCACAGCTGCAGCATCGGCCCCCAGTGCGCCATCCACTGCACTGCCGGAGCATACATCGAAGCTACTTCAGAGTGTCTCTCGCTGATCAAGGGCCAGGCTCACATGCGCATGAGGCACGCCGAGCGCCTGTGCCCCCTCTTACCAGGAACTCATCCGGGGAGGCCCCAAAGAAGGCCAGCGTCTCGTTCCTCAGCGCATCAATGGCCTGCTTGGCGCTGGCGCTGTTGCTGGTGTAGTCGTGCGTCAAAAAGTCCTGGTGTTTGGCGCGGCAGAGGGTGGGCGCCATTGTAAACAACGGCTCTGTGCTGGATGGCGGCGGCAGCGGACACGGAGCGAGGCACCGCACGCCCAAGCCAGCGGGCAGCACACCTGGCCGGCATTGTTCACAGTGTCATCCCAGTATGGCGCCGACGCTGCGTAGTCAAAATAACTCCTGCCAGGGCACGCCAGCGGCTGCCCAAGGTAGTGAGCGCTTGATATTTCTTTAGATTTTGGTGGCCGCAGCATGGAGAAACGGCAGCAGCGGCAGCAGCAGGGCAGGCGGGTGTGCATGCCCTATGCCTCGCTCGGCGCCACCACACCTGTTGTCATAGCGACCTTTCAGGCCCTCTGACACCCACAGCTCGTCCACAGTAGCGTCTGCATCCGGGTAGCCATAGCCTGGGTTGCTGCATGTTTGCATGGGGGCCGGCAGCTGGGAAGCTTTCGTTACGGGGCCAACCGGCAGCTAGGGAAGCCTGCTGGTCAAGGGGTCCCAGCGCCATGCGTTGACCTTCATCAAGGAAATCCAGGCTGGCTTGCAAGCACTCACTTCTTCAGGAACTCAGCCTTGGCGGCCGCAAAGCCGTCGTCAGCGGCAGCGGCGGCGGCTTCACGCAGGTGGCGGCGGGTCGCGCCGTCGGGCTGGGAGCGCGCCGCCGCCGCCGCCGCTCCGACTGCAAAGAGGAAGGTCAGTTGACAGCGGTTTTGCGTGCGGGACCGGGGGGGCCTCGTACGCCTCGTTCCAGCCCTCCCCGCGGGACGGGGCCAACGAGCGCGCTGGGCCGCGGTCCGTCGCTCGCCTGCGTGAAGCGCCAGCACGGCCACCAGCAGCTCGATGATTGTGCGCATGTCGTCGGTCGATGGAAGTCGGGTGCGGAAGTGAAATTGGCAAAAAACAGGATGGAGCGGCCTGGCCGCTGCACGGTACTGTAGCATCGGTAATCGACAGCAATCAGCAGCCAGCTGGCGCCCAACTCCCACAATTTACAGCTTGTCATGCATCATGCATCAAATAGGGACAGCAGCTTCCAGACGAGCTCGGCAGGAATGTAGATGCGCAGGCGGCGCTGGGCGCGGTGCAGGCACAGGGCAAAGAGGCGCAGGCGGGAGCGATCTGCGGAGGTCATGTGTGCCACGAGCGAGCCGGCCTGCACCACTGAATGGGCCAGGGCGCAAGGCAGCACGCGGCCCAGGGTGGGGCAGTCAAAGGGAACTAGAATCCAGGTTTCAGGGGAGAGCGGGATGTGGGCGGCGATGCACTCGCCCACCAAGTTGGCCAGAGGGGGCCTGCCGAGCTCAGCATATGCTCGGGCAGGGTCCAAGCGCCGCAGCGCCTCTTGGGGCGGCGTGGAAGGAACGAGGGCGCGCATGGCAGCATCAGTCATGGCATGGCGGAAGGGCACGAGCCCATACTCGTCGCGCAGCGCTGCAGCGCCAGGGTCGGACTGGGCAAGCGCCTGAATAATGGCAACGTGCCCAAGACGGGCTGCATAGTGCAGAAAAGTCTGGTGAGTGCCGGCATACACAATGGTACGTGCGGCTGAGGGCACTGCATCCAGCAGGCACTCCAGCCCCTCCAAATAGTCGTCAGTGATTACTAGCCACAGGGCTGCATGGATTGTGCCTGCAGCGGGCGCCGCATTCAGCAGCAGCCTGAGGAGGTCGGTGCGCTTGTCCATTATGCACAGCGTAAGCGGGGTGCGGTGCAGCCAGTCGGAGACATTCACGGCCGCCGGTGCGGCAGCCAGCAGCAGCTGGACTACCTCTGTGTCCCCAACAGTCACTGCGTGGTGGAGCGCGACGTTGCCGCCCTCCTGTTCCACTGCCATGGCTGCCGCTGGCCTCACCCTCAGCAGCTGGCCAACCACGGCTGCCATGCCAGGCTGTTTGGCTGCTAGGTGCAGGGGCACTGAGCCGTGGTGGGCCGCCAACGCTGTGCTGGGGGCGGCTGCCAGCAAGCAGCCAACAGCGTCGAGTAGCACTGGATCCTGGACCGCCGCCCAAATGGGCAGTGCACCGTCTGCATCCGGGATACCCGCCGCAGCTGGGTAGGCTCTGACGAGGGCCTGCACCATTGCAGCCTGGCCCCCAGCCAGTGCTTGGTGCAGTGCAGTGCTGCCATCAGCCGCACGTACCGCTGCCGCCTGCGGAGCAGCAGCCACCAGCGGCTGCACGTTGGCCAGGCCGCCCGACTCCACTGCGTGCCAAAGTGGGACACGCCCCTCCGCATCCACTGCTGTAGCCGTCGCTGGAGCCGCCTTCAACAGCTGATCGACCACGGCCGCCATGCCAGGCATGCCAGCTGCCAGGTGCAGCGGCAGGGAGCCGTGGTGGGGCGCGAGCGCGGTGGCAGGAGCCGCGGCCAGCAGGCAGTCAACAGACGCAGCCAGAGCCGGCTCCTGGGTTGCCACATGGAGCGGGAGCAAGCCGCTGCCGGTTGCGATGCTAGCAGCAGCGGGCCAGGCCGCCACAAGCATCTGCAGCATGCTGGCATCACGGCGGTCCGCGGCCCGGTGGAGTGCTGTGCTGCCATCAGCTGCCTGTATGGCTGCCGCCCGTGGCGCTGTGGCCAGCAGTTTGCTGGCTATGTCTGCCCTGCCGTGCTCCACGCACCAGTGCAGCAGCGGCAGGCCGCCAATGCGGGAGGGCATCACGCTGCCGGGGTGGGCGGCTAGCATCAGCGCTGCAGCAGGCTCGCTGCCAGCTTCGATCGCGGCGGCCAGCGGGGTGCAGCCAGCAACCACATCTGCTGCCGCGGCTGCCTCCGGCGCCGCCTGAAGCAGCAGGCGCAGCACAGGTGCATTGCCCATCACTGCCGCGACGTGCAGCGGCAGGCGGCCTGCCTTGGACGCCGCTCTAGCCAGGGGGGCAGCTGCTGCTAGGAGCTGCTGCACCGCAGTGACGCTGCCCGCCGCTGCTGCCCAGTGGAGGGCAGTCTCCCCGGTGGCTGCCCGAATGGAGCCTTGCACCGGGGGCAGGCCCAGCAGCTGCTCCAACCGCTCTCGGCTGTCGGCCGACACCTCATAGCTGCCGCGCTGCCCTGCTGCGCCTGGCCTGCTGTCGCCGGCTGCAGTGCCAGCCAGGGAGGGCGCCAAGTCCAAAAGCACGGCTGTGGCTGCCACACACCCAGACAGGAGGGCGCCATGGAACAGCAGGCACTCGGCCTCGAAGCGAGACTCCCGGAGCATTGCCCCTGCAGCAGGGAGGGGTCGGAGACGGCAAGGCGCGGTTGGGTGTGGGGTTGCCTCTTTGTGAGAAGAATCAAGCTGCCTCATAGGGGGATCACGCTACCCCAGCCCTAAGCCCTCTCCACACACAGCTCTGTCTGGCCCCGGGCCCCCTGTTGCTGCTCACTCACAGCCTGGGTTGCAGGCGCGGATGATGCGTGCTGCCGTCTGTGCTGCCGCCTGCAGCTCCCCGGCCAGCTTTTCAAACCGGATGCGGTACAGCTCATTGGCGGCTGCGGCGCTCAGGTGCACCCTGCAATGTTGGCAGGTCGGTAAGTTGGGGGGCCTGGTTGGGCTGGGGTGCCTGGTTGGGTGCCAAGCAAGGCAGCATGCGTGCGGTGGCAGGGTTCTGTCAAACTGCAAAGGCACAGCTGGTAGAGGGCAGCTGGGCAGGGCCGCCACAAGCTTCAGGCTCTCGTTGCGCTCAGCCGAGCCTGCCCGGCTGCAGCACTCACCCAAGCCTGCCCTTCCTGCTCCTGAGCCGCAGCGCGGTGCGGTCGGCGTCGGCATCCAGCGCTGCCTTGACTGCACAGGGAAGTGGCGATTAACACTCAACATGCTGGTGGCTGGAGGGCCAGGCACTGGCAAGCAGATAGCCAGGAACGGCGAGGCTGCAATCGGGGTCCAGGATCAGGCGCACGGCATGTCCGCCGCTCACGTGTGAGCACATCTGCCGCCAGGTTGGCTTCGCGTCGGGTGCGCAGCGGGCTGATCTCAAACACCTTGCCTCCATGGTGGAACACCACCTGAAAATGGATGAGCAGCAGAAGCTCCTGAGGTTGCCGGGCTGTCGGGGCAGCGGGCGGCACCGGGCTGCTGAGCAGGTGCGCCGCAGGAGGCTTGTGCGCAACTGAGCGTCCCTCGGGCTGAGCAGGCGGCCCTATACCTTCAGCCCTCGACCGCCGCCCAGTGCCACCACGTCTCCGGAGGCCATCCTCAGCCCGCGGGCGGGTTCTCGGGCCGACCGAGGCCTGTTTGGCAGGTGTGGAGGAGCTCTGCTCAGCTGCTGCTCCGTGTTGGCAGTCAACCAAGTGAAGTGGCCAAGCTCTGATGCGGCCTCTCCCGCGCTGCGCCCAGCTGGCGACGTCCTCATTGGTGCTTGCAATATTTTTGTCTTTCGCTCCTTCACATTTCAGCACAAGAACACAGAGATCATCTAAGCTTCAAGGCTTGTGCTGTCCCTTGTTGTTGTTGCAGCTGCTGTTCCTGATCGGCCGCCGCAGCCGCCGCCGCGTTTGCTGCCGCGCCCTCTGCCTGCTGCTGCTGCTGCCCCTCGCCCGCGCCACCTGCCTCCCCGCCCACAGCCTGCGCCTGCTGCTCAGCCTGCTGCTGCGCCACCAGCTGCTGCTGCGCCCCCTGCGCCTCCTTCTCCTGCTGGGCTGCCCACTGCTGGGCCGCCTCAAAGGCAGCCATGTACGAGGGCTTGTCTCGGTAGCTGACCAGCGGCCGTGTGTTGGCCGAGTAGGTGGTGCTCTCCACTTGCAGGTGCGGCGCCGCCACTGCAGTGGATGTGAGACATTGGTAGCGCTCAGCAGCGCGCAGTGCGCCAAGTAGAGGCAGGCGCATGTAAGGAGAGCAGTGCACGTGCTCCGCGCATGGCACACCGCACTCACAGACCACAGAGGCCGCAACCCACCAATGTTGAGCAGGCCCTTGGTGTCCAGGCGGCGGCGCCACAGCAGCAGGCTGGACTTGAGGTCGTAGGCGGCCAGCTCGCAGCTGACGCCGGGGTCGGCCCGCTGCTGAGGGGCAACCTGGGCAGGGAGGGCAGCAGGCACGCCAGGTCCACGCCATGGCAGGTCCCGCACGGCAGGTCCCGCTCAAGAACAGCCCAGTTGCTGCTGGGCATCGCATGTTGGCCGGCTGCCCACAGCAGCCAGCCATGCAGGTAGTCGCTCTGCAATTGGAACAGGTGTCCACACGATAAGCACCAGCCAAACCCCCGCACCTGGGGGCAGATGCCGAAGAAGGCAATGTCGTCCACCACGCACAGCCCCCGCAGCAGGATGGGGCTGTCGCCACCGGCCTGCGCAGTGTGCAGGCGAGGAGTGAGAGTTTCGAACCATTGCATTCATTTATTAGGCAAGCTTGCGCCGAGACGTGCAGGGAGCTTGGGCGCAGAGGCAGTGCCCGCCGCCTCTGCCGCCGATAAGCAGCGTCGCCTACTTCTGCATTCAGGCCCCGCCAACCAAGCCAGCTGGCCCACCACACACCCCAACCAACTGTCCCAGGACCCCCAGCCCACCTGCCACAGCTTGCTGGTTTCGCCGTTTACAGGGTCTGCCCGCACCAGCGCGCCGCCTCCCGAGTCCAGGGTTAGGATGTATCGGTCCCAGAACACCAGGCCCTGGGCCCGGTCGCCCACGCCGGTGATGCGGGCCAGTTCCTTTGCCTCGCCCAGGTCCACCTGTAGATGGGGGGGTGCAGGAAGCACAGCAGATGGGGGGTACAAGAGGCACAGCAGATGGGGGTGCAGAAGGCGTGAGGGGCAGGGGCACGCGGTGTGAGGCAAGGGCACAGGGAGTTTGGGGTTGGTGCAGCGCGCTCTTAGCGCTAGGGCCCACAGTGCGCACTGCAGCACATGTAAGAGGCAGGCTGCACACCAACCTGGACGATGTCGGAGGACAGGGCGCCCTGGTTGTGCAGCACCGCCCACAGCTTGCCGCTGGCATCTGGCCCCAGCGTGCTGACGTGCTGCTCGGGGCTGAACAGCGCGTGGGCTTGTACCTGAGGGGCGGAACAGAGCAAGCGCTTGAGCGACCATCGGTGCCCCACTTCAGCCATGCTCACGCTGGCCCCGCCTAATCCCCCTGCAGGTGCAGCTAATGCTTGCAGCCAAGTGCTGCTGGGAGGGACGCCAGCACCGTGCACGAGGGGCCTGCAACGCATTGCCTGCTACAGCACTGCCACAGCAGCTCACCAGGTTGAGGCCTGGGAACTCTAGCTCCAGCACCCGCCCATCCCCAGTGCTGGCAACATACACGCGGTCGCGGCGCCGCACAGCATCATGCGTGAACGCACTGTCCAGCTGTGGCAGGAGGGGTGGGGGGAGGCAGCTCATGCGGTTGGTGGGGTGGGGGGAGGCAGCACCTGTGGTTCAGCCCAGCAGCGGTTCAGCAGGCAAGGAGCAGTGTTGAGATGCCGGGCACGCCCCGTCCTCCACCTCACAGCCCACCCACTGCCGCCACCCTCCCTGACCTGTGCCTGCCCCAGCTCCCGCCCGCTGTCCAGCCCCAGCTGCAGCAGCTGGTCCTTGCTGCCGGCAGCAGCGGGGCGGGACACCACCCACAGGGTGGCGGGGCCGCCCAGCACGTCTCGCTCGCCGCCGGTGAAGGCGCCGTAGTAGGTGCCCTGCAGACGGGCGGGAGGCGGATGGTGGATGCACAGTTGAGGAGGCAGGGCTCGTGGGCCTGTGGGTGGGCGGGCAAGCACCAGCAAGGTGCGATGCTGCCATGCCATCGCAGCAACATGCGCATCACCACACAACTGCCCCAGCGCCGCCGCTCACCGCGCCCTCATGCAGCACACGCAGCTCATCAGTGTCGTATCGATACCAGGCCAGACGCCCCGAGCTGGCCAGCAGCACTCGGCTCGCATCCCCGAGGTGGGGGAAGGTGTCCACCTGCAGAAGGGAGGTGCATGAGTGATTGGGCGACAACACCACATACCATCGCAAGGCCCATTGCGAGCACGCAGCCGGCTGCAACAGTCAGGGGGGGGGGGGGGGGG
>RRZL01000082.1:1431895-1445764 GCA_006782975.1 Chlorella sp. Dachan | reverse complement strand
CGTGCCGCTGGCGGCCGCGCCGGCCTTGCTGCCGCTGCCGCCATTGGTCGCCGCAGCTGGCTCGTGGCGCATGGCACGCCGGATGCCCGCCCAGGCTGCGCCCAGGAACAGCAGGAGCAGCACAGCCCGGGCGCCGGTGGACAGGCCCTTCTGGCGCTTACGCTTGCCGGCCGGGTCGCTGTGATACGCCCAGGTGGACTGCATCAGGTGCGCGGACCGGCCTCCGCGGCCGCCTCGCGAGTACCCACTGATGTCCATGGCGGAGGGTCAACAAGGCTGCCGTGTGGGTGGGGGCTAGGAGGTGGCGCACGCTCCCAACCGGCGGACTGAACCGCTGCCGCTTGCCGCCGCTCGCAGGTGGTGAACAGTGCTCCGCGGCTTGGCCCTAGCGCCGCATGGGCGATGCTCGGCGCGATGCAACAGTTCTGGAGCAGCGAGCCCCGCTTGTGGAGGAGGTGGGAGGCAGGCTGGGCCAGGAGGCGACCGCAGGGCAGCAGGGCCGGGTCCCAGCAACTGCGATCAGATCCAACTGCGCAGTGCAATGCCCGATGGCGTGCTTGGGGAGCTGGCAAGGCAAATGCGCCCAGCAGGGAGGGCAGGCAGTGCCTCCGGCCCCCCTCCAGCATCCATCGGCAATGTGCACGACACTGTGAAGCTGTGGCAGCGTTCACTGGTGAAGCCCCAGCCCCAGCCCCGCTTTCAAAGGCGGGAGGCTCGTGAGCCAGCCCCGTGATTGCCAGCCGGCTGCAGCTGGATGTGGGGTGATTGCGACCGCGCTTGAACGCTCCTGGCAGTGCGCTTGAGCGGAGGGCGATGGTGCACACGCGCGGGCAGGGCTCCTCCAGCGACGAGGAGGAGCGGGATGTGCAGGTGGGGAGGCCGTGGTGCTGTAGCTGCAGCCCCAGCTGCCATCAGCAGTGCGCGACTGCCCGCCGCCGTTTTGCCGCTGCCGTTTGCGGCGGCGCTCGGGAGTTGGGAGGGGCACACCCCGCACCCCACCATGCTCCCTGGCGCCCCCACTGCTGCAGAAGGGCCGCAGCGGCGGCGAGCGGCGGCGGGTGGACCCTGTGGTGAAAGAGGTGGGGATCATTCATGTGCACCCGGCCTTGGCCCCTGCCCAGCTGTCGGGCGCCGCCGACCTGGTGCCGGCTGTCCGTGCCTGGCCTGCCGCCTTGCAGCGCTTGCTGCGCTTGTCAGCATCTGTTCCACAGTGCTGCCGCCCTCGTACGCACCCCTCTGGCGCAGGCCCACAAGCGGGGGCTGGATGTGGACAAGCTGCACGACAGCCGCACGCCCGCGTGGCGCAACCTGCGCGGCCGCTCCGCCTCGCAGCGCAAGCGGTCATACTACGAGGGGCCTGAGCAGGAGGACGAGGATGATGAGGTGGAGGACCAGCCCTCGGGGAGCGAGGAGGAGCCTGAGGAGGAAGAGGAGGAGGTGGGTGGCAGCGGGCCGCGGGGCGGCGGGGCGGAATGGGCCTGTTGCCGTGAGCTTGAGCGAGCAAGCGCTCTGCCCAGCGGTGGCAGACAAGGCACCATGGGGTGCTGCAATCCCAGCAGGGTGCCCAGCGCGCAGCCTCACTGAGGCAAGCGTCCAGCCACAGGTGCTTCTTCCCAACCATCCCCTGCCCCACAGTCGAGCGAGGAAGATCTGGGGGAGGACGAGCCGGAGGGCCAGCGCCGGTACGAGCGGCGCACGCGGCACATGGTGCAGCGCTACAGCCCGCCAAAGGACGACCAGCCGCAGTTGGCGAGCCGGGGTGACAAGCGCGGGGACCGGCGGCGGGCCGACCGGGCCGACCGGCGGCGGCAGCGCGGCTACCAGCAGGATCGGGAGGACAGCGAGGAGGAGGAAGAGGTGAGGGGTTGGCGGTGGCGCCTGCTGCTGGGCGCGGCCAGGGGGCTTGGAACTGCGCTGGTGCAGCTGATGTCTGAGTGGTTGCACGGGGCGGCAGCAGCAGCTGGCTGGGGCAGCGGCGGCGCCACCTGCCCGAGGTGCCCAGGAGCGCTTCATGGCGCTGAGCCTGCAACAACCACTCGTGCCCCTACCACACTCTGGTACCCACAGGAACGCGGCCGCGAGCCCAGCCAGGAGAACGAGCTGTTTGCGCTGCGCTACTCCGTGCGGCAGCGCCGCCAGGTGGGCGCCGGGGGAGGTGTCTCGTGCTGCAGGGTGCTCATCATGCCGCAGCCCTGCTGGGCCAGCCCAGCAAGCAGCAGTCCCTGGTGGTGTGGTGTGCAAACAGTTGAAATACTCTCGCATTGGTGACAATGGCTTCCGCTTTTTTGTCGTGCAGGTGGAGTTCTTCAACCCAGACAAGTATGAAGGGGAGATGGGCAGCCAGCAGCCCGCCGACAGGTGAGGGCTGGAGCAGCAGCTGGTCCAGCCGAGCAACAGGCGCTCACAGGACCTGCTTCACAGCTGTGTTTGGCGCCGCGCTGTGCACTCTCAGGCTTATGCACCATTCCCATTCAGAAAAAACTCGGGCTTATGCACCATTTGTTGTTGCTGCAGCGGTGCACCCAGTCGCAAGCGAGAGCGCGACGAGCGCAAGCGCAGCCAGACCGACGAGTCTGACGTGCGCTGGGCTGCTGCTGCCGTCTTCCTGCCGCTGCCCCTGCCGATCCGGATGCTGATCATGATGCTGAGCACGGCGGCGCCATCTGCCTGTGGGGATGCATGTTGGGCCACGGCAGACCAAACCAGCTCACCAGCACTTCCAGCTCAAGCCTTGAACTTGTTCTCTTGCCTGTTGACTTGCACAGGAGGAGCGGCAGGAGCGGCGGCGCGAGTACTCCTTCCGCGACCGCTCTCTAGTCACCATCAAGCCCGCCAGCCAGCAGCCACCGGCCAGCCAGGGCGGCGGCAGCGGGCAACAGGAGCGGAAGCGGCCGCGACACGAGCGGCGGCACGAGCGCGGCGGCAGCGGACGCCTGCACCGCACCAGCAGCCGCCCACGTTTCAGGTGGGAGGGGTGGGTGGGGCCAGATGGTCGGCTTCACATGGGCCCCCGGTTGTGCACTGCGCCCGTGTGCCTGCTTGGGTGCACCCACCCATGCCTCCACTCCACGCCCCCCTGTGCAGCAGGGACGAGGATGATGAGGTGCACGGAGCGGACGATGAGCTGCCAGGCACGGGTGCCTATGGCCATGGAGGCCCCGCACCCGGCGGCTACGGCCCCCCCGGTGGCGGCGGTGCGGCAGCGGCAGCAGCGGGGGCGGCGCCTTGGGAGCTTGTCAAGGCGGCGGGCGCGGGGCTGCCGCTGTCGCACCTTGGGCGCGAGAAGGCAGGCAATGCTGAGATCACACCACTGCAGGTGGGTCGGCAGAGGACGAGAAGGCGGTTCAGGCGAGCGCTGGTTGGCATTCATCAGCTAGCCACTTGACGGCGTGCAGTTGCATCCCCCGCAAGTCGCTTCCCAGCCATCAGCACTAGGGCCAGCTTTGCCCATGGTACGCCTGTTGTGCTCGTGCCCCGTGCACCGCAGGTGGACCCCTCGGTCACCTTTGACACAGTGGGAGGTCTGGACCATTACGTCAAGGTGGGAGGAGGCGCAGGGGCCGGGCTGGGCCGTTTTGGGGGATTTTGGCAGCCTGGTCTAACTCAAGTGGTTGGGAACTGGTTGCTTTACAAAGTCGCGTCTGCCCCCACAACCAACCTGGCATCCCCAGGCGCTCAAGGAAATGATCTTCCTGCCCCTGGTCTACCCCGAGCTCTTTGAGCGCTTCCACATTGCGCCGCCCCGCGGCGTCCTCTTCTACGGCCCTCCCGGTGCGCTTGGCAGGAAGGGCTTGGGAGTGCTCGCCTGGCTTGCCTCGAGGTTGGGTTGCCGTGAGACATGCACCCTTCCAGCCCAGCTCAAGACTCCCATATTGCCCCGCATGTTCGGAGCAGCAGTCTAAATTGTGGCTGCTGTGCATGGCCTGCTGCAGGCACCGGCAAGACGCTGGTGGCTCGTGCGCTGGCTGCTCATGCCAGTCGCGCTGGCAAGAAGGTGGGCCAGCTTGCCCGCGCCGCAACTTGCCGCCAGCAAGCAGTCTGCACTGGTCAGCCGCCGTTCACTCCACCGCTCATGCTCGGCTCGCCTCGCTGCACCCCGTCGCTCCCCAACGTCCTCCAGCGGCGGTGGCAGGGCATGCGCAAGCTGCTCACCTTCACCAGCTGCTCACCGCGCCTCACTCCCTTGCCCTGCCCCTCAGGTGTCGTTCTTCATGCGCAAGGGCGCCGACGTGCTGTCCAAGTGGGTGGGCGAGGCGGAGCGCCAGCTGCGCCTGCTGTTTGAGGAGGCGCAGCGCCACCAGCCCTCCATCATCTTCTTCGACGAAATCGACGGCCTGGCGCCGGTGCGGCCTCGGGCTGGGCTGGGTGCTCATGCGGGAGGGCCAAGGGATGGCATGCTGCAGCTCCTTTGCAGGTGGAGACGCAGCCTGCTTGCAGGCAGCCTGCCGCTGTGCTCAGGTGGCATGCTTTTGCCCCACCCAATCTTGCCAACCTCCCCACCTGCCATGCCACGTGCCACCATCGCCCCCGTGCCCTCCCCTCCGCCCCCTGCAGGTGCGCAGCAGCAAGCAGGACCAGATCCACAACTCCATTGTGTCCACCCTGCTGGCCCTCATGGACGGGCTGGATGCGCGCGGGCAGGTGGGCGCGCGGTGGTTGGCTGTGATGGCCGGCCAGTGGTCGGGTGTGGCGGCCAGCCGGTGGTCGGGTGTGGTGGGATGGCCGACCTATGCTCCACAAGTGCCGGGCAGCCCTGCTTCATGCCCAGCCCTGCAGCAAGGCATGCAGCGCCCTGGCTGGCCCAACACTGCACCCTTCCGCTGCCCCCTGGCCTGCTGCTAGGTGGTGGTGATTGGCGCCACCAACCGCGTGGATGCGCTGGACGGAGCGCTGCGCCGCCCCGGCAGGTGAGCCAGCCTGGAGGACCTTCTGCAGCCTTGTTTCTGCATCCCAGTTTCCAGCTCTTGAAGCTTCCTTGCCCCGCCGGCCCATGCTCACCTCACTGCGCCTCACTGCACCCCCTCTGCTCCCCACCCTGCCGCAGGTTTGACCGCGAGCTCGTTTTCCCGCTGCCCAACCTGTCTGCTCGCGCCGACATCCTGGGCATCCACACCCGCAAGTGGGCGGAGCCGCCGCCGGCGGAGCTGCTGCAGGAGCTGGCCTCGCTGGCGGTGGGGTACTGCGGCGCCGACCTCAAGGTGGGCGGCAGGCTGGGGCTGAGTGGCTGGATGGATGGCTGGGGCTGGCACTGTGAAATTATGGACGTGCTGTCACTGGACAAAAGAAAGAATGTGGTGTGAGGCGACGGCACATGTAACTGCTGTGACCCATCACTTTGTTGTCAACCAGGAGTTGTGTGACTGGCCCGCCTGCAGGCATTGTGCACAGAGGCGTCGCTGGCGTCGCTGCGGCGGCACTACCCGCAAATCTACGACGCGGACGATAAGCTGCTGATCGACCCGGGACGGGTGAGTGATGGGCAGGGAAGGGCGGATGACCGCAGGCGCAGGCACATGCACCTATGAAGCAAGCGGCACAGCTGCCTGTGCGGACGAGGCCTGCAGTCCAGTTCTACAACCAAAAACCACGCTGAAGGCCCTGCAGCTCTGACCAGCCCCTCCCTCACACTCTGCCGCCTGCTCCCCTCCTCCCCCTGCCAGGTACGCGTGGAGCGGCGTGACTTCCTGGCCGCTTTCCAGACCATCACCCCCGCCTCGCACCGCTCAGCAGTGGCGCACGCCAGGTGGGATGGTGTGACGCATAGCGGCTGCGTGCTGACCTGCGCATGCATGGCTTGCAGGGGGCTGCTGTTGCGCCAGCCGTGCCTCACTTCTGCCGACCCCCGCCCGCCCCCTCCCCCNCACCTGCAGCGCGTCCTGGCGCAGCTGCAGGCCGGCTTCCCCGCCGCCGCCGCCTGCCTGCGCTCCGGTTTCGGCGGCGGGCGCAACCCTGCGGCCGGCTTTGGTGCTCTGGTGGACGACACGCTAGATGCAGGGGCCGGCGGTAGTGGGACCTTCAGCTGGGCAGGCGGCGCCAGCCTGGGCGTGCAGCGCCCCCGCCTGCTGGTGTGCGGCCCAGAGGGCACCGGCCAGGCGCATCTGGGCCCAGCCATCCTGTACGCTCTGGAGGGGCTGCCGGTGCACGCCATCGGCCTGCCCAGCCTGCTGTCTGATGCGGGTGCTCGAGCCCCAGAGGAGGCGCTGGTGCATGCGGTGGTGGAAGCGCGGCGGGCGGCCCCTGCCGTCCTCTTCCTGCCCCACCTCCAGGTGAGCGGGTGGGCTGAGGTTGGCTGTGCGGCATTGGTTAAGGATGGTGGTGTGCGCTGCGTTGGTGTGCACTGGCTGCGCCGCCGAAGCGTGCGAATTAGCAGCTACACTGCTGCCTCGATGCGATGTGTGTCTTCTCCCACCCTCCCCATCCCCGTGTGCCCCAGGTGTGGTGGGACACGGCCCCCAACTCGCTGCGCGCCACGTTGTGGATGCTGCTGGCCGACCTCCCCGCCGACCTGCCGCTGCTGCTGTTTGCCACCGCCGACGTGCCTGCCTCGGGTGTGTGTGGTGGTGGGACTGTGGGGTGGTGCAGCAGGCCGCCAGTGCTGCCATGGCTTTGAGGGCTGGAGCGAGTCTTGAGGCGGTTCTGCCTGCATTGTTGAGAGCCCCCGCTGCAGGACACACTGGATTGCATTCATGCATGCATGGCCCACAGTCGCTAACCCGCACCTGCTTCCACAACCCGCAGAGCTGGACCCCACTGTGTGCCAGCTGTTCAACGTTCAGTCGGGCGGCGCCTACGAGCTGGGCCTGCCAGACTCTGCGCAGCGGAGCACCTTCTTCACCGGAATCTCAGAGGTGGGCTGGGCTGGAGCGGGCCGATGTTGAGCGGGTGGTTTGAGCAGTGGGATGGCGAGCTGTGATCAAATTCTGGGCGAGGATGTGTGTCGGAAGAGTGCACTGGAGCAACAGCAGGACTCCGGCCGACAGCGAGTGTGCAGAGCAGCTCCCCACATCTCTGCTCACCCGCAGGCGCTGGCGCTGCCGGCGCCGCCGGAGCAGGCGCATGCGGAGCGGCCGGCGCCGCTGCCGGTGCTGCCGCGTGCGCCCGAGGCGGTGGCTGCGGAGGCGGAGGCTCGCAAGAAGGCCGAGGAGGCAGCCGCCCGCCAGCGGTGAGCCTGAATGGGCTGGCTTGGGCAAGCTGGGTGTGGAGATGTGCTCAGCCTGAGAACTCGCCATGCTGGAGAGCCGGTTGGTGCACACCGCCTCGGCAGTGGATGGCGTGCTGCACCATACTTGGGAGCACTCCTATCAGCAGCGCCGCAGCATTCATTCACCGGATCATGTCATTCATCCATCCGCCCACCTGCTCGCCTGCGACTGGCAGGTACGAGGAGGATGCTGCTGCGCTGCGTGCGCTGCGCATGGTGCTGCGGGACCTCACCTACAAGCTGCTGGGCAACAAGAAGTGGGAGTGGTTCTGGGAGCCGGAGGAGGACCCCGAGTGGTGGGACAAGGTGCGGGGCGGCCAAGACTCGCAAACATTGGTGCACCTGGCGCCAAGGATCCATAGATGGCCTCTGTTGAAGGCGCGATGCCCTGTCCAACCTGGCCCTGCCCTCTGCCCACTACCCTCCTCCCTCCAATCCTCCCGCCAGGTCACCCACCCCATGGACCTGGCCACGGTGCTGGCTAACGTGAACGCCCGCGTGTACGCCACGCCGCAGCAGTACCTGGCAGACATTGGGCGCATCGTGCAGGTGAGCTTGGGGGCATGCAGGCTGGACCGCCTGCGGATCCGCTCCATGCTGGGGCAGCAACAGCTGTGGCCGGCCGGCCCTGCGCTCCTGCAGGACAACCGGCTGGCTGCTGTATGCATGCCGGCACGCATCTGCTTGCTTGCCCACCAACTGCATCACACCTGGGGCCTCTCCCTGTGCAGTGCTCCCGTGAGTATTGGGGCACCGACCCCGCCGGCGTCCGCGAAATCAGCCGCGCCTGCGCCCTGGAGGACGAGGCTGCCAGCGAGCTGGGCAAAGCCGTGCCCCCTGGGCTCCAGGTGGGGGCACCAGGGCTGGGTGTGGGTCCCAGGTGTGAGTGATGCTCGCTGATTGTTGATTGCGAGCGGGGCCTGCGGTGACCACCGCATGCACATGCAAGTGGTGCCAGCCACCCTCCGGCCACCAGGACAGACACTTGACGGAGTGCCTCTGCTGACATCGCCTGCCTCACTGCTGACCTCGCCTGCCTGCAGGCCAAGCTGGAGGAGATTGTGGGCCAGGGAGGGCCCGCACCACCACCCGCCAGTGAGTGGCACGCTTGGAAGTTGTCTCAACGGCTGTTCATTTTAGCGGAGCTGAACCAGCAGCTGTTTTGGCGCGGCACCATGCCTGTTGCCTCTGGCTGTCGTGCCCACCGCGCTTAGCCCCTGCCAACCATGTCGCAGGCCTGCTGGCGCTGCCGGGCGTGGCGCCGGCCGACGGGCGGACACCCGGCGCACACCTCTTGTCCCGTCGCCCCACCGGCCGGCCACAGAGCGACGATGCTGTGGCCCGGCGTGCGACGCGGCAGGCTGGCGGTGCAGAGCAGATTGATGATAGGCTGCTGCATACCGACCCGGAGGCAGCGGCGCGCCACATCCGCGCGCTGCGGCGGCAGCAGGAGCAGGCGAGCCAGCAGCAGGAGCAGCCGCACCCAGAGGAGGAGCAGCAAGAGCAGCAGCAGCAGCCTGGTGCCTCGCCGCAGCAGCAGGCACTTGTGCCAGCGCCGGCTGAGGACGGGCTGCCCGATGAGGCGGTTGCAGCGGATGCTGTTGCGGCAGCAGAGGCAGGAGTGCAGGAGCGTGATGTGCTTGTGGAGAGCACCAAAGAAAACCTGCCCGAGGCGGTGGCAATAGCCACGCCTGTGGCCGACCCCGCAGCAGCTGCAGCGGCAGCGGCAGCCAAGGCAGCAAAGGGCACCCTCACCGCCGTGGTGCAGCAGCACGGCAGCAGCCGCCTACGGTGGGAGGGCGCCGCCCAGCAGCAGCAGCAGCAGCAGCAGCAGCAGCAGCAGCAGCAGCAGCAGGCAGCAGCAGTGGAGCCAGAGGCGGCAGAGCACCCGCAGGAGGCTGCAGCCAGTGATGTGGAGCAGCAGCGGGCGGTGCCGGAGGCGCCTCCTGCCTTCCAGCCTGCACCCGAGGACTATGCACGGGCCGACAAGCTGCGGGCGGCGCTGGCGCAGCAGACGGAGGGTTTGGTGCTGGACAACTTGGAGAGCATCCACGCCAAGCTCAGCAGGTGAGAGGCGGTGGGGTGCTTGAGGCTGGGTGCGCATGGTGCTGCCGGATGCTGTGAACCCTGTGGAACACGAGGCTGCAGGTTTTATCGACATGCTGCGCTGATGTCCATGGCCCCCCACCCAATCTACTGCTGCCGCAGGCTGGCCGTGGAGCAGCGGCGGGCGCTCGACCGGGACGAGGTGGTGGCTTCTGCGCTGGAGACGGTGCGGGCCTGGCGGGCGGCGCGGCGGCAGGCATAGTGAGCCTCGTGCTGGCGGCATGCATCACGTTGGCACATCGCATTCGCTTTTCGAAGAACTGCATCGCTTGAACTGCCCTCCAAATGCCTTCACGATTGAGCACCCCGTCACTTGTTACAAGTCATTGGACAGTCACCACGGCTGCCTGCTGTACTGAGGCGGCCCGGCGGCACCGCCCATCATGCTCGCATGCCCTTCAGCAGCGCAGCACGAGCCTCATAAAAGCGAATGATGTCCCGGTCTGCGGCCGCACTGCCTGTGAGCAGCGGCTTGGCCGCCGCCAGCACCTCAGGGTCAACGCCGGCAGTTGGGTCGTCTGCTTCAGGACGGGCGCTTGCCGCTGATGCTGATGCTGATGCCACTGCTGGTGCATGGGCTGGGGCCGGCGCAGGTGCCGAGGCTGCCACGGTCGGCGCTGGCAGCTTGAGCGACTCCAGTGCTGCTGCTGGGGCTGCTGGGCTGCCTCCGCTGCTGCCTGGCCGGTGCTCAAAGTGGAAGGAGCCCGCAGTCTTCCAATTTGCGAAGGAGGGCAGCCCGGCTGCCGCCGGAGGTGAAGCCGCATCTCGTGCGGCCGGCTGCCTGCCTCCCATGCTGCGCCCGCTGTGCGGCCGGGCTGCGGCGATCGCCCAGTCTTGCCCGGCCACCCCATCAGGCTGCTGCTCCAACATGGGCGACTGCTGCGGCTGCTGTCGCGATGCAGGCTGCTCCTGCCTCTGCGCCTGTTCCGCGGCAGCTGGAGAGTCCGACACACCCGCATTGCTGCCGGCTGTCACACCAGCCTGGCTGCCAGCTGCACCTGCCATGGCCGCAAACCAGGCCTGAAAATCCGCCCGGAGCCGCGCACGACTGCGCTCCAGCGCCACTTGTACGCCGTCAATGTCTGCCTTCACCGCTTTGAGCTGCTCATAAGCCGAGCGGTACGCTGCCTTCTCCTGCGCAATCTGCGCCTTTGCCCGCTCCTCCACTGCCGCCTCCCGCTGCTGCTCTCCTTCGTCCTCCTCCCCTCCGCCCTGCTGCTGCCGCAGCGCCGCCGCCATGGAGCGCCCCAGGCGACGCCGCTCCATAGCTGCCTTTAGGTTGCTGATGCGCTGCTTGGCGGCGCAGACCTGGCTGCCCAGTGTGCGAGCCTCCTCATAGCGAGCGCGCAGCACGACCTTGTGCTCCGCCACCGCATCGTGGGCAGGGCTGGTAGTGCAAAAGTACTCAAACTGCATTGGCGGGCGAGGGTCAGACACTGGGCGGGGGGCACCAATGCGACCAATGTGGCATGCCTGCAATCATTGCGCGTTGCTCCAGCATCAGACTCCATGACCACAGATTACCGGATCACTCACCGCCTTGTGCTGGTCGGCCAGAAGCGCATCCGAGTAGGGCGCAGCAGGTCGAGCCGCCCCTGCAGCGGAGCTTGGCGGCCGCTGCACCCGCTGCTGCTGTGCCTGCTGCGCCAGCTGCTGCTGTGACCATCCAGTTTGAGCACTACTGCCACTGGTGCCGCTGCGAGCGATGCCCCTGCTCGAGGGCCGGCTGGGTGGGTCGCCGAGTGCGCTCACACCAGCAGCTTCCCCCTCAGCCCCCTGCTTGCGCAACACACCCGACAGCACCTTGATCTGCTGCTCCTGCCGCTGCACCAGCTGGCGCAGGCTGCGCAGCTCAGCTTCTGCGGCCGTGCCTGCTGCAGCCACCGCACACGCCGGTGCTAGCCCGCCACCAGCTGGACCCTGTGCTGCTGCCCCACGGGCCATGCTCTTCAGCAGGTCAAAGGCGGCGCGGATGAAGAGCATGCTGGGCACCACCCCCAGCAGCGCATCCGGGGAGGGGTCCTCCACAAATGCCTGCACCTGCCGGCGCAGCACGTGCTGCTCCGCCTCTGTCAGCCCTGTGCGCTGCTCCAAGCTCCCTCCGCCCTCTGCTGCATCTGCGCCCTCCCCACTGCTGCCACCGCCAGCACCGCTGTTGCGCAGCAGCTGCAGCTCCTGCCGCAGCAGTGTGTTCTCGCGCTTCAGCTGGCGGATGACCACCTCCAGGTCCAGCTCCTCGTTCACCTCCACCCTGGGAGGCAGTTGGATGGGGGCAGGCGAGTAGGCACATGGGAGCTGCCACAGGGCAGACGTGCGACATGGGAGCTGCCGCAGGGGCGACGCTGCACAATGCTGCACAGGCAGCCCACTTGCTCACTTGTTGGAGATCATGGCCACGCGCTGTGCAAAGCGGCAGGTGCTGATGCTCTCCTCAATGTGCTGCGCTTCGGGCGCCACCGCCGCCACCATGACCGTACGCGTGTTGCCGCCTGCGGGATGGCGGTGGGTGGGGGGGGCATGCAATGCAGCGAAAACTCAATGCAGAGCGCTGCACAGGGTTGTGGACGGTGGTCAGCTGCTGGTCTGTGCCTGGTCTCTGGTTCTGTGCCTGCCCAGCCACCCACCCAGCGAGTCGCGCAGCACCATGGTGAGCAGTGAGTTGCGGTACGGCACGTGCGGCCGGCCCTCCTGCAGCGAGATGATGACCTGCGCGGCAGAAGAGCAACATGGGACCAGAAGCTTGAAGTCCGACACCCCAGGGCCAACAGCAGGGCACTGGGACGCTGTGTGCTGCCTGCGCTGCCCACATTGCATGAAGTCAGGGCACCCGCCTTGCACACCCATCACGAGCGCCAGGCCCCAGCGGACACCTACGCACACCTGCTCCAGGAAGTGCAGGGAGAGGTTAATGTACTTGGCCTCCTTCAGCTGCAGGTGCGCCGCCAGCCCGCTCTTGCCCACGCGCTCACTGCCCGCCAGGTCCACAAAGTGCAGCTTGGAGCGGCGCACCTACGGGCCAATGTGACAGAGGTGCTCGTCACCAGTATGCACGTGCCGTCGCACTGCCGCTGCACAACCTCAGCAAATGGCCGACGACATGCCAAGGCCTCCTGCGCCACTTACCAGGGCATCGGCGCCGGCCCGCCGTGCTTCGATGTGCAGCGTGAACACGCAGTGGGAGCGGGAGGAGGCCTGGTTGAGCGGCGTCTCCGCCACCACGCGGTTGGTGTCGCCCAGGAACAGCTGCATGGGGAGCAGTAGTTGCAGTTGCAGAAAATGGGCGGGTGCTGGCAGTGATTCAGAGCGCAGGAACGCACATTGCATGGGTAGTGGCGGTGGGCAGTAGCGGGCAACAGCACAGGCCCTGGCACGGCGGCGCACCATGTTGAGCGCCTGCTCCTCCGTGTCGCAGCGGTGCATGGACAGGTTGCGCAGATGCATGGCGCCGCCATCATCCTCCTGGATTGCCACCTGCATCGCAGCAAAGCAGGCAGAGTGGCTGCACGTGATGGCCACCCAACCAGGAGGCAGTTGGGCACACAGCAGCGGGGTGCGCGCTCCCCCCCATTCGCGGCTCAGCCGTGCCTGGGCCATGGTGCTGTGCTGTTGGGGGAATGTGTGCAGCTCACCCGTGGCAGGTCCTCGAGGGCCCGGACCTCCCGGCCCGGCTCCAGCAGGTCGAAGCCCGACTCATTGTAGATCTGCCGGAGCAGGGAATGGGACGGTGTGGCGAGGGTCGTGCCCAGCTGTCGCCGGCTGTTGGGTAGGCAGGCAGCAGTTGGAGTGCGATACCCCAGCCTCCAGCCTCCAGTCCTGTGAGTATTCCCACACTGCATGCGCCCACAACCCAGCCAGCCCCCGCCCCACCTCCAGGTAGCTGATGTGCACGGTGTACGTGTGGCCGGAGCGGGCGGCGGCCTCGGCAAAGAGCGCGGAGATGGCGCGGGGGATGAGCCCCCGGTCGGCGTACCGCTCCGTGCCGCCGGTGATGGTGAACGTTTTGCCACTGCCCGTCTGGCCAAAGGCAAAGACGGTGCCGTTGTAGCCGTCGAGCGCGGCGCGCAGCACCGGCAGCGCCACGCGGTCAAACACCTCGCCCTGCCCCGCGTCGGGCGGCAGCAGGCCATCAAAGGGGAAGCGGTAAGTCTCCCGCGAGTTGTTGATCAGCCTGGGGGTGGGCGGGCGGAGAGGCGGCAACCGAGCTTCAGGCGGGGAGGCGGAGTGTTCAGTCGTGGTGGCGGGCGGCGAGGGTGCCCGCCCGGTGCCGCCGCCGGCGGCGGCGGCGGCAGCTGGAGCGCCCTCACCCCTGCGCCGCGTCCTTGGGCACGTCAAACTGCACCCAGCCCTCCTGCGGGCTGGCGGCGATGCGGCCCGAGGGGCGCGCCACCGGCCGCAGGCGCAGGAAGACCGCGATGCGCTGGGCCTTGGAGGCCTCCTCGGGCTCCATGGCGCCCGGGGCTAGAGGGGTGCCTGTTTGAAACGGAAGAGTGCCACCAAAGGCCCAATGCGACCGAGCTGAATGCCGCTCGCAGCTTCGCTCCTGCACTTATTCGATCGCTTTT
>RRZL01000082.1:1411983-1429827 GCA_006782975.1 Chlorella sp. Dachan | reverse complement strand
CACAGGCATGCCGCGGCCGGCAGCACGGCCCATGCCGGGCCCCGCAGGTGCCGCCGCGCCCTTGGCCAGCCGGCTCTCGTCCGCGGGCGGCGGGCCCTCTATTGTCAGGTCCACCACCTCATCGCCGCGCAGGATCACCAGGCCCAGCACGCGCCGCTGCTCGCGCTGCAGGCGTGCGACACGGGGGGGACAGGAGTGAGCAGCGGCGGCAGCACGAGCAGGGCGGCTCTCCACAAAACAGTGCAGCCCCCATTGCGCGAGGCAGACTGCAGGCGCTCTGCAGTGGGGCAGCAAGGCTACCAGCAAACGCCGCAGCTCAGCACGCAGCGCCAGCATGAGCAGCGCAGGCCGAGGGCAGCAGCAGCTGCTCACGTCGTCCTCCGACAGGCCCTTCTTGGGCGGCAGCTTGCGGAACTCCTCTGAGTCGCCCAGCACCAGGTTCATGTGCCGGTCAAAGGCCATGAACCTGCGACGTGTGGAGGGCAGGATTCAAACTGGTCGGACGCAAGCAGGCCGCAGGGCAAGGGCCGCTCTCGTAGGCAAACGGCCCGGCGGCGACGGCAGACGGGCGGCGGCGGCGGCAGGGCAACAACCCGCTTGGCGCGTTCGCGGGCTCATCGCGCTGCGTGCATGCCCGGGAGCGCTGTGCAGCGGCTGTAAGCGGCCGGGGGCGTGCTCGAGTGCATGATGGCGCACCTGCCCACTACTTGGCGCCCATCGATGAGGGTCACCCTCATCCTGCAGCGGGGTAGGGCGGCCGGAGGGTTTGCAGGGGCGTGCGGGCGGGCTGGCAGTCGATCGTGGCAGAAAGGCTTGCAAACTCCGCCCGCCCGCACCGATAGTTGATGAACTGCAGCAGCTTCCCCGTCTTCGACGACATGGCTGCCGCTGACACGGGCGCACGTCCGAAAGGAGCGGCCTCCGCCGCGGGCTGCCTTTTGCTGCGCCGAGCCGGTCCCTGTTGGCCTGTCTGCGCGCCGGGTGTGTCTCTGATGGGTGTGGATGCTGCGCTGGGCGCCTCGGGGTGCCTGATGGAGGCCTCGCCTCGCAGCATGCTGCATGAGCTCTCAAACTGTGCTGGACCGCCTCTGATCGGGGTGAAAGACAGCATTAGTTGGTTCGATGCAGCGTCTGGAGCGGTGGCCGGGCCGCTGCAGCAGGATGCGGGCAAGAGCGTCGACGGCCGGTCCGTCGGGCCCCGATTCGTGGCCATCTGCAGCGTTCAGCTCAAAGCTGGTGCTGCATCTTACAGGCTCTTGGCACCATTCTGTGTGTGGATAACCGTCTGCAAGTGGCAGCGCTGCCCGCCGATCATGTGCGGGATGCGCCTCGGCGAATCGGCGCCCCGACGATGGCACGGACCCATCGTCCTCCCGTGGCTCTACGCAACCCTGGTGCTGCGTTGCATGTCATTATGCTGCGATCGAGGCTGCGATCAAACTGCCCCTGCATGGATCTTGTAAGCCATCACGCAGCGGAGCTCCGCCGCGGCATGCCCACACGGCGCCCAGCGTGCAAGGCGGTTTGTCTGGCTGGTCGCCCCCGTTTCGGGCAGTTCCGATCTACCTTCAACATGATTGCGGAGTATTTTACTGGACTTCAGGCGCAGCTGCAGGCCTCTATGGCCTCGTTGGAGGCGCGGGGAGGCGGCCTGTCGGCCTACTGCCGGTTGAGCTCCCAGGCGACCTCGGCAGGCGCCGCAGCAGACGGCAGCATGCGCACCGGGGGCGGCGGGCAAGAGGGGCTGTTGGCGGTGGCCGTGGCGGCGGCGGCGGCAGCGCTGGCGGCGGCTTCTGGCGCCCTGGGCGCCGCCTGGGCTGCCCTGGCGGCGGGGTGCTGGCGCCTGCTGGAGCTGGGCGGCGCGCTCTACTTGTCCATGCGTTACTTCACAGGCGCGTGCAGGTTGTGCCGCCTGTTTCGCTCCTGGCCCCAGCGCTGTGGTCCTGCATCTGATTTGCACACCAGGTACCTAGCTCGCCAGCTGCTCCCCACAACGTGCTTGCCCTGCAGGGCCCACCTGCTGGCTGCTGTTTGGCTACATGTTCTACAGCGAGCCGGTGCTGCGCCTCCCGCTGCTGCTCTACCACCTGTGGATCATCTCGCCCTCCGGCCGGCGAGCCGTGGCCCACTCACGTGCGTCATTCAGGAGGGGGCCCCGGGAACTGCTTGTGCAGTGTCACACCTGCTGACTGATAAGCCTGTCCAGAAAACATCATGTGCAGCGGCTTGCAACCTGCCGCTGCACACAGCGCAGAGGGCGCACCCAACCCACATCCGCCGCCCCCCCGTACTCTAAGCAGGCGTGCCGTGGCTGCTGCGGCACTGCCCACTGTACTGGGGCCAGGCCTCATACTTCAAGGGCTCAGACCTGGTGAAAACCGCGGACCTGGACCCATCCAAGCGCTACGTGTTTGCGGGTGGGTGCAGGGCAGGGCAGGGCGGGGTTCCCTCTGTGTCGGACGCCTCCAGGTGGTCTGCAGGCAGCCTCCATGGCTGGCTAGTGACGCCACCAGGCATCTGGATGCCAGCACATGGTGAATGCGGGGGAGGCCTAGAGCTGCAGCCGCAGCGCCATGCCATCAACGGCACCCACCCGCCCTTCCTGCAGGCCACCCGCACGGCCTCCTGGGCAACGCATTCTTTCTAGCATTCTGCACAAACCAGCTGGGTTTTGCGCAAAAGTTCCCCGGCATCCGCCTGAGCATTGGTGCGCCATGGCCGGACAAATGTGCCTGCCGGTACTGCTGCCGGGCTGGCCGCTCGTTCTGCTGGATGGCAGGGTTTTATTGTGTGCTGGCCGCTCCGCCGCCGCTGCCGCACCGCCCCCCCAGCCACTCCCGGCCTGGCCATCTGGATGTGTTTCCTGGCCATCTGACCCTGCCGCAGGTGTGCTGGACCTTAACCTGTGTGTCTCCTTCTGCCGCGAGATCTGCCTGCTGCACGGCCTGTGCGACGTGGACAGGTGGGCCGGGGCACGGCCATCCCTCGCTTGCTGGGCTTGGAGGGCTGCCCGAATCGGCCGCGTGTGTTTGTGTGTGTTGGCCAGCGCGGCTTGGATGCGCAGCACCTTGCCGCCCTCGAACGAGCAGCCACCTTCCACCCCCTGGCAGGCAAACCCTGCTGGCGCGCCTGCGGGCGGGCCCCGGATCCGCGGTGTTCCTGGCCGTCGGCGGCGCGGCAGAGTCGCTGTACACCAAGGCAAGCCGCTTGCTACCTGTGCTTGCAGTACCAAGGCAAAGCCGCTTGCTACCTGTGCTTGCAGTTGCACGCTGTGGTGCAAGCCGCCAGGCTGCCCAGCTGCCATCATCATACAGTTGGTGGTGTCTCCCGACCCGCGCCAGCTGGGGAACCATGACGGCGCTGCTGATTCTATCTCATGCCTGCATTCTGCTGTGCAGCGCGGATGCCTGGATCTGGTGCTGAAGCGGCGCCGCGGGTTTGTGAAGGTGGCGCTGGAGGCGGGGGCCGATCTGGTGCCGGTCATCGCATTCGGTGAGTAGGCAGTGTGGTTGGAGTGTAGGCTGGCTGTAAGGTGGGCAGTGTGAGGGGCTGCTTCAGCAGGTCGGCCAGGCGGTGCGACATTGGATGGATGCAGAGAGCTGTTTGGCGCCTATGCCCTTGTGCGCCACTTCAGCACCCGCACAGTACGCCCACCTGGCTGCATGCCCCAACGGGTGGGTACCTTTCCCCGTCCTGCTGAGCAGGCGAGAACGACCAGTTCCACCGCGTGGACCTGCGCCCTGGCTCTTTGATGGACCGTGTGCAAAAGACGTTCAAGAAGGTGAGGGCGGGCAGGCAGGAAACTCTGGGCCATACTGAGTGCGGAACTGCGTCGCCGGGGCACGTGGCCGTTTGGAGAACCGCAGCACAGGCTGAGCCTGCCCTACTCTTGACCATTGCGCCCTGACTTGAGTGTGCAATAGTGCTGGTCAACAGCACGGCAGCCAACACCTATCCGCCCCTGCGCCCTGCCCGCCCCCCCGCAGCTGACCGGCTTTGCGATGCCGCTCCAGGATGCGATGACGGGCGCCGGCATCCTCAACCTGCCCTACGGCCCATTCCCGCTGCCCGTCCCGCTGGTCACGGTGGTGGGCCCGCCGCTGGCCCTGCCACCCTTTGATGGTGAGGCAGGGAGTCTGTGGGGCATTGGCAGGGTGGGCTTTGTGCGCTTTTGCCGCTGTGCTAGTGCTTGGCTGCTTGGTTGCGGCACGGTGCAAGAGGCACTCTGATAGCTCGGCCCCAGCGCCTCACTAGCCCGCTCTCACCCCCCTGCCCCGCAGGCGACCTGCGCAGCGAGGCGGGGCGCGCCCACGTGGACGCCTGCCATGCCCTCTACTGCGCCGCGCTGCAGAAGCTGTACGACGAGCACAAGGACAAGTATGCACCCAACCGCAAGCGCGACATGCGCTTTGTTGAGTGAACGGGTGCGTCAGCCTTTCCCTGCCTGACCCACCCACCCCATCTCATCTCACTCTCACCTGACCTCACCTCGAACGCACACGCAACGTTTTGGGCGGCCTGCCGCGTGTCCCTTGGTGGGGCATCGCAGCCTGGCTGCCGATGAATACAGAATGAACTTGCCTGTTCCATAGCGCCACGAGCACTGAGCGTGTCGCATTTTGTTGTGTCAAGCGTGCGCCTCCTTGTTTCATTGTCTGGCACCGCCCTCTTGCTGCCCCTTCTGATCACACCCTTTCGCTTCTTTGCCTGTTTCAATCAACAAGACGCATCTTCACAAATATTTTCAGAGCCGACCTCCCACGCATCACCCCTGTGCACTACTGTAACACACTCGCATGAGATCTGCTGCAATGCCAACCGCAAGCGTGGCATGCGCTGTGTGGAGTGAAGTGGGGAGCAGCTGAAGCAGCCTGCGCTGCCCAACCGCTGCGATCACATCATGGGCGCTGCTGTTGCCTACGGGCTGTGCGCCTGAATGCACTGATACAGTCGTTTCAGCGCCGGAGAATTCTGTGTCTGCAGTAAGGCGACAAACAGGCTCATAGATCCACATGCGATGAGGCAACTTGCAGCTGCCGCCAGCTGGGCGGGAGCGGGCTCGGCGGCGGCGGCAGGATTGATCCAGCCGAGCTCACCCGGCCTGCGCATTTGCTCAAAGTCGTCGCCGTCTTGCACGCGTTTATCTCGGCACTGGGCGCTCATTCTGAGCTGGATAGGCGCGATCGAAACAGAAGGTGTGGGTTCAACGTGCCTTTCACTCGCCCGCAAGGCTGATTACCACCGAGACGACCTGGACGACCTGCAGATCACTTCACCAGGTCGCATGCTTCCCGCCGCAGTGCCGCCGCCGCTGCCGTTGCCACCGCTGCCGCCGCTGCTACTGTCCACCTGCAGTGGTGCATGAAAACTAATCACGCAACCCTGATTTTTTGGATTCGCTAGCAGGCTGACAGCCGCTTCGCTGGCACGCCTCAACCCACTGCCAAGCCATTGCCGCCGCTCCTGGCTGGCCAGCCATGGGGCCGCTGCGCCCGCTCCTGGCCCTCCTGGGCGGCGCGTGGCTACCAGCCCGCTACATGCTCCTGATAGCCAGCTGGGCACTCTACTTCTGGGTCCTGTACAGCGAGCCGGTGCTGCGCCTGCCGCTGGCGCTCTACCTGGTCTACATCTTCAGCCCAGCCGGCCAGCGAGCTGTGGACCGATACAAGGGGCCCACCTTTTTGTGAGGACCAGGGGTTGAGTGGGTGTTGGCTGCTGAGAGTCATGGGCGATGTGTTGGCGCCGTCTGCCAGGAGTGGCTGCTTGGCGGCCAGCAGAGTTGCAAGCGGCAGTGGCTGTGCTTGCTTCACCCGCTTGCTCCACCTGCCGCTGGCCACTGCTCCCCTGCCGCCCAACCCCACCTGTTGCAGCCGCCACTACCCGCTGTACAAGTGGGCTGCCTGGTGGGCGCCAGCAGAGCTGGTCAAGACTGCTGAGCTGGACCCAGCGGGGCGGTACCTGCTAGGCATCCACCCGCATGGCGTGCTGGGCAGCGCGTCCCTGCTGTCCATCGGCACAGAAGCGCTGGGCTGGAGCCGGCTCTTCCCCGGCATCCGGATGAGCCAGGGTGAGCTGGCCAGGGCGGCTTGGGCATGCTGCACCTGCGGGGCAGCTGCGCGTGGTGGTGATGGGCGGCCTGCCGGCCTTGGCCCGCGCTGCGCTGATGCAAACCAACATTGGGTACTGCACTGCGTTCTCGCCGTTCTTCCCCTGCAGGCATGCTGGACACAATTTTGTACACGCCCTTTGCTCGCGAGCTCTGCCTGCTGCACGGCTGGTGCTTTGTGAGCCGCCGCACACTGCTGACGCGGCTGCGCCAGGGCCCAGGATCGGCGGTCGCCGTCCTAGTGGGCGGTGCAGCGGAAGCGGTGCATGCCGAGGTGCGCTGGTTGGGCATGTTCCCGAGCAACTCCAGAGATGCAGGGGTTCACGTAGGGGCTGATGCACTACGTGACTTGCTCATGCTGACCATTGACCAAGGTTGGGTGGCAACAGGCGACTGAAACACATGGTGCATCTCCATCCCCCGCCGCCCTGCTGCAGCCGGGCACGCTTGACCTCGTGCTGCTGAAGCGCAAGGGATTTGTGCGGGTGGCACTGGAGGCGGGCGCCTCCCTGGTGCCCGCCCTGTGCTTTGGCGAGAACGAGCAGGTGCGTCGCCACGTGCTTGTGTGTGTGCGCGTTCTTGTCCAGATTGCCAGTGATTACAGGTCCTCTTGCTCCACCACTAATTGATCTTTTAATTTTCTGGCAATTACCTTTTAATTTCCTGGAAGTTCCATCGCATCTTTGTGCGGCCCGGCAGCCTGGTGGACCGCCTACAGGCGTTCACCAAGAAGGTGGGCACTGTGACAAGCCATGGCTTGCGCCCGGCAAGCGGGAGATATATGGCTGCTGGGGATGCTGCGCCTGCTGGGCTTGCTGTCCACTGCGGGCTCCTGCCGAGTCACGTGCTGCGGCAACCCACCCCGCTGCGCAGTATGGCGGCTTCACGCTGCCGCTGGCGTACGGTCGCGGCATCCTGGGGCTGAAGTACGGCCCCTTGCCGGAGCGAGACCCGCTCACAACCGTCGTCGGCGCGCCGGTTGCGCTGCCGCCCTTCCAAGGTGGGCCGCCTCTTGTGTGCATTCAAGCGTGTACGGCTAAAGACTTTTGAAACTGCGGTAGCAGCACTGAAAACGTTGGCAGCAGCCCACGAAGGCCATTGCGGTCCTGTTCCCTGCCCCGCAGGCGACCTGCGCAGCGAGGCGGGGCGCGCCCACGTTGACGCCTGCCACGCCCTGTACTGCGCCGCGCTGCAGAAGCTGTACGACGAGCACAAGGACAAGTACGCACCCAACCGCAAGCGCGACATGCGCTTTGTGGAGTGAGGACAGTGCCGCTGTGACGACAGTGCCGCTTGCACGAAACTATCTCATTTACATGGTTTGTCTCTTGTGCTCCAACTCAATGGTACATTTGTCAAGCCGGTTGTACATGTTTGAAAATCCTTGCAACAAAGTGTCTTGTACTGCACGATGTGTTGTGTACATAAGCCCATCTGCCAGAGAAATCCAACACTGCACTTGCTGACTGGCTTGTCCCTGGCAGCAGCTAGGCCCTGCCGCCGCACCCAGTCCACCGCTCACAGCTTGCTCTGGCTCCTCACCAGGTCGTCTCGCAGCACCCGCCGCATCACCTTGTTGCTGGCGGTGCGTGGCAGTGAGGAGCGCAGCAGCACGCGCTCCACCTGCGGGCAGAAGAGGGGGAGGATGGGAGGGCAGGGCTGGGGACAGTTGGGCAAGCTAATATTGTGTGTGTGCCATTTCAGCCTTGTAGATCCATGTGGGCGGCACGCAGCTGGGTCTCAGCGTCGACAACCGCTCAGCACCCACCTTGAACAGCGGGTTGAGCTTGGCGCTGATGGCGGCCTGGCAGCGGGCACGCAGCTGCCCCGGCGGCAGCCCCTCTGCCGCCCCCGGGCGCAGTACCAGGAACAGGTGCAGCTGGTCAGGGCCGCCGCCGGGCGGGGGCCAGGCCACCGCCGCCGCCTCCAGCACGCCCTCCACCCCCTCCACGCACGCCCGCTCCAGCTCGACTGGGAGGCAACCAGGGCGAGGCATTGCATCTTGCGATTCAGAGGCACATTCTCGGACCCCAGCAAGCGTGCGCACGCCTCGAAGAGCCCGCACAAGACCATGCTGCGACTACCCCAACCTTGCCAGGGTTCCAATGGTGCAACCACTGTCACACTGCCTCACCTGAGCTGACTTTGATGCCGCCCAGGTTCATGGTGTCGTCCACCCGCCCGTGCGCCCGGTAGCTGCCGCCTGGCAGCCGCTCCATCTCGTCGCCGTGCCGGCGCAGGAACCACCTGTGTGGGGGGTTGGGGGCTTGGCGTGGTGTTGAGCTCTCTATGCGCGTGGCCAGCAGTGCAAGCAATGGCAGCAACCGCATGCCAGGACCCGGCTTCAAACGGGCAGTGCCTTTCATGGCCGCTCACCTGCCGCTTGGGATGGTGGGCATGCCTTCATAGTACGCAGCCCGGTGATCCTTGTTCAGCAGCCGCTGGCTGATGCCCAGCGCGGGGGCCGCCAGCGCCAGCTCACCAGTGACCACTGCATGGGTATTGTGGGGTAGCAGTGCAGCGGACTGGTGTTGCAAGGGAGCATGCAAGGCGTGGGCTACACGTGCCACCTGCTGCAAGATGGCAGCCCATCGCGGCACGGCGTGCAAGCTGACGGCCGTCTGCTTCACAGCTGCCCCCACCCTGCTGCAAACACAAGCACAGCACGTCAACCTCGCTCCGCACCCGCGGTGTCACCATGTGGGCTGAGCGCCTGCGTGCCGTCAGGCTGAGTGACCAGCAGCACTGGCCGGTGGCCGATGGTGGGTGTGGAGAAGACTGAGGGCGCCTGCGGCTGCAGCAGGCTGCCTGAGAAGTAGCCGCCGCCCAGCTCCGTGCCTGCCGGGGCGGGGGGCGGGTGGGGCATGTCAGGCAATGAGAGGTGCAGGTTGGGTGCCGGCTCAGACTGGCTCCAACGCGAGAAGAAAGGGAGAACAACATCACATCACACCCCAGCTCGCAACATGGAGACACGCACTGCCCACCTCCGCAGTACTCGATCACGGGCTTGTAGCTGGCCCGCGCCATGAGCCACAGGTAGTCCTCAGGTGCAGAGGCCTCGCCAGTGGAGCTGCAGCAGATGCGGCTCAGGCAGGGCGAGCCGCTGACATGCGTCCAAGTGCGGAGTGCGATGGCAGGCGGCAGTCGTGCCAATCAGCAGCGCGGCTGATCCACCAGCAGCCGGAAGCGCACCTGTAGCAGCGCAGGCAGCTCCAGTCCAGGCCCTTCATGCAGCCCGTGGCACGCCAGCCCTGCAGGGAGTAAGGCGGATGCCAGCTCGACAGAAGGGGGGGAATATGGTGCAGTGTACGTTGGCAGCCAGCAAGCACGAGGCAGGCAGCCCTGCTTGGCAGCCCCGCCCACGTACGAGGCAGGCAGCCCTGCTTGGCCGGCCCGCCCACCTTGACAATGGTGGGCACCAGGCCCAGGGCGGTGACCCGCGCCCGCTCGATGAACTGCCCAAAGGGTCGGCCCAGCGGCGAGCCTTGGAAGATGGCGATGGTCGCGCTGTTCAGCAGGGCTGCAGGGGGCGCACGTGGGAGGTGCAGACGACAGGGTCGGGGTGCTCAGCACGGGCGGGGCGGCAGGCGACGGTAGCAGCAGCGGTAACGGAGGACGCTGCTCAAAACGGTTGCTTAAACGCATACCATGCTTGCCCCAGGTGCTGCACTGCCAAAAGTGAACCGTGCCTGCCAGTTAGACACACCTGCGTAGACCAGCCAAGGCCCCATCATCCATCCCATGTTGGTGGGCCAGCACAGCACGTCCCCCGGCCGCACATCTTGGTGGAAAAAGGCGTCAGCGCCACAGCGCAGCGGGGTGGTGTGCGTCCACGGAATGGCCTTGGGCTCGCCTGAAGAAAGGAGGTAGTGCGTGTGCAGAGCAGTGATGAAGTGTTGCAAGACAGCAGGTTGCAGCCTGCTCCCTGACGCCCCATCTGCCCCGCACACCCAAAGCCTGTTGGCCTCACACAGGTGCCTCATACCTGTGGTGCCTGATGAGAAGATGACCCCCGTCACCTCCTCCCCGTCTGCTACATGGGCGCGCAGCGGTGGCGAGGGAGGCACCGCATCCAGGAACCGCTCCCAGGACAAGTCCTGCGGCCGCAGCTCCACCTGCAGGGGGGGCAATGGTGCAGGTTTGCAGGGCCAGTGACGCCAGCCTTAGCGCCGTGCAGGGTGTGTCCGTTGTGCACTCTGGGACCACAGCCTGCCGTTCACACTAACCAAACGGCTGCGTGTGCCTTGGTTCAACTGAGCACAAAGGGCCAGCCCTCACCTTGAGCTGGCCTCCCGGCACGGCGGGCAGCACTATGGCGCGTGGCACCCCCGCCTCCACCACTCGTGCATACAACGGCAGCGCCTTGCCGCCCCGCAGAATCACGTCCTGCCACAGGGAGTGCGGTACATGTGTTTCGCACTCGTTGTGAAGTGCTGCAGAGAAGCAGGTTCAATTGGGATCATAAAGAGAGCCAGCCCAGGTTGAGCACCTCCTGTCCTGCACCCGCCGCACCTGGGTGAAGATGGCCTTGGTGCGGGCGATGCGCGTGCGGGCGCCAATCTCCCGCGCCGCAAACGAGTCTGCAACAGCGGGTGAGAACCGCATGCTCGCGCCTGGACACATTGTAAGCTTGCTTCACTCATCTGCCAGACCAGCGGTCGACCGATGCAGGGCCAAGTGCTCAGGCACCCAACAGATGCATACTTGTGCGACCCTGTGCACCTGCGATGGACACCGCTGCACAGCCGGCCAGCACAATGCCCAGGTAGATGGCCACCGCATCTGCCGTGAGCGGCATGTCAATGGCAACCGCGTCACCTGGTGGCAGGGGATGACGTGGGGCAGACTTGTTGTCAGACAACAAACGGCATGCAACGCCTCAGTTTACGGCATGCAACGCCTCAGTTTCAGCACACGCAGCTCCAGCATGCCACAATGAGTAAGCATGCAATCCGGCAGATGCAATCCAGCAGCAGCAAGCGCACCCCAGCCCCACCTGGCTGCATGCCCATGGCGCGTAGCCCCTCTGCAATGTGCGCGCTGCGGTCAGCCAGCTGGGCGTACGTCCAGCTGTGCAGCGTGGCTGCGTCGCTCTCATCCGCCCACACCACAGCGGCGCTGTCTGGGTCGCGGCCTGGCAGAAACAGGAACGCGACAAGCAAGACAGCAAGTCAGCTAGCCGCGGTGCCGTGCAACCTGCTCCAATCGCATGAAAATGCCTTCAACTCCAGCTCACCTGTGAGCGCACACTCTGCAATGTTCAGGCGGGCGCCTGGCAGCCACACGCATGAGTCAGGGTCCGGACCCAGCTCCAGCGCCCTGTTGAGGATGGCCATCAATGTGACGGGCTTTGTAACAGGGCGTGCCGCTGCGAGGTCACCGCACAAACATGGTGGCACTGAGGGGCTACCCTACGGCAGCACACCCTGGCATTCCAGCCCCCACCGCGACAATGCTGGCCCTTGGCAGCCAGTGTGCTGCCCTCGCGCAATCCCTTCGCCCCCACCTGTGCGGCAGCTTGTGGAAGCGAATTCGCAGCATGCGCAGCACGTGGGGCCAGAACGCCTCCGGGTTGGAGCAGGAGATGCGCTGCAGCAGGTCCCAGTCCGCCGCTGGGTCGCTGCTCCTGCGGAGATGACGAGCGAGGGGGGCCGGAGGGGGCGCCCTGCTGCGTCAGGGTGGTAAATCAAGGATGGCCAGGAAGGCCGCAACTGTGCCACCTGTGCTGTGCCGCATCCGGCAACCCACCTCAGCTGCTGCCAGGTGGCGTCGCCGCGCCAGCTCTCCATGAACCGAGCCGCATTGGTTGCAGCCATGCCCTCAGGGGTGGGCACCCACGCCGGCGGCGGCCCCAGCGTGCCTGCAGAGCACGTGATTGGACCAGTTAGCTCACCAACTTGAAGACGCTGCTGTGCTTGCTGGCCATGCGGTTCACCCTAGCATCAACAGGCCCAACCTGCGTCCCAGCCCTCGTACGCCGCCGCGAACAGCAGCTTGTGCAGCGCAAACGGGTGGTCGGGGCGCAGCACCGCCTTGGACAGCCGGCGCCATACCTGAGGACATGACGCAGCAGTTGGGGCAGTACTGAGTGGCATGTGGTGACCTTGGCGTACTGGCAGCCATAGAGCATGCTTGATGTATGAGTATCAGCCGGACTGTCGCGCAGCTCGCCGCCGCCGCTGCCGCACCTGCTGGGGCGGTGCCCCCCGGCAACCCCTCAGCGCCGCGTCCAGAGCTTGCAGGATCACAAACGCCTCCTGGGCATTCAGCTGGCAGTCCAGCAAGCGGTCCAGCGTGACGCCGGGGAGCGGGCCGGCGCCTGCGCCGACAGCTGCCGCCCCCTGGGCCTCCATAGCGGCTCAGACGGAGTGATCAGACCACGACCAGTGCGGGAGATGCCGCGCCGACATCAGTCAAGCCCATGCCGCCGCCGCCAGCTTTTGCGCAGCCGCCAACTCAACTTCGAGGCGAGCAATGTCACAATCACGCAGTTCCACTCATTGACACCAAAAATCAATTTCCAGTACAGAATTGCAGTTCATAATAATGGGCGGTAGTCCAACAGGCATAACAGCGCCGCTGTTGGAGCTCAGAGCCGGCTCGCGCCCTCCTTTGCCACCGCCGCCCGCAGCGCCGCTCGCAGCACCTTGTTGCTGGCGTTGCGCGGCAGCTCTGGCACACAGCGTGCGCTGTGCACCTGTGTCGGGGCGCAGGGGGCTGGAGAAGTGGAGGTCGATGGCGTTCCGAGGGGTGGCAAACCCCAAGCCTCTGCATCACACAGCACACCTGCAGCCCCATGCATCTGGCATGGCAACTACCGCATCCTCGTCCTGCCCCTCTGCTCCGCACCTTGAACAGCGGGTTGAGCTTGGCGCTGATGGCGGCCTGGCAGCGGGCGCGCAGCTGCCCCGGCGGCAGCCCCTCTGCCGCCCCCGGGCGCAGCACCAGGAACAGGTGCAGCTGGTCAGGGCCGCCGCCGGGCGGGGGACAGGCCACCGCCGCCGCCTCCAGCACGCCCTCCACCCCCTCCACGCACGCACGCTCCAGCTCGACTGCGATGCACGTGTTGGAGAGAGTGGGCAGCTGCAGTCGTAATGTTGCTGGGTGGCAGTGGGTAGATGCGTGCCTTTCCATGCGTGCCTGCAGCCCGCATGCCTTCACAGCATCACACCCAGCACACCTGCCCCAACTTTGATGCCGCCCAGGTTCATGGTGTCGTCCAGGCGGCCCAGTGCTCTGTAACTGCCGCCGGGCAGCCGCTCAAAGGCATCGCCATGCCGCCTCAGGAACCAGCCACGGCTGCCATGGGTGCTGCCGCCACCTACGCCGCCAGCTGGGCTGCTGGCGTGCCTGCCGCTGCCGCTGAGACTGCTGCACAAGCTGCTCAGGCTGCCAGGGTCCAGCGCAGGCATGCCTTCAAAATAGATCTGGGCATGGTCGGCGTTGAGCAGGCGCTGGCTGGTGCCCAGCGCTGGCACCAGGATGGCCAGCTCACCGGCCACAGCTGCATGCAGGGGCGCCGCATGGCAACATGCGTCATGCGCGCAAGTGAGGGCACTGAGCCATGCTGCGCACGCACTAGTCGCGCGCTCCACCATCGTGCACATGTGCCATTACTCTGCGCCCCATGAAGCCGCCAGGACCGCACCTGCGCCATCGCCGTGCATGCTCTGCGCCTGCGTGCCGTCGGCCTGCTGACTGATGATCACAGGGCAGTGGCCGATGGCGGGCGTGGAGAAGGTGGAGGGCGCCTGCGGCTGCAGCGGGCTGCCTGTGAGGAAGGAGCCGGCAATCTCGGTGCCTGCAGGGCACAGGGGGAGGGAAGGACGGTGAGTGTATATCGCTCTGTGGGCAGAGTCGTGCCACACAGCACCGCCGTCATGCCTACGTCACAGTCACATGCACAGCAGCAGCAACGGCAGGCAACGCAGACCTCCACAGGAGTCGATGACTGGCTTGTAGCCCGCGCGTGCCATGAGCCACAGCACGTCATCAGGCGCCGATGCCTCCCCCGCAGAACTGCGCAGCACAGTAGGGTCGTAGCCAGGCAGTGTTACTGCGTAGAACACACGTTGCTTGTAAGGTTCTTCAAGGTTCTTCAACATGGCAATGCCTGCCATGCAGGCTTCGTACGCAACGCACCTGAAGCAGCGGATGCGGCTCCAGTCCAGGCCACGCATGCAGTCGGAGGCTCGCCATGCCTACATGTCAAGAGAGCAGGGTTGACACGAGAGCAGGGTGCCAGATGTGCGTGCACCGCATCGAACTTGCAATGCGAGAGACATGCTACAGCCTGCACTCACTCACACCGAGCCTTCTGAGTTTGGCCCGACAAGACGCACCTTCACAATTGACGGCACCACACCCAGCATGGTGACGCCCGCCGCTTCCACAAACTCGCCGAATGGCCGGCCCTGGGGGCTGCCTTGTAGCAGCGCTATTGTGGCGCCATTCAGCAGTGCTGCGGTGGTGTAGACATGGGTGAGCCACAGAGCCGCAGTTGGCAAAGCGGCACATGGAGCGACCTGCCCAGCCTCTGCGACAACCCCTCTCCAACCCACAGTCCCAGCCACCCACCTGCAAACACCAGCCAGGGGCCGAGCATCCAGCCCATGTTGGTGGGCCAGCACACAACATCCCCTCGCCGCACGTCCTGGTGAAAGAAGGCGTTCACAGCACACCGCAGCGGGGTGGTGTGTGACCATGGAATGGCCTTGGGCTCCCCTGCACACAACGATGGCATGGTGCGCCACGTCTGGCATCTTCGCATGCAATGCCCAGCGCCGCAGGCGAACACACCACCAGTTGCAAGCACCGCTCCACTGGCACCTTGCCGTGCGCACTCCACAGCAGGCCCTCACCAGTAGTGCCAGACGAGAAGAGGAGAATGGCGGGGTCATCAGCTGCCGCCACGTGTGCCTGTACCGCTTGCGGGGCCGGCACAGCTCCCAAGAAGCACCTCCAGCTGATGTCCCCAGGCCGCAACTGCACCTGCAGCTGGCCGTGCTCTGCTGCAGGCAGCACTATGGCACGTGGCGCACCCGCCTCCGCCACTCGAGCATACAGCAGCAGAGCCTGGCTGCCCCGCAGAATCACGTCCTGCGCAATGAGTGTGCGGAAAGGGGAGGATGTGTTGCAGTGGCTGTGCAGGTCTACATCATGCCATGGGCCGGGCAATGCATCGGCAGCTTGCGTAGGCATTAAAACTTGATTCCGAGCGAACGGCATGCTGCTTGACAGACGCGCCACCGCAACCACCCACCTGGGTGATGATGGCCTTGGCACCTGCGATCCGCAGCCGGCTGGCAATCTCTGCTGCCGCAAACGAGTCTGCTACGGCTACAGCCACACAGCCGGCCAGCAGGACGCCCAGAAGGGCCACCACTGCCTCGGCTGACATGGGTGTGTTGAGCGCCACGGCATCGCCTGCAACAACGGGGAGGCTGGGCGGGAGTGAGGTGGTGCCGGCAGCAGGTGCTGCGCTGATGAAGGTTTGTGGCCGGCATGCCAGCTCACATGTAATGTAGCACAGCTGCAGCTGTCCGTCACCCACACGACTTGCCTGGCTGGAGGCCTGCCGCCCGCAAGGCCTCTGCAACATGCGTGCTGCGCCGCGCCAGCTCGCCCAAGCTCAAGCTGTGCAGCTTGGTGGGCGCAGCCTCGTCTGCCCACACAATGGCTGGCCGGTCTCGGTCGGGCCCTGCAGCGGCAGGAGCAGGCAGGTGCGCTTGGTCGGCGGTGCAATGCCTGGAAGCAAGAACGGATGAGCATGCCCACTCAAACCCGTCTCGCTACCCAGCTCACCGGACAGGGCGCACTCAGCAATGTTGAAACGGGCGCCCGGCAGCCAGCGGCAGGCATCCGGCTCCGGGTGCAGCTCCAATATCCTGCAAACGCAAAACGCCGACACGGAGCATCCGCGTTTACTCATCCTTCATGGCCATGGCCCACCAGCATGCGTACATGTGTATGCGACTCACTGACCTTTCGGGTGGGCGGTGGAAGCGCATGCTGAGCTGCGCTAGCAGGTGCGGCCAGAAAGCCTCCGGGTGAGCAAAGCTGAGCCTCTGCAGCAGCGGCCAGTCAGCTGCTGGGTCGCCTGTTCGCAGCTGCTGCCAGGTGGCGTCGCCGCGCCAGCTCTCCATGAACCGAGCCGCATTGGTTGCAGCCATGCCCTCAGGGGTGGGCACCCACGCCGGCGGCGGCCCCAGCGTGCCTGCAGAGCACGTGATTGGACCAGTGAGCTCACCAACTTGAAGACGCTGCTGTGCTTGCTGGCCATGCGGTTCACCCTAGCATCAACAGGCCCAACCTGCGTCCCAGCCCTCGTACGCCGCCGCGAACAGCAGCTTGTGCAGCGCAAACGGGTGGTTGGGGCGCAGCACCGCCTTGGACAGCCGGCGCCATATCTGAGCAGAAATAAAGTCAAGGGATGGGCTCATTGGTCTGCATTCCTACGTGGGCATGGACCTGCCAGACGGAACACCCATGCATGGCGGGCCGCCGCTCACCTCGGGAGCATCGGCAACCGGCCCGCCGCTGCCCTCAGCCAGAGCCTGGCCGATCATGGCAGCCACCGCTGCCGCCTCGGCAGCATCCAGACCGCAATGCGCCAGTTGATCCAGCTGCAGACGCCGGAGGGCGGCCATGAGGAGGGGAACCGGGAGGCCGGGTTCGCTGGACAGACCGCTTGGGGAGCTCACGGCACATGCATCGGGTGCAAGCAGTCAGCAATGAAGGAATCAACACGCCAAGCGGCCATGCACGCTGCCCTGGGTGGAGCGTGCTGCCGCCGCCACGGTGAGCAGAGCATGCGTGAGCGGAAACACATGCAGCAGTGATGGGCATACTGCACCCTGTCCTCGCTGCAGCCCGCTCACCTCGCTATTACCTAGAAGTGCCAAGATTATCAGCTAGATCAGACGGGCTGGGAGCAAGTTTGAGGTGCAACGAACAATAGAACAAAGGGACGGGCTCTGGGCGTGGTCAGCGCATGCATCGTAAGCGGACAGGGCGTCATCTCGCGGCCCCAAGAGGCGACCGCGGCATATACACAAGTGGGTCACAGGGGGGCCGAGTGCGCCCAGCAAAGCGGTCGTCAGCAGTACAAACGTGGGTCAGGGGGTTAACACACCAGCGCAGTGGCGCGGCAAGGGCGCTGGGTTTAAGGGGCTGGGACGCAGGGCACCATGTGCCGCCGCCAGCGCCCAGCCGCAGCGGCAGTCGGCGTTGTGGGTTCCAGCAGCTGCTCAGTAGCGACCGGAGCGGCGGTAGCCGCCAAACACATCGTCGCCCAGCTGCTCGCGGTCGGTGGATGCGTGGTAGGGCTCCGCCTCCACTGCCTCGGGCGGCAGCGGCTCCTCGGAGCCAAACTGCTCAAAGCCGTAGGTCTTGGGCAGCAGATGGGCGGGCTTGACCAGCTGCGGGGTGAGAGGGGCAGGGGAGGAGTGGAGGCGGGGCGGAGGGTTGGAGGGCAAGCGGGAACCAGTCGGCAGCTGGGAAGAGCCGCATGACGGCTTGGTGCCCACACTCGTCAGACCATGGTGCACACGCCCCCACCACCCCACAGCCCATGCTACACACACACTCCGCACCTTGATGGGCTTGGCCGCCAGCACCACGCTGCCGTCGGGGTTGTACTGCACCGGCACAACCGCACCGCTCTCGGGGTCGGCAGCCTGCCCCGCCGCCGCTGCCGCAGCGGCCGCCGCGCGGCTGCCTGTCTGCACGGGGTAGCC
>RRZL01000082.1:1376507-1410558 GCA_006782975.1 Chlorella sp. Dachan | reverse complement strand
CAGGCGGCCGGGCAGCTGGCGAGCCACACCCCATGCCGTGACCGCTGCACCGGTGAGCGTGGAGAAGCACCAGGCCAGCGTGCGCCCAACGTTGGCGCGGCCGGTGGGGGAGGCCAGCAGCATGCCAGCCAGCACTGCCGCCAGGCCCAGAGCGCCCGTCGTGCTGGCGGGGGCGCCGTCGGCGCCAGGCAGGGACGGCAGCTGCATGGCACCGGGCGCTGCGCTGGCGTGCGCCTGCACTTGCGCCACCTTGAGCGCCTCCTCCTGCAAGGCAGGGTAGAGGGATTGCATCGTAGTAATGCACAGCAAGAGAGAAGTATGCATTACGCAAGCGCGCACGATCATCAAGAGTACATGCCGCCGGCAATGGGCCGCTCATTGCAGCTACCCCACTGCCTGGTCTGACCGCCGCCGCACCTGCTGGCGCAGCACCGCCCACTTGCACTCGTCGTTGAACACGCCCGTCTCGCGAAGGCCCTGCACGCATGAGAGGGGGCACCATGGAGCACAGGTAAGCAAAGGCAGAGAGGACGCTGCCGCAATAGACAAGGTTGCATGCCAGGATTGATTGACTCACTGTCCTGCACAAACATCAAACTGGACCAGCGACCATGCGCGGCAGCCTTGCCTGGTCGCGCTGCCACGCCTGGAGCGCCTCCCCCGTCACGGCGCCAAAGTAGCCGGACAGGCCCTCCCCACTGTCAAAGTAGCCCTGCTCCGCCAGGTAGGCCTGCAAAGATGGGAGGATGTGTCGGGGAGAACATGTCGAACCCAGTTCAGTTGCAACTCGAGCATTGTGCGGTGGCAGGCGCCGCAGCGTTGCATGGCCTTGTTGCCGCCCCCATGCGCCTCGCACACACCAGGGAGCCCCTTGCAAGCTCCTCGCCCTGCCCTGCTGCCCCTGTTTCTGCCCAGCACACCTGCAGCTGCATGACGTCGTCGCCGTAAGTGCCCTGCTGCAGCACCCGCTCCCCAAAGTCACGCACGTCGCCGCCCTTGAGGCGCAGGCGCGCCACCCGCGCCTTGAACTGGTACGGCCCCATCTGCAGGGTGGCTGGGTGTGTGGAGTGTCGACTGGCAGCAGCTGGAAGTGCGGGTGTGGGCCCGGCTGGGTGCCCGGCTGTCTGCACCTGGCCACGGGAGCTGTCGCCTGCTGCTGCACGGCCGCCGCCTCCCTGCCCGTGGCGGTGCAGCCCCTGCTCACCATGGCCCGCACGACCACCGCCTTCCTGCCATGGCTCGGGGTGGTGCGCGCGGCTGCAGCAGGGGCGGGGCAGGGGTGTGGGAGGGGGCAGGGGGCTGCGAGGTGCGGTTTGAAGGGCGGCGCCGCACGCCCTCACCTCGGCGCACGGCCACGGGCTTCGAGACCGTCGCCAGCTTCATCTTGAGGTCGGCGCAGGCCGCGGGGCGTGCGGCACAGGGCTCCGAGCAACCGAGCTTGAACCCGCAGGACCCGGCGCCGCTCCCTGGGTGCTCGGATGCGTGATCGGACGGCGCAGGCGGCCGATCAGGTGCTTGGGGGGGGCTTGCACCCCTGTTGGCCCTGCATGGGGCGCCCAGTGGCAATGCCTATGGCAATGCCAGTGGCAATGCCAGAGTGCCAAAAGGGGGGCAATGGCTGGTGGCTTGGAACGCCACACGATTGACTACACTTGCCGTGGCAGCGCTGCAAGCACCAAGGGCCGTGCAGCCGTGCAGCCCTAGCGGCTTTGCGAGTTTTCGACGCCTTGCAAGCTTCAGATACAGTTGTAACTAGTCAGGCGAGCAGCTCTGTGCATCCAGCCGAGTTGCTGCTGACGGCCTGGGCCCACTGCCGCCGCCACCGCCGCCTGCTGCGTCTTGACTCTCACTGCATGCTCCTCGCAGGCACCGCCAGCAGGATGCCGCCCAAAGCGGCAGATGACCCTGCAGCGCAAGCTGGGCAGCAGGCAAAGCAGCAGCCTGCTGAAGCAGGTGCTGCCGCCAGCCGCACTCCCGCAGCCGCACCGCTGCAGCAGCGCAAGGCGGCGCGGCCGCCGGCTCCCGAGCCAGTCATGGGCGTGCAGCGCTCTCGCGTCCTCCTCTCCTGCGCCATGTACATCATCGCGCTGGCGGTCTTGTACCAAAAGGTGTGGGCAGGAAGGTGTGGCTGCACCAACCCCGCACTGAAATGAAGCTGCACGCTGTGGGAACGTGGCTGCCAACCCAGCATCCCTGCCGCTGAACTGCAGCCCTGCCTCCCCACGCAGTTCCGAGACAACGGCATGCTGTCCCTCATCGCCTCGCATGCCCGTGTCAAGGCGCCCTGGGTGCAGCCCTGCGGCCTGCTGGATGCCAAGGAGTTTGTGCTCACCGCTGATCGCCTGGTCCTGCCCCGCGGCCAGGTGGTGCCCGGCGCAGGTGCGGCCAGGTGGTGCCAGGCGCAGGTGCACTGGTTTGGGCTGTGGAGCCAAGACAGCTGTGCCTGCTCCACATGCCAAACGGAGTGGCCAGCAAACGGCTCCTCACATGCAGGCGGCTCCAGTCACCACCCCCTCCTCTGCACCACATGCCCGCACACGCAGTGCACGTGCGCGGCGGCCTGATCGCCGGCGTGGCAGCCGGCGCTCCCGGCACCGACCGCCACACGCCCGCCAAGCGGCTGCTGGCTGGCCGGCCGCTGCCGCTGCTGGATTTCGGAGATGCTGTGCTTGCTCCCGGGCTGGTGGATGTGCACGCCCACATGAACGAGCCGGGGCGGGAGGAGTGGGAAGGTGCGCCTGGGTAGGCTTTGGGCTGGCCTGTGTGCTGTGCGTGGAGGCACTTGTGCCTGCACATGCAGTGCCAGTGGCAGGGGCTGTTACCAATGCTGAGGCAGGCGCGAACCCGGCAGCGCCTTCTTGTGTATGCGCATCCTCCTGCAGGCATGGCCACTGCCACGCGGGCCGCAGCCGCAGGCGGCGTCACCACAGTAGTTGACATGCCACTCAACAGTGCGCCCTGCACCACAACCACCTACGAGCTGCGCCGCAAGGCCGCTGCCGCGGCTGCAGCCAACAAGACGTATGTCGATGTGGGCTTCTGGGCGGGGCTGGTGCCCGCCAATGCCCACAGGCCCACCCAGCTCAAGGCGCTCGTGAAGCGTGGCGCGCTCGGGTTCAAAGCTTTCATGAGCCCCAGCGGCATTGATGACTTCCCAAACGTCAGCGCCGCTGACGTGGCTGCATCGCTGCCCACCATTCGTGGCCTGGGAGTGCCCCTGCTGGTACACGCTGAGCTGGTGGACGGCGATGTGCCCGCTGGGGTGAGCCTGGGGGGTGGGCAGATGCAGTGATCGATCGGTGTGCAGCGCAGCCAGCCGCTGTTTGTTTGAAAGGTCGGTCCAGCATCAGCATTCCCTCACTCACCCACCTCCACTCACTCACCTTCGCTTACCTGTGGCCCACCTTACATCGCAGGGCGACCCGCGGCAGCACGCCACCTGGCTGGCCTCCCGCCCCCGTCGCTTTGAGCAGAATGCTGTGCGTGCCCTGCTGAGCGCGCTGCACGCCACGGCAGGCAGCCCCACCAAGCCAGGCTTCCGGCTGCACATTGTGCACCTGTCTGGTCAGGCTTGGGATATTTTATGCTATTTGCTTGCTGGTTGTTTGGGGCTGCTGTGGTGGGGCAGGGTCGCGTGCATGCACCAGACCGCTGTCACCCAGTCTGCACACAGTACATGCTGCCCAGTCTCTCAGCTCACTGTGGCAACTGCTCGCCACCCAAACTTGTGCAGACGCCGATCTGCTGCCCGAGCTGGCTGCTGCCAAAGCCGAGGGCCTGCCGCTGACGGTTGAGACCTGCCCACACTACCTCAACTTTGCGGCCGAGGAGGTGCCTGCTGGCGACACCAAGCGAGCAGGGCGGGGCGGCGGGGATTGGCTCGCAGCACTGTGGGTGGCAGCTTCCCATGCCGCGGGGGGATGCCTTGTCATGCAAAGCCGCCTGCTGCCCCTGCCATGCAGGTTCAAGTGTGCGCCGCCGCTGCGTGAGGGCGAGAACAGGCAGCGCCTGCTGCAGGGGCTGGCTGGCGGCACTATTGACAGTGTGGGCACCGACCACTCGCCCTCAGGTGAGTGCATGGTGTGGGCCATGTTTGGGGCACTCATGTGCCGGCTGGGCTGGCGGGTGCGTTCCGGTTGCATGCCTGCTCCAGCCTGCTCGCTTTCAACCATCACTGCTTGGGACCCATCTTGGACCCTTGGCCGCAATCAACCGCACAACTACACTGCGGCCCGCGTCAAGCAAACCTGCCCCCATGGCTGTGCCTCCACCCCGCAGAGCCCTCGCTCAAGCTGCCGAGCGAGGGCGACTTCATGCGGGCCTGGGGCGGCATTGCAGGCCTGCAGTACGCGCTGCCCGCCACCTGGCAGCTGTGGCAGGATGCGGGCCTCAACCTGACGCGCTTTGTGCAGGCGAGTTACATGCTGATGATCACGTGGCAGATGTGGCAGTGGCAGCATGCTGTGCAGTGGGTTTCTTGCCACACGGCGGCTGGGAAGTTGGCGCGGGCACCTCGATCCGACGCATGAACTCGTGATCAGCGCAGCAGCCCCACACCTGGCCACGGCCCCACATCACCACTTGCCTGCAGGTGTGGTCTGCCGCGCCAGCCCAGCTAGCGGGCCTGGGCCGGCGCAAGGGGCGGCTGGCGGCAGGGTGGGATGCCGACATTGTGGTGTGGCGGCCCGAGGAACTGGCTGACACAACCCCCGAAGCGCTGCAACACCGGCACAAGGTGTCACCCTATGCCACCATGCAGCTGTGCGGCCGGGTGGTGGCCACCTTTGTGCGTGGCAGCCAGGTGTTTGGAGAGGCGGCGGGCGTGGCGGCGCGGGCCTGCGGCAGAGCCATTTTGCGCCCCGTGCGCTGAGGTTGCTTGGCAGGCGCAATGAGCATTGCCGTCGCCATCTGAGATCTCCATAATGTTTACCACCTTGTCCTGCTCGTGGTGTATCACTATTTTGACTCCCAAAGTGCCTGCAACCTTTCCACTTGTTTGCTTGCAAGCACTCGGTCATCGCTGTTTCACAGAAGCTTTATGTCACTCAGACGGTCCAGTTATTGAGCAGCCGACAGAAGCAGTGCGGTTCCGAAATGCAGAAAGTCAGAGAGCGGTGGTGCCAGGCAAGTCAGTTGAATTTTGATTGAGAGGTTGTTTGTTGTACATAGTCAGGCTGCCTAGCACGCTACGAGTCACAGAACAAAATCTAGGCCAGAACAGATAGGCGGTGTGCTGCCATTATGCCCTAGATGTGCGCTATTTATGCTAGCATGGCTGCAGCGTGCTTGCATGTGTTGGCAGGACGCGAGCTGCCACCAGTCGCCAGCCGCCTCACAGCAGGCGGCCCTTGCAGGCGGCGGTACCGCAGTGGCAGGTGATCTGCACCCCGGGCACGCTGTCTCGCTCGTATGAGTAATCGTACACCAGCTCTGTGCCCTTCTTGATGTCCCTGCGGTGGGTGACATTGAGGTTCCGCGCACATTGTTGTGTGAAGGGGATGGGGCAGAGGTGCAGGGTCGGCTAGGGCGCAGGACCACTTGCATGCAGGGCAAAACAGGCAGCCACGGTTCTTGGCCAGCACATGCAGCCATCCATGCAGGCTCAGCAGCCCTCGCAGATGCAAACTAACTGCACTCTCGCCGCCGCTCACCCGTACGCAAAGAAGCACATGCGGTAGCGCAGGCCGCTGTCCCCGGGGATCAGCACCGGCTGCTTCACCAAGTTGGGGCTGCAGCTGTGGTTCAGGAAGCGGCCCAGGTTGCCTGCGCAGCAGGTGGGGAAGGGAGCAAGGGAGGCGACTTCAGGTTCGACTGCAGCGACTTTGTGGCGAACCAGTTTGTCACTGTCGCTTGTTAGCACCCTTGCCCTGTATCACAGGCAGGTGCTGCCCGGTGCTGCCCAGCTAGCAGCCTATCAGTCAACAGGGGAGCTTTGGAGCTGCTTCCTGCTTCCCAATTATCTGCCCATACCCTTTTGCCCATGCCACCCACCGATCTTGTGTGCGTCGATGACCAAGTGGTCGCTGTCCTCCTGCGCCTCGAAAGGCAGCCCTGGCAGCGCCTGGCGGGAGCGCACGCTCAGCTTGGGATCCGCGTGCTGCACAAAGGCGGGTCATACAAAAGGCATTGAGAAAGTAGGATTGTTGCAGGGACACACCGAGGAGTTGTCCTGCTGCACGCAAGGGATTGAAATTCAAGCGGAACCTTCCACGGCCAAGCCACTCAAGCTGCCTTGCGGGACCTAGGACTCCAAAACTCCCACAGCCACGCCTCACCATGATGACAAAGTGGTCCAGGTCGAACAGGTACCAGTCGTCGCCCCGCCGCTCCTCCTGCACAGCAAGCAGGGGGTGGGCGGGAGCAGCACTCGTCAGATTGAGTGGCACTCGCCAGGTTAGCGCAGGGCAGCACCCCAGGTGCAGGGCCAGTCCACAACACGGAAGCGAAACATCAGATGCAACAGCCACCAGCGGCAGCGCTTCTCACCGCCTCGCGGCTGGAGATGAGCTCGCCCTCGTAGGAGCACACAAGGGCGCCCGAGGGGATGTCCTCCGCGCAGCGCAGGCCCCAGCCCTTGCCGCGCGTGCGGAACACCTCCAGCGGCAGGCGCAAGCCGTACTCACTGCAAGCGTGGGAGGGCGGCGGAGCTGGCACGGGGGAGTGTCAGACATGCGCCAGGCAGGTGGGGTACACCAATGGGCCACTGCAACCCGACCAGGTGCGCGGCTCAACAGGCAGCCGCATCACACGCCATCCTCAGCTGCCGCACCTGACGCCACGGTTGATCTGGCAGGCGGTGCTGCGGCAGCCGGAGCCGCACTCCCACACGCCCGTGCACCGCGTCTGCAGCAGATTGGGGGCAACGCCAGTTGGGTTGCATGCTCGGCTGGAGCTGCATGAGCATGCACTCCGCTCAGCAGCACCTTCCGGCTTGGCACACTCCCATGCAGCCGCAGCAGCAGGCACAGGGTGCGGGTCTTCACTCACGTAGAGCAGCAGGCCGTGCTCGTTGTAGTTGCCCTTCTTGCTCCCCAGCTCCCGGCCGCACCAGGTGGCGGGCGCCACAGACCTGTGGTTGGGCGGGCGGGGAGGGGAGCCGGTGTCAGCACGCAGTGATGCTCGGTGTGGTTGAGAGCGCCGCCACGCTGCCCGGTGGCGTACTTTCCAGCCCTGTCTGCAGTGCAGCATACCCAACACGCCGTTTGCTCACCGGCCCTGGTCCAGCAGGGCCTGCGCAGCGGCGCTGCCCACAATGCTCTCCCTGCAGGCGGCATGGGAGGCGAGATGCCACGCAACTGGGTGCACATGAGCCGTCAGCAGGCATGCCTTATTGGACAACACCACTGCTGAGCCATCCATACACCTTGGTGCTGTCACAGGCGTGCCGCCCGTATGCTCACACTCGCCCGACCCCGCTGCAGCGACGCACCGCACATACTGCAGCTGCGGCGGCGGCTCGTCGTCCACCTCATTGAAGACCGGGATCTTTCGGACCTCCGCGCCCTGGCTGATGTCTGCACACAGGAAGCCCGGCCGCGCCTGCTGCGCCCGCAGCCACGCACCGTCCTGCACCACTGGGCGCAGCCCACGGGGCAGCGGCGCCGCTGCCGCCTTCTTCTTTTTGGGCCGCCTGGGGGCTGCTGCTGCGGCGGCGGCGGCGGCGGCGCTGGATGGGGGGGCTGCCTTTTGGGTGCGGGCACCTGCAAGCGGTTGATCAGGGGGCGCCATGCAGGCCAGCTGAGCAATGCCGCCCAATTCACATCCGCTCAGAGGCAGTTGCTCTCACATGCAAGAACAAGCCCGCCACCCCACTCCCACCTCACCACCCGTGCCCCGCTCACGCTTGGCACGGCGCGCAATCCCCTCCACCTCCTCGCCCTCCTCTTCATCATCATCATCCCCGCCCTCCGATGAGTCGGCTTGGGCAGCCAGGCGCAGGTTGTTGCGGAAGCCCCGCAGCTCCACCTGCACGGTTGGGTTGGCGAGCAAAGCGGCGCACTATGCATGCTGGGGTGCAACAGGGGATCAAGGCGCGCCCCGATTGCACCGCCGCGCTTTCATCCCTGCCTCAGTCGCTGCAGGTTGCAGCTGTGTGGCTCACCCAGCTGACGCTTTTGTTGGCCTTGTACTGCCCCGGCACGCCCACCAGCAGGAACCTGCGAGGGGAAGTGTTGGATCAGAAGCAGCGTAAGGGTGTGCGCCCCACCCCTCTCTGCAAATGTGCAACCGGCTCAGCCATCAGCCACCCAGCGGTACAGCACGTGCCACATGTGCCATTTCTGTTTCTGATGCAGCCCACCTGCAGACCAGGGGTCCCGCCTGGCTGGGCTCCATGCCCGCGCGGATAATGCAGTACAAGCCGTCGTAGCTGCAGCAGGACAGGCTGGGGTTGTGGAGGCGGTTCAGCAGCGTGCTCACAGGTGGGGCCAGCTGGTGCATTCGATTCAGCAAGAACTGCTCGTGCTGCGTAATATTGCCGCACCAGGATCCCAAGCAATAAAATTGATCCCTCCAGCCATCCCACCCTCCCGCAGATGCTCACTCACGTGTAATCAAAGCCCTGCTTGGGGTCGCCATTGCGGGCGGCCGCACGCACAACGCGCACCGGCGTGCCGTGCTGCTGCGCGTTGCGCAGGGCCGCGTTGCCGCGCACCCAGGCTTGGTCTTTGACCTGAACAGGGGAGGGCATGCTGCTTTTGCACTTTGGAGACGTCCCTTCCAAGGTACACCTCACACTGCAAGTTGTGCGAGCAATCAACTGCACCCAGGGGCCGGCCTCGCACCTGCGTATTGGTCTTGTCGTTGCGCCCACCCTCGCCGGTGTACCAAAACCTGCAGTACAGGGCGGGTTGGACACGCTGAGCCTGAAACCCAAGTGACAGCCTGCAGGAGGTTGGTGCAAACACAAGACAGGGGCGCTGCCGGCCATCTAACAACACTGAAGGAGCCGATCGTGGACAGGTCTGCTGTCAAACGCCAGCGGCCCACGCACCAGTCGCCATGGTCATCATCATCCTCATAGCCGCCACTGAGGCAAATGGCCAGCGCCGTGCCATTAGGCCTGCAAGGCATGAGGGCACGAGGCACAGGCGCCGCATGAGCGCGCACGAGCGTGTGCACAGCAGGGCTTCCCAGGCTGGGCTGGCGACACCAGTGAGCCCCGAACGCCGCCTCACTGCGCAGCATGAGCGCGGGCCACGTCCAGCCACCCCCTCCCCCCAGCTGACCGCTCACCCGCCCGTCTGGATGCCTGTGAAGTAGGTGGAGTGGATGCCCAGCGCCTTGAGCTGGCCGCGTCCGGTGAACCGCTGGCCCACCGCGATGCCCTGCTTGTGGCCCGGGTCGGCGCTCCACAGGCCCCAGTGCGGGTACACCTGCTCCATGTTCTTGGCAGCCACCAGGTCGTGCTTGCGCTGCAGGCAGGGCACAGCACAGCACAGGGTGCAAGCAAGCGGCGGGTCACCGAACGGCTGTGTAAGGGGGGTTGCTGCAGCCTGCCAGCAGGAACAGCAGGGCAGCCGCTTCTGTTGCGCAATGCTCAGAAGCAACGCAAGCCCCCGCACTGCCAGGGCCCAACAGCTTGTGGCCGCACGTTGGCCAGGTTGCCGTCTCGCACGCGCTTCACCTCAGCTTCATACTGCTGCAGCCGCTCTGCGGTCTTTGCCGCCTCGGCCTCGCTGACCTGGAGCCAGGAGCGGTGTGGGTCAAGTAGGGCGGCAGGGTGAGTGCCCTGGGCAGCACCTGCAAAACAAATGCCTGCACAAGCTGCATGGCATCACTCCAGCTGCTATGAGCAGCAGCAGCTAGCAGGTGGCAGCAGCAACTGACCGCGTGCGGCTGGCGGTAGCGCTCCAGCAGCGGCGGCGGGATGCGGGCGCGCAGCCAGCGCAGCATGGCGCCCGCGTCGCTGGGGTCCGGCATCGGCTCCTCTTCGCCCGCCGCTGCCGCACCTGCTGCCGGCAACACTGCTGCGCGTGCCACTGCCGCAGCGGCTGCCACCCCTGCTGCTGGTGATGCCGGCACTGCTGCCCCGGTTGCTCCCACTGCCGGCGCTGCCGCCGCCGCTGCACCTGCAGGTGCCACCACCCCTGCTTGCACAGCTACAGGTGCCATACTTGACCCAGCGGCTGCAGAGAGGCCGGCTGCCGCTGCTGGGGCTGATGTAGCCTGGGCTGGCGAGGGTGGCCCTTGAGGCGCGGGCCCAGCTGGCTGCTCTGCTGCTGCCGACGGCCCCGATGCGGCAGAGCCGTCTGCACGCCCGCCTGCTGCCGCCGCTGCTGCTGCTCCCGCTGCCGCAGGGGAGACGCTGGCCGCCGGTGCGCCGCCTGCTGCTGAGCCTGCTGCTGCCCCTGCTGCGCCTGCTGCGGCGCTGACGTCCGGTCCAGACGAGGCGCGCCTGGCACGCCGCAGCGACTCAGCCAGCCGGCGCAGCCCTGGCGACAAGTCGTTGAGAGACTTGAAGTGCGAGGATGGTGGTGTCACCTTGCGCTGCGGGTCAGCCTGCTGCGTGGCGACCTGCTGTGAGCGCGCCTGCTCTGCCGCCTGCCGCCCCGATGCTGCTGCTGCTGCCTCAGCCGCGGCCTGCTGTTCGCAGGCAGCCAGCAATGCGTCAGCTGCGGCACGCACGGCCGCATCGGCATCTGCCTCCTGCTGCATTGCAGCCTCCTGCTGCTGTTGTTGCTTTCGCTGCACACCATCAGCAGCCGCTGGCTGGCTGCTGGCATGTCTGCTGCTGCCTGCTGGCTCGCCGATGCCGCTGGCATGACTGCCGCTGCAGCTGGGTTCAGGCGCTGCCGCCGCTGGTGTGCCCACCTCCTCTGCCGCCTGCGGAGGCTGCTGTGGATGCTGCTCCGCCTTCTGCTGCTGAGGGTTCCCTGCTGCTGCCGCCTCGCCTTCCTGCTGCACCCGGCGCAACTTGAGGGGTGGCTGCGCTTGCGGCTCCGGCCCTGCTCGCTTGCTGGGCGTTCCGTCATCCCCGTCCCGCTGGCTGCTGCCCCCAGGTCCGGGGTTGCCGCCACTGCTGCTGGGCTGGCCGCCAGGCGTGCATGCAGGCTGGCTGCACCCACTGCCCTGCGGCTTGACAGCTGCTGCTGCTTGCGGTGGCACAGCCTGGCAGGGCTCTGCTGCCGGCGGCACCGGCTGGTGCTCCACGGTATCCTGCTCCTCCAGCTTGACTGCAGCAGCTGCCGCCGTTGCTCGGGGCTGCTGCTGCAAGGCTGGCGCAGCTGCGGCTGGCATGGCTGGGGCTGCTGCCGCTGCCGCTGCTGCCAGCGGCTGGCCCACTTCAGGCTCGTGCTTGACAATGCGCTGCAGCATGATGGGCGGGCGCGGCACAGCGCCGCGGCCACGCATCGGCCCCCGCACCTGGCGCGGTTTCTGCTGCTGCAACGGCTGCTGCTGCTGCTGCTGCTGCTGCTGCTGCTGCTGCTGCTGCTGCTGCACTGCAGGCTGCTCTGCCACTGGCTGCTGCTGCTGCTGTGCCTGCTGCTGCATCTGGCTGACATGCTCCTCCTCCTCGTCATCGCTGAGCAGATCAATGACGCTGCCGTTGGCGGCGGCAGGTGGGGAGGGCGAGCAGCCTGCTGCTCCGCCTCGCCCGGTGGCCGCCTGCGGCCTGGGGCCCTCACTGTCGCTGTCGCTGAGCAGGTTGATCACCTCGTCCTGCTGCGCCCGCTGCTGTGGGGCCAGCGCTGTCGCAAGGGCAGTGGCCGCACGTGCTGCTGCTGGCTGCCAGGTGGCGGCCGGGCCCACCAAGTCGATGACTCCGGCTGCCTCTCCTGCCGCTGCCTGCGCCCCTCTGCCAGGGGGACCGCGATTGACAGCGCCATCGGCATGCTGCTGCTGCGGGCTGCAGCCGGCCTTGACAGCGCCTTGGGGCGCCGCCGCCGCCGCCGTCGCCGCCGCTGCCGCCTGCAGCCCAGGTTTGGCTGGCTGCACCTCCGGCTGCGCCTGCTGCTGCTGCTGCTGCTGCTGCTGCTGCTCGTTCTCCTTCTCGGACTGCTGCTCAGCGCCCGCAAGCAAGGCGCTGCTGTCCATTTCGAGGCGCTCCAGCCCTGTGACGCACACAGTGGCACCCTGCTGGGCTCTCTCTGTGCACTGGTGCAGCAGCCAAGCCGCTGGCAGCACCGCCGCAGTTCAAGGCTGTCGGTGCTGCCCCATTTGGAAGCCGCTCGTTCTCGGCTTCTTGAAAACAAACTGGCAGACGATCAGGAGCTTGCAGCAGGCTGGCAGAGCCGCTTAAGGAACCCCTGCGCCAGGCTGTCCTTCTGCATGGGGTGAACAGTGCCAATCCGCGCCCATTCGCGTCATTGGCGGGCACCCACAATTGCACTGCAGCTGCACAGCGGGCGGGAAGCCTTGGAAACGCGGCCTCGAGGGGGACCACAGCTTTGCCGAGAGTACAAGCCACCAGGGGCCTGCCGCACGCCACAGGCAGCAGCCGCATTGGCCCCAGAGGCCACCATGTTGGCAGACGCGGCCCTGTCTGGGCGAGCAGTGGTGCAGCGCTGCCCGCTGGCGGCGGCGCGCAAGGTGGTAGGCTGCCGGCGGCCAGCCACGCTTGTGCAGCAGCGCCTGGCATGCGGCTTGCCAAGCAGCAGGCCGCAGATTACCAGTGCAGCAGCCTGGCAGTCTGCAGCGCTGCAGCAGCGGCGGCGGCAGCGGCAGGCAGGCTCTCGATTGGCAGTGGCGGCGGCGGCGGCGGCGGCAGCGGCGCCACAACCAGCAGCCAGCGAAGCAGCAGCAGCGCAGCAAGAGCAGCAGCTCCCGCAGCAGCAGAAGCAGCAGCAGCAGCAGCAGCAGCCCAGCCTCAGTCTCACAGACCTGTGGCTGCTGCTGCGCCACGACCGGGTCCGCCTGGCCACGTGTGTTGCCTTCACCGCACTCAGCGTGAGTCAACAGCCCAAAGCGGCAGCAGCATGCTGGGCGGGTTTGCGACAGTGTGCACCGTCCTGGTGACCTCAGACGCAGAAGCTGCTGACCCTGACTGGGCTGACCGTCTGCTGCCCTGCATGGCTGCCTCTTCTGCAGGTGGCATGCGCAGTCATGGTGGCGCCTGCCCTGGGCGTGGTGGTGGACACCATCAGCCGTGGCACAGCCGCCACCCCCCACGAGCTGGCGGTGGCTGTGGGCCGCCTGGGCGCTGTGTACATCATCAGCAACTGCAGCCTGGCTGTGCAGGTGCGCGCGGTTGGGCAAGGTTGTTGCAGGGTGTGGGTAGTGGGCCAGTGACTGATGGGTGTGGCCACACCCCCACCTAGGGCACCTGAGCAGTGGAAGGCCGGTTCAGCGAGTTACCTCCCCGGGCCAGCACACGATGCAGGTGCAAGTAGCTCATTTGACTGCGCAGCTCAGCGCTGAGCATGGCACGACCTGTGCATACGCAATACCGCTTTCCCACACGCCGTGTCCCGTCCCCTGCGTTGCAACAGGTGGCGCTGTCGCTGGCGCTGGGCGAGTCGCTGGCGCACCGCCTGCGCTGCCGCCTGTTTGACGCGCTGCTGCACCGCGACCCGCTGTTCTTCGACTCGGTGAAAACCGGCCAGATGGTGGCCTGGCTGGGCCAGGACATTGAGGTGCTGCAGGTGCGCCTGGGATCCGAGGGGCGATCCTCTGGCGGCAGCAAGCTGCTGGGAAACACGGCGGCTGTGCGTGCAGTGTCAAGCCGGCCTGGTGCACCTGCGCTCGTCCTCAAGCGCTCTGTTTCAGCTGGCAAAGGAAGCATGGTTTCCCTCATTGACCCCAACCCCCACCTCTGCTGCAGAGCACTGTGGCCAAGCTGCTGGGCGCACGCGGCATCCGCTCCGCGTTTGAGACCACCGGCATCATCCTCGTGCTGTTCACCCTCTCCTGGCCGCTGGCGGTGGCGCTGCTGGTGTCGGCGCCGCTGCTCACGCCGCTCATCGCGCAGCTGGGGCGCCGCATTGGGATGGCCTCCAAGGCCTCGCAGGTGCGCACGGAGGGGCTTCAGCTTTGTTGCAGCCATGACAACATGCTGCTTGCAATCGAATCGACGGGGTGGGGCTGCCTGGCGCACTCAATCCACGACGCATCGGTCTGCACACTTGCGCAACTGCTCGCTGAAACGTGCAGCTGATTTGAGATCACAAGGGTGCCAATAATGAGCGTCCTTCTCAAACTCACCGCTCTAACATACATGCAGGCCGCCGCCAATGACGTCTCCTCCGCGGCCAACGAGATTGTGGAGAACATGCGTGTGGTCAAGCTGTTTGCGCAGCAGCAGCGCGAGCTGACGCGCTTCAGCAGGCTGCTGGAGGGCGCACACCAGCTGGCGCTCAAGGTGAGCCAACTGAGCTGGCAGTTCAATGTGCACTCAAGCGCACCTCGTAGTCCACTCGCTGCAACCTATGCTTTGACACCTGCAGCCCTGAGCCTCGCCTCCTTTCGCCTCTCCGTTGCATCCCCACAGGTGCTGCGCCTGCAGGCGCTGCTGGATGCCAGCAGCCGCGTGCGCAACACGCTGTGCGTGCTGTGCACGCTGGGCCTGGGCGCCTGGATGGCGCTGAACAACACCGTCTCGCTGGGCACGTGCTACTCTTTCTTCGTGTTCAGCTTCAGGCAAGGCAAATTGGAGCATTGGGCTGCCTGGGTTGGGGTGCCTGGGCAGCGGCGGCAGATGGCATGCGGCATGTGCAGCCCGCTTGCCCAGTTGAGCGACTCCTAAAGGGCGCCCCTTCGCTGTGATTTCGCCTCCTTCCCACCTCTGCAGCTTTGCATTTGCGCTGGGCAACCTGACCAACACCGTGGGCGATGTGGCCAAGGCGGCGGGCGCGGTCAGCCGGGCGATGCGCACGATGCAGACCGCCATGGGCGCCGACAGCGTGGCCGAGGTGGTGGCAGAATGCGATGCTGCCCAGCCCTCCACCAGCAGCAGCAGGCCCCCGAGCAGCAGCAGCTTGAACGGCAGCAGCCCGGAGGCTGGCAACGAGGCGAGCACGAGCGGGCGGCAGCAGGACAGCGGGCTGCCGGCAGCACACGTCTACCACCGGCAGCTGCCCATTGAGTCGTTCCGGGGGCAGGTTGAGTTCCGCAACGTCTCGTTCAGCCACCCCGGCTGGTCTGGATGGACCCTGGATGGCATCACCTTCACCATCCCAGCCGGCAAGAAGGTGGCGCTGGTGGGGCCCTCGGGCGGGTGAGTGGTGCCAAGCGGGTTCAGGAGGAAGTGCCGGCCAACCGGTTGTGCCTGCAGAGTACCGCACGCTGCCGTGCAAGTTGCGTTTTCTCCACACGCTGGGCTTGATCATCCGCCTGGCCGTTTCAGCTCGGCCATGTCATTCCCCTCCAGCTCCTGCCCATCACCCGCCCGCTCAAGCTCCTTCCTGCCTTGTTCCTCCGTCGCAGCGGCAAGAGCACAGTGGCTGCATGCCTGATGGGGCTGTACCCGCCTGCCCAGGGCGAGATCCTGGTGGACGGCGTGCCGTTGCAGGAGCTGGACATGCAGGTGCGAGGGGGGCTGCTGGGTGGCGCTACACACTGAGCACAGATGTGGGCTGTCTGGAGCAGGTGGCACACTGCGTCAGCTAGGCACGCGGAGGGAAGGAGTGTTGCTAGGAGAGCAGACGGGTTTTGAGTGGGCGGCTGCGGTTGGCATGCCCCCTGGTGCTGACCTCAGCATGCCCTGTGCCTTCCCTGCAGTGGTGGCGCCGCCAGCTGGGTGTGGTGAGCCAGGAGCCGGGCCTGCTGACCGGCTCCATTTCCGATATCATCAGCTACGGCCAGCCGGGCGCCTCAGACTCGGAGGTGGAGTGGGCAGCGCGCGCAGCGCAGGCGCACGACTTCATCTGCGAGCTGCCGCAGGGATACCAGGTGCGCTGTGGCGCTTGCGGGAGGGGCAGCGTAGGCGTTCTGGCCGTGCACTCAAACGTGCACCCTACTGCCGTGCTGCTCATGCCAACTGCCTGGGTGCAACCCTAAGCTTGCTGGTGTGGCTGACCAGCCCGAGTCTCGTGTGACCCCTCGCAGACCGTGATTGGCGCGGGCAGCGGCGTGGAGCTGAGCGGCGGGCAACGGCAGCGGCTGGCCATTGCGCGCGCTCTGCTGCCGCGCCCCCGGCTCCTCATCTTCGACGAGGCCACCTCCGCCTTGGTAAGGCAGGCAGCGCGACAGCACCGTGGGCAGGGTTTCAGAAGCTCTGGGTTGGATGGTGTTCCCGGCGCCCGCTGCTCTCCCGCTCGGCTGTGCAGGGCAGGGCGCACTGCCGGGCTGGCCGGGTCGCAGCCCTGCTAGCGCTTTGCGCCTGCCAGGTGCCATCATGTGCCCCATGCCCCTTCCGCGGCCTGCGCAGGACGTTCAAACGGAGCAGCGCGTGACGCAGGCGCTGGAGACGGCGGGGCAGGGCGTCACATCCCTGATCATCGCCCACCGGCTGTCCACCGTGCGCCGCGCGGACGCCATCGTGGTGGTGGCCGCCGGCCGCGTGGTGGAGGCGGGCACCCACGAGGCGCTGATGGCTCAGCGCGGCGGCGTGTACTGGAGCCTGGTCAGCAGCGCGGAGAGCAAGGGGCAGGACGAGTGGGACGTGCCGGCGGCGGGCGAGGACGACGACGCTGCGCAGCACGACCAGGAGCTGGCGGCGGCAGCGTAAGCTAGACAGGCTGGAGCCGCAGAGGCCGTCGGTTTGCCTCCATCTGCGCATTTCATTTTCAATCGGTTTGATTTTTTCCCTCAGCGTTCGGTCCGTCGGTTAGACTCTCAAACTCAACCACCTCCTTACTTGCCCCTGCCAACCTTGTGGGCCCTGAACTTCCTGAACGCATGACACGATTGCAAGCTGATGTCGAGACCCTGTGTGGCGTTCAGGCTGCGCTGTGTGCCCAAGCAATGACGCGAGGGCAGGCGGCAGCGGCGGGTGGTGGGCGAGGCGGGTGGGCGGTGGCGCTGCTCACAGGTATCGGGAGGTGCAGCACGGCCCCGAATTGATGTTTTGCAGGCCCGCGCCGGGCTTTGTGACTCAAACCGCGACGCAGAGCCGCCTGGAGGCAGAAATGGCCTGTCTGCATGGCAACTTGAGGCCTGGGGCTGGCACTGCCCGCACTGCCCGCACTGGGCGCATTGCCAGCCCACATTGCCATTCCTTTTTGACGCAAAGCCCGTGAGCTGGGAGGTGGCGGCGCGTGTGCACGGCGCTTGACTTGCAGCAAGGGGCTTCTGGCTGGGCAGCAAAACTTTCACAGCCTCCGGACCCGCTCCAAGTGCGTGGCAGCACCCGGCGGCGGCCGGCAAAGCGCTATGGAGGCAGCAGCAGCCGGCTCCCCTGCTAGCAGCGAGGGCACGCCTCAGGCCGCTGCGTCAGTGCACGCCGAGGACCTGCAGGTCGCCCCCGCGCCCAAGGTGCGCCGCCTCGTTGAACGCCCGCTGATGGCGGCGAGCAGACTCACCAAACCCACTCTGCAGCGCAGCAGCTGCCGCTGTCGCTTCCAGGATGTGATCCAAGTGCTGTGGTGCTTGCAGCGGCCTGGGCGAAGCGCTCCTTAGGGCGGGCCACTGCTGCCGCCGCCTTCCGCCGCCGCCTGCGTGCGTGCACGTTCCGCTGACCGCTGATCCCGCCCTGCTTGCTGGCTTGGGGGGGTGCAGGTGCGCGCCTTCCCGATTGTGGGCGCCAACCCTGGGCCAAGGTGGGTTGCTGCGCTCCCTTCCGTGCCGCCGCGCTGGCGCAGGCCGCTTGGGTGCTGGCTGGCGTGGCAAGCGGTCAAACGTGCCGTGTGCACCTGCTGATGCCGCCCCTGTCAAGACGAGGCGCTGATCAGCTGCCTTCCTCTGCTGCTGCAGGTGCGGCCACACGCTGACCACAATCGCTGGCCCCGATGGCGACCTCAGCTCGGCCAAGCTGGTGCTGTTTGGTGGGTGCTGCTGCGCGGTCGGTTGGCACGCAGGAACTTCGGTTCTGCGGACACGGGTGCTGAGCATGCTGCCCGTGCTTCGCTATGGACATGCCCCACTGCTCACTTCCAATGATGTGTGATGTCGCAGGCGGCGCCACGGCACTGGAGGGCCAGGCCAAGGGGGATGCACCGCCCTCGCCCGGCCCGTCGAGCGCAGGCAAGCACCCCAGTGGCTGCAGCTGCTGCCTTTGTATGCAGCACGGCAGCAGCAGCTGTCATGCAGCGGTGCCGCCCGTTGTAGACGGTGGCAGCAGATGGCATGGGCAGCACGACTGCTGCTGCTGCTGCTGCACACATGTGCGGTCGTTGCGATCCTCGCTGCCCTGGCTGCTGCTCACCAGCCACTTGCATTGCGCCCTTGCTAATGACACGCAGGCATCCGGCTGGCTGGCGCCACCAATGACGTGCACATCATGGATGTGCGCAGCGGGCGGTGGGAGAAGGTGACGCCGCTGGGCGAGCCGCCCAGCCCGCGCGCGGCGCACGCCGCCGCGGCGGTGGGCAACATGGTTGTGGTCCAGGTGAGCACAGTGGGGAGAGAATTCGGCATGGTGCTGCGCCATCGGCTGCTGCTGAAAAGGTGGCAGTGTGGCATGGCAGAGGTTGCTGATCTGGCCATCCGCTGGGCACCGCAGGGCGGCATCGGCCCCGCGGGCCTGGCCTCCGAGGACCTGCACGTCCTGGACTTCACCGACCTGGACAAGCCGCGCTGGCACAGGTATGGCCGTTCGATCAGCTGTGCTGGTGGTGGTGGAGGGCCGATGCCCGGCCGCGTTCCAGCGCTCCCTGTCGACCTACACGTGCTCATGTCATGCGCTCATGCGCGCGCTGCCGCAGGGTGATGGTGGCGGGGCCGGGCCCCTCGGCGCGGTACGCCCACACGCTGGCGCTGGTGGCCAACCGCTTCCTGGTGGCGGTGGGCGGCAATGACGGCAAGCAGACGCTGGCGGACAGCTGGGCGCTGGACACCAGCGAGAAGCCGTACCAGGTGGGCACATCGGAACGCATTGCACACCAGCAAGCTGCGGTTGAGAATATGCAGTGTGGCGCGGGCATTGCTGAGCAGGTGCCGCTGCTGCACAAAACAGCTGTGCTGATCTGCGCCGCCCCGCCGTCTCGACCCTGCAGTGGCGCAAAATCCCTGAGAGCGGCGACGACCCTCCGCCACGGTGGGTGCTGCCCTGTTGCCTGCCTGCTGCTGTTGCATTGCCACTGTCGTGCCACTCATCAGCCGGCGCCTGCCTGCTGTGCCTGTTGTGTTGTCGCCCAGCATCACAGCATGCCGTCCTCGCTCTGCCTGCAGGATGTATGCCACCGCTGCTGCGCGCTCCGACGGCCTGCTGCTGCTGACGGGCGGTCGCGACGTGAGCGGCACACCGCTGGCAGACGCCTACGGCCTGGCGCGCCACCGCGACGGGCGGTGGGAGTGGGCCTCCGCACCCGGCACTATGCCCTCCCCGCGCTACCAGCACGGCGCGGTGTTTGTCGGCGCCCGGCTGCACATCTTTGGCGGCGCAGTGGGCGGCGGCAAGATGGTGCGTTTCGCAGACTGTCTGCTTGTGTGGTGGTGCATCTTGGTTTCGCTTGCCACTGCTTGCGGATGGCCTCACCGCCCAGCTGGTGCTCATCGCATGCCGCCTGCCACAATCGCCTGCCACAATCGCTGCACTGCAGGTGGATGAAGCCAGTAGCGTGGTGGTGCTGGACACCGCAGCAGGGCAGTGGCTGACGCAGGGGCAGGCGGGGCATGGTGACGACGTCATGCGGCGGTGCCGGCACGCAATGGCCAGCGTGGGCCCCTACATTTTTGTGCACGGCGGCTTGAAGGGCAGCATGCTGCTGGAGGATGTGCTGCTGGCGGACGACAGCAGCGGCGCAGAGCTGTCGGTCTGCGATCCTCGCTCGCCCGCCTGGCAGCAGTGGATCAACAGCATGCACGGCAGCGAGGCGGCGGCAGCGGCCCTGGCCAATGCAGCAGCAGAGGAGGCGGCAGCAGCAGCGGCGCTGTCCATGCGGCGTGTGAACAACGCTGAGGACCTGCGCTGCCTGGACGAGGACCTGGATGAAAACATGCGGCTGAACAAGGTGCGCAGTTGGGCTGTCTCGCTTGGCTGCCTGCTTGTTATGATGTCGTCAACTGCTGTCATGCACGCTCTGCGGTTGCAGGCAGATGGGCTGCCATGTGGCATCGAGGCTGTGGGCAGACTGCGACACGCCATTGTGGCTGGGATCTCACTCGCCTGCTGCCCTCCGCTGCCTCTGGTGTGCAGCTGCGCGCCGACGGGCCGGGCAGCCCCAAGTCGGTGACGCTGGCGCAGCGGCGGCGCGGCGAGTTCCCGCTCGCCCGCGACATCCCCACCCCTGATGTCCGCCTCTACCACCGCGCTGTGGTGGTGGCGCAGGACCTGCAGGTGCGGCGGATGGGCAGGGCTGAGTTTGCTGCAGTTGTGCAGCCGGCAGTGTTGCCGTTGCGGTCACATCGGAAGGGCCTGCATGTAGAGTCGAACACGCTGATAGTTGGCCATGGTCCTTGCCTGCCTGCAAGCACAACCGGCCGCTCGTCTGGTTTCCGCCATCGTGACGTGCAGGGCCAGCTGCGGGGCCTGGTGCGCCAGCTGTCAATCGACCAGTTTGAGAACGAGAGCCGGCGCGTGTCCATGGGTGCAGGCAAGAGCAGCCGCACAGCACCTGCCTTGTTTGGGTAGCCGCACCTGCCTCTTCCACGTTCAACCCTGCGTTGGTTCAACCTGCGCAATTGCCTTCCCTCGTGCAGGCGCATCCGAGGCGACTTCTGGCCGCAACAAGACGCCGCTGTTTGAGCGCCAGCCGTCCGAGCCGGTGCGCGCCGCATGAGATGCCTCGCCTGTGGCCCAGAACCTGGCGTCTGGGGCCAAACAGATGCACAGTGGTGCAGCAGCTGCTGGTACACACATACACGCACCTGACCCTGCGCACCCTCGCGCTGCACCCTGCAGGGCATCCACAAGGCAGTGCTGCGCGAGTTCCTCAACCCCCGCCACTGGGCGCCCTCCGCCAACCGCGAGTTTGCATTCAACTACGACCAAGTGTGCTGCTTGGGGGAACATTTGGGAGTGGGAGGCTGGTTGTGCGCATGGCAAGCCTGGGCGGGGAGCGCTTCCATTGCCGCATATGTCCCTGTCTACCTGCTCCCCAACCTGCAGATCTGCCAGCTGTGCGACCAGGCGGAGCGCATCTTCCAGGCAGAGCCGTCAGTGCTCAAGCTGAGAGGTGCGGCTTGTCGGAATTGGATGTGTTGGATTGCTGCCTGGCATGCCGTCAAGATGGCTTGCAGCATACGGGCCCCGCCGCCCTTCCTCTCAAGCGTCCCACCACGCCACCTCCAATGCGCAGCACCCATCAAGATCTTTGGCGACCTGCACGGCCAGTTTGGCGACCTAATGCGGCTGTTTGAGGAGTACGGCACGCCCTCCACCGCGGGCGACATCACGTACATCGACTACCTGGTGGGCCTGCTGCTCGGGAGCCTGCGTGGTTGTTGAATGTGGCACAGGCAGCCTGTGGTTGGATCGCGCGGGGCCCCCAATCCACTTTGGCGGCAATCACCCCTCGCTGTTGGCTGTCCAGCTGCACGCGCGTCCACATTCGTCCGACCCACATGCCACCTTCCCCTGCCTTCCCCCCGCCTGCCCCCCAGTTCCTGGGCGACTTTGTGGACCGCGGCGCGCACTCGCTGGAGACCATCTGCCTGCTGCTGGCGCTCAAGATCGAGCACCCGCGCAGCGTGCACCTCATCCGCGGCAACCACGAGGTGGGGCCAGGGGGGCGCAGCGGATTGAGCAGGGCACACCGCACATGGTTGGGCAAGCATGCGTGGCTGCCCTGGAGCTGCGCGGCTGTGTGTGGCCAGCAAATCCTTCCCTGCGCACCAGAAGCCGAACCATGCTCATCAAACACCTTGGTCTCCACCCCCACACCCACATCAGGCGGCGGACATCAACGCGCTGTTTGGCTTCCGCCTTGAGTGCCTGGAGCGGCTGGGCGACCAGCAGGGTCTCAAGGCTTGGCAGCGCCTCAACACGCTGTTCAACTGGCTGCCGCTGGCGGCGCTCATAGAGGACAAGGTGTGCACCGTGGCCAGGCAGTGGCGGAAGCGTGATCTGACCCAGGTTGACGAGCCAGACAGCCGGCCTTGCCTACCCAACAAGCAGCACGCTGAACTCGCCAGGTCGCTGCGTCCCCCTTCTCTCCGCCACCGCAGGTGCTGTGCATGCACGGCGGCATCGGGCGCAGCATCAACAACATCGAGCAGATTGAGGAGCTGCAGCGGCCGCTGACCATGGAGGACGGAGGCATCGTGCTCATGGACCTGCTGTGGAGGTGGGTGCAGCGGTGGAATTGTTAGTGCAGCTGCAGGCCGGACCTGCATCCTGATGTGCCATTGGGCGATGACGATGAGGTTTGAGAACAGAGGCTCAATGCTAGTTTCTCCCGTTATTGCCCACTGCAGCGACCCCACCACCAACGATGCGGTGGAGGGTGTGCAGCCCTCGCCGCGCGGCCCCGGCCTGGTCACCTTTGGCCCCGACCGCGTCATGGAGTTCTGCAGGGTGAGGCGGCGGGTGGCGGCTTGGCAGCTGCTGGCTGCTGCGCCAACGGCGATTGCACTTCTCCCTGCAATGAGGGGGAGTGGGCAGTCTGTGTCAATCCGTGGCAACTCTTCATCGCTGACGAGTTTTTTCGCTGCCGCCTGCTGCCCCACCCCCATGCAGAACAACGACCTGCAGATGATTGTGCGGGCGCACGAGTGCGTGATGGACGGCTTTGAGCGCTTTGCGCAGGGCCACCTCATCACGCTGTTCAGGTGCGGGGGCTTCCTCGCATGCTGCTGTTGGGCATACGCCAGCGAAGCTCAGCACCATCAGGGCTTGGCTGTAGAGTGCCCCGCTCATGCGCACCTGCCACCCCCTCACCCACCCACCCGCAGTGCCACCAACTACTGCGGCACCGCCAACAACGCGGGCGCCATCCTGGTGCTGGGCCGCGACCTGGTCATGGTGCGCCGCCCACTGTGTTCGTCTTGCTTGCTGGGCGGCTGTGGTGGCGTGCGCACGGCCGAGTGCGCGGTGACCCAGGAGGCAACCTGCCCCTCACCAACGCTCTTGCCCCGCCCCGCAACAGCACTCTTGCCACCCACATGCGCGTGCAGGTGCCCAAGCTGATCCACCCGCTGCCGCCCTCCACGCCGCGCACGCCGGGCTCGCTGGGCGCCGGCGACGAGATCGAGGAGGACCCGCCCACGCCGCACCCCGGCATCGCAGACACCTGGTGCGTTGACGTGGTGTGGGCGGCCGACGTGGGCATGCTTGTTGGCTGACCAGCTGGACACATGCCTGAGCATCCACTGCCCTGGCAAACGCACTACCAGGGTCTGCATTGCTGACGTGTTGGTTCACGGCTCCTCCCAACCCGCAGGATGGCGGCGCTCAACGAGGAGCGGCCGCCCACGCCGCCGCGCGGCCGCCCTCAGACGCACTCGCTGGCGGAGTTCTGAGGTGGCCTGCACTTGCGGCATGCGCCTGCCGAAGTGTCTAGCGCACTAAAGGCATCCATGCAGAGAGCCGCCCAGGCTCTCTCTCAACCAACAGCAGCATGTAGCCAGCCCGTGCCGCCGAACGCAGCATGCATAGCGCCAGCGATGGCAGCACACTTAGCAGCAGCAGCAGCAGCAGCAGCAGCTCACAGTACCCCCTTTCCGATTCAAATCAAGTGTTCAGGTCCTCTCCAGTTTTCCAGTCCACTCTCTAGCCCAGGGGGCTCTTGTCGCCCCCTCTGCGTGCTCCACCTCCTACCTCCCGTCGTCGCTGACTTGCTCCCTCAGCAGCCTGTCCGCTTGCTTCTGACAGCCTACATTTGTTTGCCTGCCTCCTGATCCCTTGCCTTGACCACAACAGGAGCCATTTGATGCTGCCTCTCTTGAGCGCTGTAAAGTCTGGTGACATCTGGAGGCGGGAGGCAGCAGGCCCAGCGTCAGTGCTGGACCACTGAGCGTCACGACCTGCCCTAAGTGTAAGCGGCCTGGATCTGGATCCGCGGCCTGTGGCACGCCGGCTGCTGCCTCGCTGTGTGCCAGCCCCCGTCGAGGGCGCGACGCAGCGCTTCCCTAGCGCCCCGCCCCCTCGCCAAGCCCCTCCCCGTCCCCTCCAGCTTGGGCCCTGCCAGCTCTCCCCCGGGCGGCCCCCTCCCCCGGGCGGCCCCCTCCCCCGCCCCGGCACCCGGTGTCTGCTTCTCTGCGGGCAGGGCGCGTGGATCAAGATACATTACAGGCGCAGTCTGGGCGGTCGGGATGCCCTCAAACCCTGCCCCGAGCCGCTGCGACGGCGATGTAAGGGCAGGGTTGCGCAAGAGAGGAGCACAAGGCAGTACTACAAGCGGGGATGGGGGTTGCACCGCCGTCCTAGAGGGGCAGGGAGGGGGTCCGTGTCATGGAGGAGGGAAGTGGGCGCATCCGAGAGGGTCTAGGCAACAGCAACACGAGTGGTACCCTGCCTCCAGCAGAGGATGTGCCCGATGGTGTGTTAGATGGCGTGCCTGAGCCGGGTTGCTTGCTGGTATGCGCCTAGCAGCCGGCCTTGCGCTGCAGGCATTTAGCAGCCAGTCTTGCCCTTGCAGGCCGACTCAGGCAGGTACACGCGCCACCCTGCAGGGGGAGGGAGGTGGCAGGCATCAGCGAGGAGGTTGGCGTGAGCACTCTGCAGGCTGCTGCANTCGGTACCCCGCCTTATGCAAGCCTGGCGCTAGGTAGCGCCCCTGCCATGGTCAGGCTGGCCTTTTGGGGGCAAACCGGTGACACCAGCCAAGCCAAAGCCAAGCCCAACCAAGCTCAGCCTACCCAGCCTTTGAGGCGGAGCACCCCCTGGCTGACCGACTTGGAGCCACCAACCGCAGCAGCATCCCATCCCGGGGCCAGCCCCCTGCAGCGCACTCGGCTCACCGACTTGGATGTTGTTGGGGTTGGTGATACTCGGGTTCAGCTCCAGCAGCTCATCGATGGAGGTGCAGAAGGTCTGCAGGCAAGGGAGAGGGAACAGGTGAGGGGGATATGAGGCCGTCACCTGATTGGAAGGGGCGGGGGGAGCAGCAGGCAAGGCGCGTCGCTGGTGAATGGGAAGGGGGCAGAGGTGCCGCCCCAAATGGAGGCCCAGATATACGCCAGGCAGGGCGCATATCTGGGCGAACTGGAGCGCAGAATGCATGTATGTGTAGCAGGCGGGCAAGGCCACCAGCGGCTTGGCGGGGAGACATGTGGGCACCCTGGCAGCCCAAGGGCTGTGGACACTCGGGTGCGAATGCCCTGCCGGCAAGAGGGCGCACGAGCTGGATTGCAGGGAGACCAGCAGGCGCAACAGTTTCCAGGCCCCCCACACAGCACCCACTGACGCACCGGTGCCATCCACGACAACGTATTGCCTGGCTCCACCGTCCACCAGCAGTTCGTCCTCAGCAGCTTGCGCTGGGATGCACCGCTGGTAGGCATGGCAGCGCCTGTGCACAGGGCGGCGAGGCAGGACAGGCAGGGTTGACAACCTATCCAATAGATCGACCAGCACCTGAGCCCAGGACGGCAGGCGAGGGAGCCCACATAGCCTAACGCCCATACATAGCCTAAAGCCCATACAAAAATGCCAGAGGATAACCCAGACTCGCCTGCCAGAGAGGCGGCCAGCAGGCCGACCAGAAGAGCCACGAGAACCTTTTGGCTGGTCATTGGGGCGAGCAGCTGAGGTGTGGGGCCTGCGGTCGGCAGGAGGAGCGGTGGGAGTGGTCGGCACTGGCAGCAGCAGGCTTGCAGGCTGGCCGCAGGGAGGGCAATGATCAAGCTGGCCACCAGCACTGCTTCTTACCGACGAGAACACCAGGAGGGAAGTGGGCAGGAGAGGCTGAACAGAGAGGGGAAGGCGAAACCTCCAGCCCCAGGAACGATCCCAGAGCCCATGTACAAACGCGCACTGGGACAGGGCTCTCGGTGCGGCCAAGACCTTACTGTGCACTGCCTCCCACTCACCCACGACTCTCACTTGTCCCAAGAGGTGCGCACCTTGCGCCGGGCGAGCTTACAAGCACCCCAGCGCCTCTGGAGCGGGCGCCGCCCTGTCGCACATGCATGAGCTCACCTCGCATGAGCTCGCCTCGCGCCTCTCACTGTTCGCCACCTCCTTGCTTTACACATTCACTAAAAGCTGTATTTCCACTGCCGCAGCCTGCCAGAAGCGGGATTTGCCGGACTGGCCCCAGTCCCGCGCCCAAGCTCACACAGCCAGCTCACCTGCAATGCCAGATTTGTCGGCCAGTGGCGACACGCCAGGCGATGCCGATCGAGCCGCAGTTAGCGCCGCCCCGGCCCCTGCCGCCGCCGCCGCCGCCCCTGCCGCCATTCCAGCTTTGCCACATGCCGTGCAACCTGCATGGCTTGCAGCTGATGCAGCACAGCCCATCATGTGTTGGCGGCCTAGCCGAACGGACATCGCAGCAGCCGCCAGCAGCCCAGTGCTGCTGGCTGCGCACCCGGGGTTGCCGTATCAGACTGACAACAGCGACATCAGGTGCCTGCCGATCAACGATGGCACGTGAGTGGCTGGGCACAGCTCATGGCATGCTGCCAAACGTTCATGCACCCCCTGCTGCCTTGCTGTCCTTTGTTTGACGGCCCTCCACCTTGAGCTTATGCAGCCCATTCGAGTTCCAGACGCCACTGTTCAGCGGGCAAGCCTGCGTCTGGATCCGCGGCCTGCCGGGCAGCCCCGCAGCAGAGGACTTGTTTGTAGGCAGGCAGCGCCGCTCGCTTGTAACGGTGCAGGGCCGCTTCCGGCAGCCGGTCCCAGTTGACGACCTGGTCACTGGGCAGGAGTTTGGCCCGCTCAAGGGCCTGCCCCCTGCCTGGCTGCTGGGCGTCCTGTTCAAGGTGGGTCTGAAAACTGTGGCCCTGCTGTGGTGGGATGCTGTGATTAGTTTCGCACTGCAAGCCGCGGTGCATGCGCTGCTTTTGCGCCACTCCTTCCTGCCTGCTTGTTCACACCTTCCAGCGCAGCACAGCAGGATCTCAGCAGTGCACTACCGCAGTGCGCTACACACCTGTTGCCCCAGCCCCTCCCCGCTGGCCCAGGTGGCCCGTGCGCTCAACCCCAGCATCGCCTTTGGCCCCCTGTCAGCGCCCTCCATGCTCATGCCGGTGGTGGCGGCCTGCAGCGAAATGCATGCTGCGCTGGCCGGCGCGGAGCCCGACCCGGCAGGGCCGCCCTGCGAAGACCTGCGCGCCTGGGATCCAGCGCTGGCGCTACCTGATGGTGCGTGGGCTTTGAACCTGGGCATGTGGTGTGTGCCTGCCATGAACATTTGCTGAAGAATGGGCCACCTGAGCTGCAACTCAACCAAGCGGTTGAGAGATACGCTGACCACCCAGCATCATGAGCTTTCTGGTCCACCCTCCCTGCTGGCGACTCCCCCAGGCTCGCCGCTCCCCGCCTCCACGCGCAAGGCCTTCTTTAGCAGAGCCTCCAACCGGGCGGGGCGCTGCTTCCCCACCGACCTGGTCTTCACATTTTACTATTACCAGCACGTGCTGGACCTGGCCAGCTACGAACTGCACATGCCGCTGCACAGGCGCGCGCAGGAGGGCCGGCTGGGGAGCGGGAGTTGGAGCCGGGCGGGCTGAATTGCAGGTGGTCTGCGGCTGGAATGGCTGGGTGGGATTTGAGGGAATGAGGGTGGGATTCTACAGAAAGAAACAGGCAGCCATGCGGCACTCTGCTGAGCCCTCTGCTGAGCCGGCGTGTTGTGCTCCATGCCGCAGGTTTCACCTGCCCCGCCACCTGTGCGGCCAGCCGCTGCAGGTGATGATGCGACAGCGTGGCAGCGGCAAGTATGTGTACTGCTTTCACCTGTGGCACGCCGGCCTGCTGGAGCAGTAGCCGCAGACCTGTGAAGTGCTGCTACCACTTATGTGTCCCATGCGTACATCCATGTGTTGTTGCATTTCATTGATGAACCCTCTCCGTTGCCAACTGCATGCGGGGCTGGAATGCTGGCTGGGCCGTGCAAACCAATCTTACTGCATGCCCGCACGCACGCGAGCCCTGATTGCTAGCCAGTTGCTTCACAACAGCACGGTCCTACTGCATCATACTCTTCAGGGGCTTTCGTTTGACACCTCAAACACCTCAATTTGATCAGGATGCATGGACTCTCCAGCCCACGTTGAAGATGGGTGGTTCTCCTCCTTTCCTCCCTTCTGCCCACCTTCCCCTCCTTCGTCCTTTCTTTCCCTCGCCTCCCTTCGTTCCCACAGTATGATTGATAGTCCATCAACCATTGGTTGTTTCACATACAACCCAAAATCAAATCATGACAGGAAGGGCAGCTGGCCGGTCAGGCCCCCAGCAGGTCGGCACGCAGGTTGGCCCGCCGCGGCAGCCCCGGCCGCGCGCCCAGCGCCGTGCACTTGCAAGCCGCCACGACGGCCGCCAGTTGCATCGCGCGCCGCACAGGCATGCCCGTGGCCAGGCCGTACAGGATGGAGCCAATGAAGGCATCTCCCGCTCCAGTGGTGTCCACCATTGCGCCTGCCGGTAGCCGAGCTGCCTGGGCAACCGTCACGTGGGCAACCACCTCCGCCGTACCACTGCTGCTGCTGCCCCCTGCTTCTGCCCGCATGGCGTACCCCGCCGCATTGCCGGCATCAGCATTGGCTGCTGCTGCCGCTGCCGCCGCCGCCTGAGCCGCCTGCAGCACACGCTGCGTCTCAGCCTCGCCTCGTCGCAGGCGCAGGCTGCGGGGACCGCTGCTGGATGCCTGGCCGCCTGCACCAACCTGCACGCCGGCGGCGCTCACACAGGCCAGCCCAGCCGCCTCCTGCTGGCTGCTGCTGGCCGCTTCACTAAATAGCTGCTCCACAAGGTCATCCAGCACCGCCGGCTCTGCTGCCGCTGCCGCTGCGCCGTTGCCGCTGCTGGACGGGCGCTCGAGCAGCACGCTGCCGCGGCTGCCCAGAGTGGTGATGAGCCAGCGGGTGCGCGGCAGGCGGCTGCGCAGCCAGGTGGGAGAGGAGTAGGCGGCAGCAGGTGAGAGCGGCGCCAGGCGGCCAGACGCCTGTGGGGGGCAGCATGCCACATCCAACACACCGCTGGCTGCCCATTCTGCTTGGGAGAAATCAGGCGTGACTGGCACGCTCAACCCACCATTCCAGGTGCCCACCCACCTCAGCGTGGCCAGCAGGGCGTCCCCCAGGCACTGCTCCCCCGTCCAGCTCTCCGGGAAGTGTGCGGAGCTGACCACATAGTCCGCCATGCCCAGCAGCTGCTCCAGGCCTGCAAAGAGGCACAGTATGTGGAAGCACCGTGAGCGGAGTGGATGCCCTGTGCCAAACGTTGTCGCCTGCAGCAAGCAACCGGACACACAGCCTCCTGCGCCCACCTGGCCGCAGGCGCTCGGCTTCAACCAGCACGGGCACGGCCCGCTCCCGAGCCGCCGCCGCCAGCACCAGCGCTGCCTCTGTGAGCCGGCCGTCAAAGTAGACGAGCGCAGCGCCGTCCAACACAGCAGCCCCCAGCTCAGGAGTCAGCTCCTCTGGCTGCATGGGCTCGCCCGGGGTGTGGATGCACGTGCGGGTGCCGCCTGCAAAGGCAGGTGGGGAGGCACGGGCCAGTCGGCGGCGATCAACCCAAGCAGCTGTCCAGTCCCTGCCGCGCAGCTTGCCCTGCGCTGGCGTTTGGTCCATGACAGCACAAGCTTTGTTGGAAACAGACAATCCACGCCAATATAGGAGGGCCTACCCTGGCGGTCCACAATGATGTAAGTGAAGGGGGAGGGGGCGCCGGCTGCCCGGAGCACAAACTGTGTGTCCACCCCGTCTCCCTGCACGCAGCGGGCAGCCTGGCAATGTTAGCACTACACTGTACTGTCAACCAACCGGCAGTGGCAGCCTGGCCACGCTGCTGCGTACGCTGCATGGCACCGCACCCCAACCCTCGCCACAACGACGGCACACTTGCAGTCAGCACAGGACCATCCATTTCAGCCCAGCTTGCCTTGAACTCTGCCAGGATGCCATCCCCCACGCCGTCCCCGCCAATCTTGGTCACAATGGCGGGCGCCAGGCCCAGACGCGCAGCAGCCGTCAGCGCGTTACCGCAGTTGCCGCCGCCCTGGAGTATCGGGGTTGGCAGGTCCTGGGCTGGTCACACCCAGCTGGTGAGCTACTAGTCGCAAGGACCGCAGCGCAGGCAGGGGTTGCAGCGACACACGAGCGCCGCCCAGCCCACATGCTGGCACCCACCTGTGCCTCAAACTGCTCTGTGCGCAGCTTGTCATCAGGACGGGGAAAAGCGGCCACCTGCAGCAGGGCATTCCAGGGCCACGCTGCATTGGGACATGAAACAGCACAGCCAGTGTGAGCCGTCATGCTGCACTGCGCATCACCGCGCGAATCAGCAGCGGGCATGCAGCAAGCGCTGCTCACCCCATCACCGCACCTGTGCCAGCAGGTCCTGCCCGCTGCTGCCCATGCCCACCACCTTGATGGGAGAGGGCAGAGCCTCCGTGCAGCCCTGCAGTAGCAACGATGGGGCAGGCCATGTTGGGAGGTGGCGGCAGCGGCAGCGGCGGCGGCTTGGCGGCAAGCCCCTGCAGCAACTGTGCACCTGGAAGTCGGCTGAAGCAGCGACCACCGATCTGCCGGTCATTCTGGGGAGCCGTTTTGTGCCGGCAGGCAGGCAGAGCGCAGACGGGCGCGGCGCGGCGCCACGGCAGGCCGGCTGCGGCTGCATCGGAGATTCAACCGTGCTTGCAGCACGTCCACAACTGCGATCGACGCCAATGCGCGACGATGGAGGCCTATTTCACGGTGGAAAGACGGCGCGCTGACGTGAGCATGTTCAGCAGGACAATGCGCTCTGGCTGGTGGGTCTGTGGCCGCCATCATATCGCGAAATGGCCCATGGTCGCCTCCTGCAGCTGTGATTTGCAGAGCAGGGCCGCACGTTGCGTGGGCCCGCCAAGGGCCAGGCGCCTGCGCGCCCTGGTGGCCCTCAGCAGCGCCGCACACACCCATCCGCCCAGATCAGTGATCTTCGACTTGGGCAAGGTGCGCCGCGATCGGCCCCTGCCTTGCAGGCGCCACTGCACACCTCCCGCCGCTTCCGCAGCTTGCCGCCGGGCCGTTGCACAGGTACCTGCATTGCAACTTTTCCCATCTGTTCTGGTCAACATATGCCGAGGCAGGTCTTGCTGGACTTCGACTTCCACAAGAGCTCGCGGCGGCTGGCAGCAGCATGCCGGGCACCCACACCCACGCGGCAGGCGCGCTGGGCGGACGGCTTGCCGTGTGTGCACTCGCTGCGGGAGCACGGGCGGTGCGTATGCTGCCAGATCAGGAAGACTACGTCTGTGCACAATCATGCCCATCTCGTCATGCCATCCATGCAGGCGGTGCTGCTGGAGCTGTTTGGCTACTCACCGCAGCCCACCGGCCTGCTGGATCGCTGGGGCGGGCAGTCACTGGTGGAGCAAATGGAGCGCGGCCAGCTCAGCAGCCGGGAGTTTTACGCGCTGGTCTGTGAGCTGTCAGGTAAGGGACAGCAGGACACAGCGCAGCACGAGTGGGGCGTTCGAGGCGTGCATGCTGCTCCAAAGCCGCACCCTGATGGGGCGCTGCGGCTGCCCCTTACCCAAGCCCCGCCCTGCCTCCCTCTCCCTGGCCTCGCAGGGCTGCAGGTCGACTATGCAACGTTTTCGGAGCTGTACGCAGACATCTTCACCCCGATACAACCGCTGATTGCGCAGCAGCAGCTGCTGGCGTCCGCAGACTGGCCCACCTATCTGCTCAGCAACTGCAGGTGCATGCCTGTGCACCAAGCGTGGTCTGCCTGCTGGTCGCTGCAACCGTGCTGCAAGGAGTGTGCGTTGTAACACAGCTGCTTGGCCCGCGCAGCTCCTCAGCACTGCAAAATCGGCAGTGCCATCCTGACAAAGAAACAAGCTCTTTACCGCCCCTGCTGTGCCCCCATGTACTGCTCCCTGCGCAGTGCGCTCCACATCGACGACTGCCGGAGGCGGCACGACTTCATGGCCGGCTTCACGGGCCTGTGCCTGAGCTACGAGGTGCGCGCAAACAGCTGCGCTGCAGTGCCACCCGAGGATGCTCTGACCACAGCCGTGCCAGGTGCTCCGCTGCATTTGCGGCTTCTCCACACCGCTGCTCCACTTTCACCCCACTGCCGCCACTCATCTCGCAGGTGCGCAGCTTCAAACCAGACCCCCAGATTTATGCCGCAGCGGAGCAGCTCACAGGATGCAGCGGCCCAGAGCTGGTTTTCATAGACGACAAGGGAGATAATGCGGCAGCGGCAGCGGCACGCGGCTGGCGGGCCATACACCACACTAGCGTGGCCGGCACACTGCGGCAGCTGGCCGAGGTCGGGTTGCCGGTGGTCAAGGAGGCGTGATTGAGAGCATTGTTACAATGAATGTAACAGTTGGGAAAAAGGCCAGCCAGAGCATGTGCGGCAAGGAAAGGAGCGAGGGAGGGCAAGAGGCTCAGGTTGCAATGCGCATCCCTCTCAACCCTGGGGCTTGGTGGCAGAGCAGCCTCACGTTGAGCAGTTTTGGTGTTTTCGGCATATCAAGTTGAGTTGGCAACGCGCACGGGTTTATTGCAAGCAGCAGGCATGGTGTGAGGCGTGATATGTGGCCGGTGGAGCCATAGAAAGTGGCGCAAACAGTGCACAGCAGTGCTCAAGGCAGGCAATTGTTAAGCGGTTCAGGCATATGGTACAGCGCAGCAGCAAGCGCTGGAGGTCACATGATGGCGCAACCCATGTCGGGTGGGGGCGGAGGACGTGCGCCTGGGCCCGCTGGCCGCCCCAGGATCACGTACACATAGCCCGGCACATCCGCATAGTTTGAGGTCCACTGCTCGTTCAGGGCACCGCGGCCGTAGGCTGCTGTGATGTGCAGCAGGTGGTCCTCTGCCGCACGAGCGTTGCGTGCCGGTGCGTACAGGAAGTAGCCCACAAAGTAGCGGCCCTTGACGCCTCTCTGCTTGTACCCGTGCGCCCTGGCCAGCGGGTCGTTGGTGGCGCCCACACGGATGTTGTTGGGGTGCCGCACGGCCTGCTCAATCTCCTGCACCGACACGCGGCGCACATCCAGCCGGCCGTAGCCGCGCGGCATGGTGCCTGGCTGACGCCTGCACAAGTGGTGAGGGTCGGGTGAAGCGCCTCAGCGTCCGTGAGCTGGGCACAGCACTTCATGCGCACAGTGGCGGCAGCGGCGGCCGCTTGGCGGCGGGTAAACCCCGAGCGGCTGCAGCCGGGCGCCGATCCGATGCAACCCCTCAGCCATGTTTGCATTTTCGAGAACGGGCAGGGGGCCGGCTTGCTTGTTCACACGCCCACCGCCGCCATCCACCGCACCTTGGCGCAGGGGGTGTGTATGCTAGCTTTCCGTCGCTCTCTGGAGGTTTATTGTGGTTCGAAAACGTCAGTTATGGCGGCATCCCTGGCTAACGGGCAACAGGGAACAAGGCAGGGGCATGCTGTGCATGACGCGATGCGGCTAGCTTGCAAGCGAATGGCGCCTCTCCAGATACCCTGAGGCAGCCCAGTGCTGCATTTTATTTGGACGTTTGCTCTTCGCTATCACAGAAACGGTGAAAGTGAGCGAGAATACGCGCGCAGCCTTGTTGTTACTGCATCGTGCACGCACTTGGGTGCGAAATCGGGCAGCAACCTGCTGCGTGTTCACGCGTCCGCCGCAGGCCTGGTTCAGCGGGGTTTACACTCAGTGTTGGTCGCTCTGCTCAGCTTCATGCATTTGAAATTGCAGCTCATAAGGGTTTGGTGGTACTCCAATCAAAACGAAATGGCACATTCCCACGATCTATTCTGTCAAATACAAGTCGATCAATCTGCGGCGCCGAGGCAACCGCATGCAAGGTGTTGTGTGGACCTTCTGCCTGATCCTATGGACCATCCTTATACAGCTCCAGCCAGCCCATCTGAGGCGCGGCCTCACGAGTGGTCCAGCGGGCCTGCTTGACGCGGCCCCGCCATGGCGCCGTCGGGCCGCTGCAGCGCCGAGGCCCCCGCCGCCTGGATGCGGGCGTAGGGCAGCGG
>RRZL01000082.1:1363262-1375937 GCA_006782975.1 Chlorella sp. Dachan | reverse complement strand
GCACCAGTCTGCCGAGAGGGGCAGGGGCGGGGAGGGCGGGGAGGGAGGGGAGGGAGAGGCGCGTCAGCCTGGCGCGGGTGCCTGAGTGCGCCGGCCCGGTGGCTCTACACTCATGCTGCATGATTGCGCAGTGGAAGAGTGCTACATACGGTCCACCTCACCGCTTCACACCCCTCACTGACCTGCATAGAACTCGACGATGCTGGGCTTGCCGTTCTGCAGCGCCATGTCGAGCGGCACGGCGTCCGCCTCCAGCGCCGCAAAGCTGGGCCCGCCCAGCGTGAGCCGCCCCGCCAGGAACAGCGCCACCCCCAGCCCCACAGCACCGCCAGCCAGGATGCCCTTGCCGCCGCTGGGCTCCGACGGGGCGGGGCTGCTGCTGGCGGCGGGAGCAGGCGCCGCCGCCGCTGCCATCGTCGGAGGCTCTACTGCGCCGCTTGCTCCGGTCTGCGCCGCCTCGCTCTGCTCGGACTGAGCACGCAGCTTCATCTGACGCAGGGCGGGCCCACGGCTGCTGGCGCTCCTGCGAGGCTGCTGCCGGAGTGCAGCGGGCAGCACGGCGGGGGCACAGATGGCGGCTGCCATGGCGACCAGCAGGGTTGGTTGGTGTGGAAATGGTGGCCTTTGGAGGCCCCCTTTCATGTTGCGCTCGCAGTGCCCATGCAGAGTTGGAGCAGCGCGTTGCGTGGTTGGGGCGCACCAATGGCTTGTTCGAGTCCAATTGAATGCTCACACAGCGCCGCTAACCGCTGCAGTGGAGCACGCGAGCACTTGCTTTTTCGACCTTCAGCCCTCGTTGCCGCTGCCGGCTGCGGTCGCCTCCATGCGCCATGATTCGGTCTAGAACGCTGCTGGTGGCGGTGCTGGCCGCCCTGCTCCTTGGTGCAAGCGGTGCCGGTGCACACCACCCTGTGCAGGCAAGCTCGGTGGCCGGGGCTGCTTCTGGAAGTGAACGGGGGTACGCTCAGCACAATTACCTGCTCGAGGGGCACCCAGCACAGCCACAGGCCGCAACATGGCCCGCCGCCGAGCCATCGGTACCGAACCCCCCCTCCCCCTCCCCCAGCCTCGCTTGCCCTTCTCTTTTGCCTGAACACTGGCTCACTCCAACGCCGCGCTGCTGCCGCTGCTTCTGCTGCTGCAGGCTGGCACCGATGCACATGGAAACCAGCCCTCCGCACAGCAGCAGGCAGCAGATGAGCAGACAGCACCTGTGCAGCAGGATGCGGCCGAGCCGCGGCACCACCACCCGCACCACCAGCGGGAGGAGGCTGCCTGGCAGCACACCAGCGGTCATGAGGAGACGGACGTGCAGCATGCCAACCATGTAGACCATTTGCAGGAGCAGGCGCCGCAGCATGAGGGGCTACAGGCGCCCAGCCTGGACCCTGCCGAAGCGGCACAGCAGGCGCAGCAGGATGCGGCGGCCCGTGCCGCGGCCGAGGAGGCAGCTGCTGAGGCGCGCAGGCAGCGCAAGCTGGAGGCGGACCGGCAGCTGGAGCTGGCCGAGGACTTGGTTGGATTTGCGGTCGATGAGCGGCGGGTGGATGTGGCGCGCGGCGTGGCCATGCTGCGCGACATGGCTGCCAGGTGGGTGGCTGGTTGTTGGGTTGTTGGTGGCTGCAGCTGTGAGGTGGTCTGCCCGGCCTTCATGGATCGCTGGTGCAGACCTGCTGGTGGTGGGTGGCGCAACTGCACGCTGGCGTTTGTTTTCCGATAACGCCGTTGCTTGCAAGGTAGTGCATCCTGCCAGCAATGCTGCTGCACTCCCGCAACCCCGCAGGCTGGATGCCTTGATTGAGGAGGCACGCAGCGAGAGCGCCCAGCGCCGCCGGCAGTCTACCCTTCCTGCGCCCATGGCTGTGGCCGCGCCTGCCGCAACAGAGCCCACTGCAGCCGGCTCTGCTGAGAGCAATGCCGCTATGCAGGCAGGGCATGAGGGGCCTGCGCAGCAGCAGGCGCGCGAGCAGGAGGCACAGCCTGCCGACGACCAGCATGTTGAACAGCTGGCAGGGCAGCCTGCAAGGGAGGCGGCAGGGCAGCCTGGCACTGCACTGGATCAAGAAGAACAGCAGGACCAGGGGCAGCAGCAAGAAATGCAGCAGCACGAAACGCAGCAGCAGCAGCAGCAGCAGCAGCAGCAGCAAGAAATGCAGCAGCAGGAGGAGCAGCAGGAGGAGGCGCCTGCCCTGCCCGAAGTCGGGCTAGACTTGAAGGCGCACCCGGAGCTGGCGCCGCTGGCTGACGCTGCCTTCACGCTGGCGGCGCTGGCCTCCAGCGGCCTGGCCGCGCCGTTTGGCCTGCCCCACAACGACACGCTGGCGGTGCACTGCCTGCAGCAAGCCGCGCTGGCGGGCGGCGTCGATGCACAGCTGGCGCTGGCTGACAGGTGGGCGGTTGTTGCCAGGGGGGCTAGTTGCGCTCGTGTGACGTTGGCAACACCTCATCCTCAAAAGCAGCCTGCATTGACTGCTGCTGCTCTGCTGCCCCAACCCTGCAGGTACCTGACGGGCCGTGGCGTGCCGCTGCTTCCGGACGAGGGGCTGCGCCATGCCAAGGCAGCAACCCCCGCCCTCATGCCCGAGCTGGAGGAGAGCGGGGCGGCGCAGGGGTGAGGTTGGGCAGGCATGGGTGCCAAACAGGGCACGGCACTGTTAATGCGGCGCAGCCTCCTTCCGAGGCCGGCAGCTCTTCTGCAGCAGTGCGCCCACCACATCCAGCAACAACCATTCACAACAACCATGCACAATGCCTCCAGCCCACGTACCATGCCAATCCTCTCCTCTCGCTTCCTGCCTACCCCACACACCGCTCCCATCTCCCAATCTCCTCGTCTCGCTTCCTGCCTACCCCATACACCCCTTCCCTCCCCCCTCCCCCTCCCTCAGCGAGGCGGGCGGCCAGCTGCGGCGCAAGTGGATGGACGGCGGGTACGCGCCCTCCGGCGGCGAGTGGGACGACCCCGACACCCTGCACTTTGAGCAGGACCTGGCGGCGCGGTGAGCCAGAGGCCGGATGTGGGGCAACGGGGCCGTCTGCCAACCAGACAGGCAGTGATGGTGTGCGCCAGCGCGCCAGCGATGTGCAGCAGCGGCGTGCTCAGCATGCCGGCTGCACTTCTGCATTGCAGGGGCGACCCTGAGGCGCACCGCCAGCTGGGCTACCGCATGCTGACCGGCAACGGCCTGCCGCGTGACCTGGCGGGCGCGCACCGCGAGTTCAACCTGGCCGCCCGCGGCGGCGACCCGTACGCCATGTTCAATTTAGGGTGAGAGAGCGGGTGCACGGTTGCGGGGTTGTGGGCCGTGGTTGTGTGTTGCTGCACACTGATGCGCCTCACTTCGCAAGTGGGCGGATGCAGGGTGTGCGCTGCAAGCCAGCACAGGCGCGCCTCCCTGGGCTGGCCTGAGTTGCATGCCTGTTTGGATTGTACGGCAGCCGCTTGATCACGTATTTGCTGCGCTGGCCGCAGATACATGGCCATCAAGGGTCTGCACGTGGCCCCAAACTTCACCGAGGCGAGGGAGCACTTTGAGGTGGCCGCCGCCCGCGACCTGCCGTCTGCGCTCAACGGCCTGGGTGCGTGGCGCATGCCCACCCCCTTCTGCTTCCTGCTGCCAGCCTGCTTGCAAAAGTTGTGGCTCTGGTGTGAGTAGTCTGCTGCAGCGCAACGGGTCCAGTCTGCGTGGCTGGGCGTACTTCTGCCCTGCGTTGTCGTGCACCTGCGTGCCAGCAGCCCTTGGGCGTCGCTCCACACCTTCACCTGCCCCCACACCCCTGCCGCAGGGGTGCTGCATTTCCACGGCCAGGGCACACCCGTGAACTACACTGCGGCGCGCCTCTATTTTGAGCAGGCAGCGGATCGCGACCATGATGCCGCGTACAACCTGGGCACTGTGTACCAGGTACGGGCAGGAGGGAAGCCGGCATCTCATGCTCCCGGCCAAATTGTGCACTCGTTTTGGTATCGGCCGGGATGCTGAGGTACAATCCAACCAGCAGCACACTCGCTCCGGGCCCTCTGCGTCTGCAGGGCGGCTATGGTGTGCAGGCAGACATCACCCGGGCCATCCAGCTGTTCCACAATGCAACCGACCTGGGCTCCTGGCGTGCTCCGCATGCGCTCATGCTGGTGAGGGCGGTTGTATCAGTCGCCTACTTGCTATTGTTGTGGGTCTACACCTGGCATGCCTTGGATGCAACCGCTGCATGGCGGCTGCAAGATCGGTAGCCACCCCTGCATGCAAGGTGCGGCACTCCCTGCACGCTGCGCTTGCTTCATCATGCCGCAGGTCCTGGCGGACGGGCTGTATGGCGCGCACAAGGACGTTCAGGGCGCGGCGCGTGCCTTTTGGCGGTTCATGGCGGTAACGGGCGGCTGGAAGCGCAATGGGCAGGATGCTGCCGAGCGCGCAGCAGGTGTGTGGCGTGGACTGGCTGCTTGGTTTGGATGCTTTACTGCATTGGTGTGGGGTGGCTTTGCTGCATTGTTGCACGTCGGCCAAGCGCACGTTCCATCCTGAGCGGACTGCGTGCTGGCACAGCCGCACTGCCTGCATCTCCCACTGCCCACGCAGCCCTCACCCGACTCCCCCGACCTCTGTCCCCACCCACGCACCCACCCCTGCCGCAGAGGGTGACTACCTTGGGGCTGCAGTGCGCTACGCGCTGCTCGCAGAGCAGGGCTCCCCTTCAGCCGAGCTGAACCTCGCCTGGCTTCTGCACCGTGGGCTGGCACACCGCGGCGCTGACCGCCACCGCCTGGCGCTGGGGCTGTGGGAGCGGGCCGCCTTCCGGGGGCAGACAGAGGGCAGGCTGATGGCGGCGCACGTGTTGCTGGACGGCCACAAGTACGGGCTGGAAGGAGGTGCGCACTTGCAAGCCCGCATGTCACATGTCCGCTGGTTGAGAGGCTTGCTACGTTGTTTTTTTTTTGTCGGCCATCTCCCTCCATGTACACTGTCCCACAGTTTCCGTTCATTGCGCACTCCCTCCCGGTCATCCCACGAGCCCACCTTGCCTCTGCCCCTGCCCCACAGGCGCCAACGCCAGCCGCGCCGCCGGCCTGTTCCGCCAAGCGGCGGCGGCCGGCAGCGTGGAGGGCATGTTCATGCTGGGCCGGCTTCGGGAGCTGGGGCTGGGTCTCCCACAAGACCCGCCAGAAGCGATGCGGCTCTACCGTGCAGCCATCGCCCGGGCTCCCCTAGAGGCGTATGCCATGGCGCCCTTCCTGGCACTGCACTGGCTGCGCCTGCGCCTGCTGCTGCGCCCGCTGCTGCACCCGCTGCTGCGCGTGCTGGCGGTCGTCGTGCAGCTGTCGGTCGCGGAGCAGCCACCAGCAGCTCAGGCTGGGGTAGTTGTGGCGGCGGGGGGCGCAGCGCAGCAGCCGGGGCACCGCTCGCCGTCTCTCCCGGCCCAGTGGGACACCCTGCTCCTCCTCGCGCTCGTGGGCGTCCTCACCTGGGTGCTGTGGCGCAAGCGCCAGCTGGGCCAGCAGCCGGCGCGGGCAGCAGCAGCAGCGACGGCGGCGCCAGCGCCAGAGGCAGAGCCAGCGGCAGTGGATGCGCGCTCGCCAGCTGAGGCCAGCCCTGAAGCAGCTTCGCTTGAGCTGCCTACGTCCAGACAGGCAACGGGCACGCCGTCAACACCTCCCCAGGAAACGCCAGAGCGGCCCATCCGCTCAGCGGCGGCGGCGGCAGCAACTGAGCGGTGGCAGGCGAGCGCAGCACGCAGCGATGCAGTCGTGAGCGGAGCGCTCCGCCTGCGAACAGCGGCAGCCAAGGCTGAGCAGCAGGACAGTGAGCCTGGAGGCGGGGACCCGCCAGGCGGCGCGCGACTCTGAGATGCATCATCTGTTCTCTATTTCAATGCATGCTGTGTTGCTGGCATCAACAAGTGTACTCCTGTCCCCCGTGTCAAAAGCTCTGCGCGTTGCATCGCAAGAACACAGTGTGCATGCACTGCGCATTGAAGATGCCGCTGTGTATGCACAGCATGCGTCAGCACAGCGTTTGCATGCCAGATGGCATGTACCGGGCTCTCCCAATGCTGCAGGTGAAACACTTAGCTCTCTAATAAACCAACCTTGCTCTGCCACATGCATTCCCGAAACCTGGCGCTGCTCACCGCCGCTGCTGCGGCGGGGCTGCTCCTCTGGCGCAGGCTGCGCTTCGAGAGCTTCCTCAAAGCTGAACAGGAGGCTGTGCGCCTCGCTTCGTGCAGCGAGCAGGAAGTCCAGCAAGAACCCTCGCCGCTCCCTGAGCCCGTCGAACGCTTCCTGCAGCGATCGGTGCGGCTCGCGGGCGCCCCGCCTAGGTGAGCCACTGCAAAGGCCGTATTTTCATCCTCCCACCGTCACCGCCGCTGCTGCCGCCGCACGCCCACTTGTGTTGTACGGTGCCTGGCACCGACGGGTGTGCATATGCCGCTGATTGACTGCCGCCATGCTCATTCTCACAACACATGTACCTTTTTTCCCAGGCTGTGGGTCGCGCGTGGCAGCGGCACGATGCGGTTGAACAGCACAGGCAGCTGGATGCCACTGGCCAGCAGCACTCTGGGAGCCGTGAGCACCCCTGCCTTCTGCTACATCGGCACCCTGGCCCTGGGGCTGGGCCCCCTGCTGTGGTGCCGAGGGCGCGAGGCACTGCTGCGCGGCACCGGCGCCATGGAGTGGCGGCTGTGGGGTGCGCTGCCGCTGGCTAGCAGCCAGGGTGGGCACCTGGACCAGTCCGCCCTGCTGCGCTGGCTGGCAGAGGCGATCTGCTTCCCGCCGGCACTGCTGCCCTCCCGCCATCTGGCCTGGCTGCCTGGCGTCGGGGATGCGCAGCGCAGCGCAGTGGCACGGCTCACGCTCGGTGGCACCACCGCCACCGCCACCTTCACCTTTGATGAGGAGGGCCGGTTTGTGGAGCTGCGCTCCGAGGACTACTGGCGGGTGATGCCAGACGGCACGGTGGCGCGCGCGCCGTGGGTGGCGTGCGGCTCGGCACACCAGCGCTTTGAGTGAGTGGGGCGGGGGCGGGCTGTAACTGGTTTTGGGGGGTTGGTACCCCTCCTTATGGAGGCCCGGCGCTAGGTAGCGCACCTGCGACGGTTGGCTAGACTCCTGGTCGCGACGCAGTGTGGCGTCCGAGGAGGCAGGGCTGCAGTCATTTGCAAGCCCCGCTGTGCGCACTCTGACCTCCAACTGTGTCCCCCCTGCACTGCATGACCTGTGCAGGCTCGCAGACGGCAGCCTCATAGAGCTGCCCACCCTCCTGAGTGCCGCGTGGGAGGAGGCGGACGGCCGCTTTGAGCACATCCGCTTTGTGATCAGCAGCGTGTCGGCAGAGTGGTGAAGTTTGGAGCTGTAGAACCTGTGCACATGGTGCTGCAGAGTTGTGTAACGTCGTTGGTGGGCTGAGGCTGGCACTGAGAGTTGCAATCACAAGGGCGGCAAGTGGCGGCGCTGAGCTGCGTGCTGCTGGCGGCCGAGAGGAGCCCCTGCATGCATGTCCTGCGCATATATTCCGCCCTCAAGCTCGTGTATATACGCATTTCAGAGCCTGAGAAGGGCTCCAGCGGCGCGCTCCGCACATGGCAAGTCGTCTGTGAGCGGTCTTGCTGAGCTGAGGCGCCGATGGTCAAGGCCTACCTGCGCTATGAGCTGGCGGGCTCGTGGGGCGTCATCTCGAGCCCCGCCAGCAACTGCGTCTTCGACCGCAGCGGGCGGCACCTGCTCACGGGCGCGCTGGAGAATGTGGCGGTCTGGAACCTCAAGCAGGCGGCTCTGGTGAGCCGCGATTGCACGCCGCTGCGTGCACAAGCAACGCCCGCCAGCCCGCCTGCCGCCGCCGCCGCCAGCCGCCGCTGCCACTCACTCGGCCCTGTGCCGCCGCACGCTGCCTGCGCAGGTGAAGACGCTGAGCCCGCCCATTTCACAGTCTGGCAAGGTTGCCGGGGAGGTGACGCAGATTGCGGCCTCGCCGGTCGCCAACCAGATTGCTGTGGGCCATGCAGACGGCGCGGTGAGCAGCATTCTCTGCTCTGGCTCATCGCATGCTCTGCGCTGCTCTGGTAATATTGAGACATGCACTTGCCTGCTCTGTGCTCCCTGGAAGAATGCTGATTGCTACTTGTTCAAATTGTCGTGCCACAGATCCGGCTGTGGGACCTGGACAGCGGCGAGTGCACAGCCACGTTTGCGGGCCACCGCAAGGAGGTGGGCGCCCTGCCCTGGGCTGGGCGCATTGCCGGCGGCATTGGAGCATGTTTGTGTAGTGCCTGACCGTCGGCAGTGTGTTTCCGTATCATCTGGACGCCACTGACCACCAACCTGCGCTTGACACGGCCGCCCCCACTGCTGCCGCGGATGCCATTATGCCGCACCTGCTGCCGCCCACTGCGCAGGTGACTGCGCTGCGCTTCTCCCGCAACGGCGCGCTGCTGGCCAGCGGGTCCAAGGACACAGACATTGTGGTGTGGGACGTGGCGGGGGAGGCGGGCCTGTACCGCCTGCGCGGCCACCGCGACCAGGTAACTTCGCCGCGCCGGGCCGGGCGGTGCTGCGTGGGCAAGCCTGCGCTTCGTTGATGGGAAGGCTGTGCTGCCTTGCTGCCTGCGTTGCCTGGGCAACCGCTTGCATTACTTGTTCTCCGCAGCTCCTTCCATTTTCATCGGCATGTTGTGCGTGAGCACCACCTCAACCACCTCAGCCACCTGAATGCTGTCCCCAGGTGACGGACCTGGCGTTTGTCGAGCGCGGCGGGCGGCGGCTGGTCAGCTGCAGCAAGGACGAGCACGTCAAGGTGTGGGACCTGGACACACAGCACTGCTGCCAGACGGTGGTGGGGCACAGGTGCGCAGCAGCGTGGTGGGTCACTGGTGCACATTAGTGTGTGGGATGTGTTCCTGAGCTGCTGTGGCTGATGTCGCCCTCGTGTGGCAACTGAACAGGGCCTGGCTGGTGCTGCTGCTGGGCCCCGCTGCATTCGCGGTTTGGGAGCACTGCTGGGCGTGACAGTCCAGTGCTAAGGAGTGTTCGCTCCTTACCTGCCTGCCTGCGCCGGCCTGCCTGCCTGCCTGCAGAGGCGAGGTGTGGAGCCTGGATGTGGACCCGTCTGAGACGCGGCTGGCCACCGGCTCCACAGACGCCGAGCTGCGGCTGTACGCCATCAATGCGGAGGGGGAAGCGGAGCGCGGCGGCGCGCCACCTGGCGACGCCGATGCAGCTGGCGGCGAGCAGCAGCAGGACGGCGGCCGCAGCAGAGGCAGCGACTTTTTAGTGCCCATGGGCAGCGTGCGGCGGCAGACACACGAGCGGGCAGAGACTGTGCGGTGGGCGGCAGTGCCGGGCGCGCGCGGCGGCGTGTTGCTGACCTGCCAGAGCGCGGGCAAGGTCACAGAGGTGTACCGCCTGCGCTCGGCGGCGGAGGCAGCCAAGAAGATGAAGCGGCGGCGCAAGCGGCGGAGGGAGAAGCAGGAGAAGAAGGCGGCGGGCAAGGAGGGCGGGGCAGAGGACGGCGCGCTGGCGGCAGAGGTGAGGCGGCGGGCTGGCGCTGTGGGCCTGCAGGGCGGTCACAAACGAGGACGAGCAGCAACTGCGCATGCTTGGCGGTGGCAAGTGTTGCTGTCCATGCTCCCTGCCTCCAGTGACACTGCTGCGTTGCTTCATGCTGTGAGTCCTCTGGTTGCTGCCTGTCACAATCCTCTGGTTGGTCGTCACGCTTGCCGTCCCCCTCAACCTCTGACCTCACCCACGCAGGAGGAGGACCATATCCAGGCCAGCGATGAGCTGGAGCTGCTGGCCGCCATCCGCTCCAAGCACAAGGCCCGCTCCTTTGCTGTCTGCCCGCCAGGAGCGGCAGGCCGCCGCGCCGGCGCCGGCGGCCATGTCGCCTCCCTGGTGCTGTCCCTCACCAACAACTCTCTGGAGCTGTGGGATGTGTTGGAGGGCGGCGCAGCGGCAGCTGAGGATGCGGAGGGCGAGGGGGCAGCAGCACACAAGGCGGCGGCTGCCTCGGGTGCCAGCGGGGCGGCGGAGAAGGTGCAGACGCTGGATCTGGCGGGCCACCGCTCCGATGTGCGTGCCGTGGCGCTGGCCAGCGACGACTCCCTGGCCCTCTCCGCCTCCAACAACTGCGTCAAGGTGAGGGAGGGCGCGGGCTGCCGGTGGCTCGGCCGGGCTGTGCGGCAGCGCATCTTCTGGGCAGACCATTTAGACCGTTTTCAGCAGCGGCAGCTGCGGCCCTACCTGCCTTGCTGGCCGGCAGCATGAGTGAGATGCCTGCCAAGCAGCTGGCACCTCACGCACCCCGCAGCCTCTTACCCGCCCACCCCTACCTGCTGCTCTCATTTCCCCAGGTGTGGAACCCGCGCACGGGTGCCTGCCTGCGCACCATGGACAGCGGCTACGGCCTGTGCACACTGTTTGCACCCGGCAACCGCCACGCTTTGGTGGGCACCAAGGAGGGGACCATCGAGATCTTTGATGTGGGCACCTCCTCGCGCATCGCGGTTGTCGAGTGAGTATGTGCGGCTGATGAGCAGGAGGGGTTGTGCAGGACGGGCGCTGCTTGCTGGATGGCAAGTTCTCAGTCAATATACAACGGCACGTGCTCCTTCACTTTGAAGGAGTGCGCGCAGCACGTGGCTGACCATGCCTGTCCCCGCTCCACCCTCGCAGCGCGCACACTGGCCCGGTCTGGAGCCTGGCCCCGCTGCCTGATGCCAGCGGCTTTGTGAGCGGTGCGTTGGACCAACCCAGCAGCTGGGCGGGGCATGAATACGGATGCTTGACACCGGCCGCATTGCAGGACGCTTGGCACCGCGCCGGGTGCCCATGCCGCACATTGCCAAGCCATCCGCCAGGCGTACTTGTTACTCCCTGCAGGCAGCGCCGACCACAGCATCAAGTTTTGGGAGTGGGGTGTGGGCGTGGATGAGGCCACGGGCGCCAAGCAGCTGGGCATCAACCACACGCGGTGAGCGGTCTGCTTGGGGGATGATGTGGCGGGGCCGAGGGCTGGTGGTGCAGGTGTGCAGCAACTAAAGGTGTGCATCTAATCTACCTGTGCGTTGATGCAACTGCAGGATGGGTCGAATCGCCCTCTAGCAGTGTGCAAGAGGGTGGACCATTCTTGCCTCAATACTCATGCCGCTCACCAGCACCATCTGATCCTCCCTCGCGCAGGACGCTGCAAATGACGGACGATGTGCTGTGCGTGCGGGTCAGCCCCAACGGCAAGCTGCTGGCCGCATCGCTGCTGGACTCCACAGTGCGGGTGCGACAGGGGACAGGGGAGTGACTGCGCAGGGGCACACCTCCTCACAATCCGCGCAGCTCTGTCACTCACGCCTGCTCGAGTGTTGAGTATACCCGAGGCACATCCGCACTGGTGCATACACTGCGTGTTTCATGACTGGGCCTGAGGAGCCTACCGCGCACCTATGGCTCTGCAGGTGTTCTTCATCGACTCCCTCAAGTTCTTCCTGTCCCTCTATGGCCACAAGCTGCCGGTGCTCAGCATGGACATCTCCTCGGGTGAGGCGGCCGGGCAAGGGCAGCGCACCGCCTCTGGCTTGCTGGGTTGAATATGAGGCAGGATGCGTCCGGGCCAGTTCCCTGCAGCTATCTCTGAGGATGGCCTGGGCCGCGCAGCACGCCTGCGCAGCTACACACTCCCGCTGACCACCCACCGCTACCCCCTGTTCCCCGCCGCGCAGACTCCACGCTGCTGGTGACGGGCAGCGCCGACAAGAACATCAAGATTTGGGGCCTCGACTTTGGAGACTGCCACCGCTCCCTGTTTGCCCACGCCGACTCAGTCATGGCCGTGGCCTTTGTGCCCAACACGCACTACGTCTTCACCGCCGGTGCGGGCAGGGAAGCGTGAGGGAAGTGAGGCTGGGTGGCCTGTGCGGCCCAGCGGCGGGGAGAGGGCCTGGTTGCCCTGCAAGGGGTGCCGGGGCGTGGGGGTTGCCTCATGGCAGTGCAGCGGGATGGCAGCGGGAAGGCGCATGTTTTCGGCTCACCCCGCATCTCCTCGCCCAATCCGCCCCACCCTCTGTGTCCCCCGCCCTGCCCCCAGGCAAGGACAAGCTGGTCAAGTACTGGGATGCTGACAAGTTTGAGCACCTGCTCACGCTGGAGGGCCATCATGCCGAGGTGCGGGAACGTGCATTTGCTTGCCGCCGGGAGCTGACGTGCCGTTGACTGGGCACATGTTGGTCAATCCTCCTAACTGCGTGCACGTTGCTGCCACCTGCTGTACTGCCGAATCGCCCACCCCACCTGCCGCAATCTGCCGCCACCCCACGCCACGGCAGGTGTGGTGCCTGGCGGTGGGCAGCCTGGGCGACGTGGTGATCAGCGGCTCACACGACCGCAGCCTGCGGCGCTGGGAGCGCACCGAGGAGCCCTTTTTTGTGGAGGAGGAGAAGGAGAAGCGGCTGGAGAGCCTGTTTGAGGCGGACCTGGAGGTGGGTGGGCAAGGGCGGGGAGGGTGGGGAGGGCAGGGTGAGCAGCGTGGGTGTGGATCATGCTGCAGGAGTGACGCTGGGATGTGGAGGCAGGCTGTCTGTCCAGCAGCAGGAAGTCATGTTACCTCAGTAGTGCACTGTTTGCATCGTCTGGGCCGGCAGTCCTCACACTGCTGCTGTGCTGTGCGATGCCACCCTGCAGGCGGCGGACCG
>RRZL01000082.1:1323495-1363146 GCA_006782975.1 Chlorella sp. Dachan | reverse complement strand
GGTGGGTGAGAGGAGGTGGGTGGGGTGGAGTGCGGTGGGATAGGTGGTGCAGAGTGCAAGTGTTTGGCGGAGGCTTAATGACTGCGACCCTCAGCACTGTGCTGTCTGCCCACTCACTCTCGTGCAGGACAAGGCGCGCAACCCGAAGGCCAAGCCGCCGGCGGCCAACCCGCTGCTGCTGGGGCTGTCGCCCAGCGCGCATGTGCTGCGCGTGGTGGGGCGCGTGCGCAGCAGCGAGCTGGAGCAGGCGCTCCTGCTGCTGCCGTTCACCGACGCGCTGCGCCTCATGAGCTACCTGGTGGCGTGGCTGAAGGAGGGCGGACAGGTGGGGATGCCGGGCTGAGCGGGCGGCATGGGCAACCGTGGGTGGCATCCATGCCCAGTTGGTGCTTGTGGAGCGCTGCCCGCGCCTGTGATCAAAGCCAGGCTCACCGGCCAACCCTGCCCAACCCCCCGCCCTGCCCCCCGCAGGTGGAGCTGCTGTGCCGCGTGTCCACGCTGCTGCTGCGCCTGCACATGCAGCAGCTGATGGGCACGCCCAGCGCGCGGCCGCTGCTGATCGAGCTGCAGGCGCTGCTGCGGCAGCGGGTGCAGGAGCTGAAGGACCTGATGGGCTACAACCTGGCGGCCATCACGCACCTGCAGCGCAGCGTGCGCGAGCGCGGCGGCGTGGTGGAGCCAGAGGTGGCGGCCAAGGCCGCGCAAGCCGTGCTGCCGCTCAAGCGCAAGGCGGCGGCGCGATGAGCCGGCTGTAGGAAGTTGGCATGGGGTGGCAATGTAACAATGAGAACCGCCGGGAGATGAGGAGGCCGGCCGCATGGGACGGTGGTCGCATGGTGGTTGGCAGTAGGCCTTGGAGTGCTCTGGAAGCTTTCAATTTGTTGCATCGCCAATTGGCGCTCATGGCGGCTCGCTTGAGCCCCGAACCACAGTAACTGCCCGCAATGACCAGCCGGTGGGACCACGTCTCGCTGCCGGCCCGCGCCCCCAGCACGCTGGAGCTGGGACCGCCCTCGGAGTGGGGCGAGCCGGAGCCCGCCAGCCCGCTTGGCGGCTGGGCACAGGAGCGCACGCTCCTCTTCCCCAGCTCCCTGGGCGCGGGCCCATCATCCACGGTGCAGCACAGCGGATGGCTGCTGAAAGCTTTCGATGGCGCGGCAAGCGGGCCCGTGGCAAGGCAGTGGCGCCGCCGCTTCATTTGGCTGACGGGTGCGCCGCCGCGACCCGATTCATGCTCCTCATCGCCCTCCCTCCTGAGCTGGGTCGCTGCTGACCAGCTTCCCTGACTGCCTGCACCTTGCAGCTGACCGCCTGTGCTACACGGCCGACCCCGAGGCCGAGGGCGCGCGCTACCTGCCGCTGGACCGCATCCCCGTGCGGGCGCTGCCCCGCGGCTACGGTCCCAAGCTGGGCGTCACGCTCATCGAGGACCGGCAGGTGGGCGCATGGTCTGTGGCTGCCGTTTCTAGTGGTCGCAACTGCGGTTCTGTTCGTCCCTCGCCTCGGCGGGCGTCAGCATGCTACCCCTGCCTCCCACCATCCCGCTCGATCCCTCCCCCTACCGTCCAGGTGGATCGCTCGGGGCCGCAGTTCAGCCCCAAGAAGGCCGGCTGCGTGTTCAGCGTGGCGTGCGGCAGCCACACCCACTTCTTTGCGGCCTCCTCTCCGGGCGAAGCCAAGGTGAGCGGGATAAAGGTTGCCCGAGGTTGAGCGCCACTCAACAAGCCACGCCTGCGAAGCTCCTGCTCGTACCCAGCCCAATTACGTGCCGCCCTCGCTTGCACCCAGGCCTGGGTGGAGGCCATCACCACCGCTTGGCTGCGATGCGTGAAGCACACCTCGCGCGGTGCCCACACGCCCTCTGCCGAGGAGGCACTGGCTGTGAAGGAGGCGCGCTGGCGCGCTGAGAGTGCTGCGCTGCGCCGCTCGGTGGCGGACGCTGAGCAGCAGCGTCTGCGCGAGTTCACGGCGCAGTGGCAGGCGCAGGCTGCTGCGCTGGCGCAGCCGGTGGAGCAGCCGGTGAGGCAGTGCAGGCCAGCTGATGCCTTTGTGTGCCATCCAAGGATGCGCCCGCATGGCATGGCTGCCTCTGGCGCACATGCCACCCCTGCTGATGCAAACGCTGCCCCTGCCCCCCGGCAGGTTGTGTGCTACGAGATCGAGGTGGTCACAGGCAGCCAGCCAGATGCCGGCACCACAGCCAGCGTGTATGTGGAGCTGTGCGGCGCGGCAGGCGCATCGGGGGAGCACCGCCTGATGTACCGCGAGGGCTCGGGCCGTACCGCTTTCTGCCCTGGCGCCACCGATGCCTTCCGCCTGCACAGCCGCGACCTGGGCCCACTGCACAAGGTGGGCTCCGGTTTGTGAGGGGCTGAGGGGTCTGCCGGCGTGATGACTGCATGCTTCGTTGAAACCCAGTAGCGCATTGCCGCACACTTTCAGCACTGCCTCCCCTGCTTCCCTCGCAGGTGCGGGTGTTCCACAACAATGCAGGTGCCGCGCCGGAGTGGTTCCTGGACAGCGTACGCGTGCGGCGGCAGGGCGGCGACGGCCGCTGGACCGCCTTCCCTTGCGGCCGCTGGCTGGCAGTCAACGAGGATGACGGGTAGGCGAGGGCTGTGCGCTTACTGTGGAAGCTGTTATGCTGGCTTTGAATCAGTGCAAAGCAAGGGCCGGCGGACATGGCTGCACACAGCGTAATCTGTTCTGTTCGTTGCAGGCGTGTGATGCGTGAGCTGGTGTCCAGCTCCACAAGCGAGGTGGCCCTCCGAGCGCCGCTGCCGCCCCCACCAGTGCCTACCGCACCCCAACCGCCCAAGCAGCAGACTCAGCAGCAGGGGGAGGCGGCAGCGCCAGCCGAGCGGGTGCACCAGCCTGTGTGGTACACGGTGGCAGTGTGCACCAGCGAGGAGGAGGGTGCAGGCCTGGTGCCAGCCGACGGCAGCGCCAAGGTGTTCCTGGTGCTGCACGGCGCCCGCGGCAGCAGTCAGCGGGTGCAGCTGCCGGCCCAGGCTGGTGACTTTGAGCGGGGGCAGGAGGATGTGTTCAGGTGAGAGGCAGTGCCTGCCAATCACTGCCGTATGCCGTGCGTGTGTGTGGTGCAAAAGTGGTGCAAGAGGGTGGAGATTGGGCGATGCCTGTCAAACAGGGTGTGCTTGGCTTGATCAGTGCGACGACCCATGATTTTGCTCTGCGTTGTTGCAGAGTGCAGTTGCCCGGCGTGGGCTCGCTGGAGAAGCTGACCATTGGCCTGAGTGGAGCTGTGGAGCAGGCGGCCTGGCTGGTGGAGCAGGTGGAAGTGACGGACGAGGCTACAGGTGGGAAGCGGGGCTCTAGGTGGATTGGAGTGCCATTTCCATGCACTTGCGGTTGTGGCAGTGCGGAAGGGCATTGAGAGCATCAGCGTGCCTGCTTTCTGGTTCTGCCCACGTGCAGGCGAGGTGGTTTTCTTCCCCTGCAACGGCTGGCTGGGGCGCAGCAAGGGCGCCACCGAGAGCAGCCTTGTGGGCAGCAGGTCCAACCCTCGGGAGGCCCGCCTGGAGGCCGCCCGCCTGCGCCAGCAAGTTGAGGAGGCCAACCGCCAGCTGGCCGCTGCCTCCTCTGAGCTGGCGGCTGCACGCGCTGCGGCGGCGGAAGCGCAGCAGGCCAGCAGTGCCTCTCAGGGCACTCTGGCCGCCCAGCTGGCGGCGCTGCAAGCCGAGGTGCAGCAGCTGCAGGCAGCCCTGGCCACGGCACAGCAGCGCGCGGCAGCAGCGGAGGCGCGAGTGGAGGCTCTGCAAGGGGAGCTGCGGGCGGCACAGGAGCGCGCGGCAGGGCTGCAGAGGGAACGAGAGACGGGCCAGCAGGCGGCAGCGGCAGATGCTGCTCGCTCAGCAGAGCTTGCGGCACAGCTAGCCTCTCTGCAGGATGAGCTGGCTCAGGCGCAGGAGGCGGCGGCAGGTGCCGCGGCCAAGGCAAAGCGGGTTGAGGCACAGCGGGGAGAGGAGCAGCTGCAGGAGCTGCGGGCGCAGCACGAACGCCTCCAGCGAGAGAATGCCGCCCGGTGAGCTGCTTCACTTCACTTTTCGGGTTAAAAGTCTGCGTGTCCGCAACGAAACTTGCGATACAGACCCTTGCTGCTGGGAATGGTCACCTCGGCAGAGGTGCCCATTGGGGCTGCAGCCATTGGATCCGGGCCCTTACTAGCAGCACCTGCTCAATGGCGACCCATCTGCACTGTGCAGGGTGGGCAGCAATGAAAGCGAGCTGGCGCGGCTGCGGGCGGAGGTTGCGGCCAAGGCAGCGGAGCTGCAGGATGCCAGGCAGGCCGAGGCAGAGGCCGAGGCAGAGTGCGAGCGGCTGGGCCGGGAGCTGGCTACCGAGCGGCTGCGGGCCAAGGTGAGGCCAAGATGGCTGTGCACATGTTGGGGGCAGTGCAGGGGGAAGGCGGCTGGGTCAGCACGCCCGAGCGGTCGTTGCTCTCCTGCCCCCACCCTTTGCAGGAGCGCCAGGCGACCGCAACCATCTCCGCTCAGCCGGAGGCAACCGCCAAGCTGCTGGCTGCATACCGGGTGAGCACAGGGCATGTCTATGGATGAGACCCTGTAGAAGTGCAATCGGGTGTCTGGAACTATCGGCCTCCCTGCCTCGTCTGTCACCCAACACCTGGCCAACATGGTCCTGCCTGCTGCAGGTATGCATCCATACCAGTGCCGAGCCGCACTCAGCCGGCCCCACCCGCCCCATCTGCCTCGAGCTGCTGGGCAGCAGCGGCAGCACGGGCCCCATCCGCCTGGATGCCGCCGCCGCCGCCGGCTCCAGTGGACCATGCTTTGCACCGGGCAGCAGCGATGTGTTCCAGCTGGAGGCTCCCGCTATTGGGGAGCTGCGCCAACTCAACATCTGGGTGGACGCAGAGGGGGCTGGTGCGCAACGGGGGGAGGTTTGGTTCCTGCATTTGGCTGCTCACACTGGCCAGCAGGGACATAGCAGGTGGAGGCAGGGCAGCCCTGCCACTGAGCGAGCCTCTGTACGCGCCGACCTGCCTGCTGCCCCACCCACTGCAGTGCCCAGTGAGGCGGCCTGGCACCTGGACACTGTTGAGGTGGCCTGCAAGGCCGGCGGCCCCACCGTCCGCCCCACCTACTTTGTGTGCCGCCGCTGGCTTGACGAGCGGTGCGGGTACTGTGCTGAGCTGGCGGCAAGCGCACGCAACCCGCGGCAGGATGAGGTGGACTACAAGGTGGGCGGCACTTGCACTTGCATGGGCGAGTTTTGCCAGCTGGGTACGCCTCTACATGAGCTGCCTTTGAAGTGTTGCTGCTTAGACGCACTGCTTTGCATCCGTTGCACGCATGCATGCCTGCATCCGTCTGTATCTACAGTCCCTTTGCTTCAATTGGCATCCGCCCTCCCTTGCAGGTGGTGGTGTACACCTCCTCGCTGCCGGGCTGCGGTTGCAGCGGCAACGTGTTTGTGGACCTGCAGGGCGACAAGGGCGAGAGCGGCGTGCTCACGCTGCGCAACAAGGGCGGCAGCTTCCGCCCCGGGCAGGTGAGTGGGTGGGTTGGGCAGGAGGGGCAGTCAGGGCAGGGGAAAACCTTGGTGCTGCGCAGGTCAAAAGGAGGCTGAACCCTGAGCAGGCTGCCTTTGCTCTGATATGCCTGCTTACCTACACTTGAACCTGTGCTGCGCCCTCCCGCATCGGATCCACGCAGGCCGACGAGTTCAGCTTCCGCCTGCCGGGATTGGGCTCCCTGACGCAGCTGCGTGTGGGCCACGATGGGCGCAAGGACTGGCACCTGGCGCGGCTTGAGGTGGTGGACACGGGGTCGGGCACGACCCACTACTTCCCCTGCGACAAGGCGAGGAGGGTGGGGCAGTCGGCACATGTGTGGGTGCAGTGCTTGGCCAGCCTGGGATGCGGGATGCCCAGCAGTGCATCGGATCTGGTTACTGAGCTCGGCATGGTGCAGGTTCATCGAACACTCATCTCCACCTTCCCCCCTCTGCCCTTCCGCAGTGGGTGAAGAGCAGCAGCGGCAGCAGCGCCTTGTCCCGCTGCCTGCACCTGCAGGGCTACACCACCGACCCAGCCAGCCTGCCGGTGCAGTACCGAGCTGAGCTGGCGGTGGAGGGCGGCAGCGGGGCGCTGGGCCCCGACAGCCTGCGCATCACGCTGTGTGGCGCCCGCGGGGACACGGGTGTGCTGCACTTGGATGCCTCGCGGGCCGCGGCTGGCCGCACGCTGGCCTGCACTTTTGAGGCCGCGAATGTGGGGCAGATGGAGCGGCTGCGCATTGGGCTGGCTCCGGCAGACGCGGCCGCAGGTGTGTTATGTGGTGCAGGCACAATTGGGAGAGATGCACTGCACATCCCAGGCGTGTGCCCTCTCTCCCATGTTGTTGCACATATCAACACACAACGCCATTCTCCTCACCTGGCTGCCCTATGGGTGGAGGGGCCTCATCTCGCCGCACAGTGCTTCTGAGCAGAAGCTTGCCTGCCTGCCGCCCGCCGTGCAGGCCATGCCCAGCAGCAGTGCAGCCTGCTGCTGTCGCGCGTGTCCCTGACCAACATGGTGACGGGCGAGCAGGCCTCCTTCTTCTGCACCGAGTGGATGCGCTCCAGCGACCTGTACGACTACGAGCTGGACGCGGAGGCGGAGGGCGCGCAGGTGGGCTGGGGCGCACAGGTGGGTGGGTGGCAGCCATGCCTAGACCCCAGGAAAGGCGGCAGCTGATAAAAATACATGAAGCAAGGACTTGATTTTGATGTGTTGTTGATGAAGCGCATGTGCGGCCTGCCCATGCCTTGCGCAGGAGGAGATTATGTGCAAATACAGGCTCGAGGTGCAGACATCGGATGTGCGCAAGGCGGGCACCAGCGGCAGCGTGTACGTGACCTTGACCGGCGACCTGTGCACCATTGGTGAGCTGCACGATAGATTGCGTCTGTATCTGAAACTTGGCTGCGTAAACCGTGCCAGGTCGTGCAGCTGTGAATGGCCATGCCTCCTGCCCTCCCCTCTGCACCACCCTGCACTACAGGCCCCTACCAGCTCAGCAACACCGAGGCGGAGCACTTCCAGCGCGGCCAGCTGGATGTGTTTGAGGTGGATGGCGCACCCGACTGCGGCCGCCTGCAGCAGATCGAGGTGGGGGGTAGCCTTGGACCTTGTTGAAACCAAAGGAGGGAGCACTTCGCCGGTTGACCGCCTTTGCAACGCCGACCATCCGACCTGTGCCTTCAACCCCTCCCCTGGCAGGTGCGCCACGATGGCGCAGGGCGTGGCAACGGCTGGCACCTGGCCTGGGTGAAGGCCAGCAACCTGACAACCGGCGCGCATGCAATGTTCAAGTGCGAACGCTGGGTGGACCGGCGGCGGCAGGAGGACCCCGGCATTGTGGCGGTGGTGGTGGCCCTGCCCCCCGACCAGGCCGCCGCTGCAGGCAGCCGCCGCAGCGCCAAGGACCGCCTGCTTCTGGGCAGCCTGCCGGGGCTGGGCATCAAGGGCGGCATGGCAGCCTCGGCGGCACTGCATGCGCCGGCGCCACAGGAGGTGCAGGGCCAGGCGGAGCTGGGCGGCAGCATGCACCTGGCTGAGGCGGGCGGCATGGAGGGGCTGGCGGCTGCGGCCGCCCTGCCCGGGTACCGCGTGGCGTTCCACACCTCGCGCATGTGTGGCAGCGGCACCCGCGCCAAGGTGGGTAGGTGGCCAGCAGGGTTGCTGGCATGGCAGCGCAAGCCTTGCGCGACTTGTTTGTAGCCGGCTAACTAATAGGTCAAAGTGATGCGCACTGGTCCGTTCCTGTGCAGGTCCACTTTGAGCTGACGGGCAGCAGGGGCAGCAGCGGGGTGCTGCACCCCGTGGGCACCTCCAAGAGCTTTGGCTCCGGCCGCATGGACGTGTTTGAGTACCCGGTGCGCTGCCCTCTGCTTGCCAGGATGTCTGCTGCAACGGCCCGCTACCGCCTCGCTATCTCCCGCCCTTGCTTGCCTCTGACAATTCATCAACCCCCTACCCTGCCCCGCAGTCCCTGCCGTACTTGGGCGAGCTGCAGAGCGCTCGTGTGGGCACCGACGGCTCCGGCTTCTTCCCAGCCTGGCACCTGCGCCTGCTGGTGGTCACCCACATCCCCACCGGCCGCGTGTGGCAGTTCAGGTGCAGCAAGCGGGCAGGGGCTGGGTTGGTTGCTGCTGTATTAGCGGACCGCCCATCCCCTTTAACCTCGGCTGTTTCTTCTGCATGTGGCTCCTGGCCTCCCTCTTTTCACGCCCCCCACCCGTCGGCCAGCCCGTCCCTTTGCCCATGCAGCTGCTTCTCATGGGTTGACAAGCGCTGCAACTACAGCCGCTGGCTCCAGCTGGACAGCGTGGAGGTGAGCTCAGGCGGGTGGCGGCCCACTCCCTCCCACATCACCTCCACATGCTGGCTTGCTGCGCACCTGCTTCACCCCACCTGAACACTGCACGCCCAACCTCTCAATGTGCAGGAACGGGCCGTGTATGGGGGCGGCAGCATCAACATTGGCGGCAGCACCGGCGGGATGGCCGGCAAGCTGGTGGCCAGCGGCGGCAGCCCCACCAGTTGGCAGGGCCTGCAGCAGCGGGCGCCGCAGCAGGGGCTGACCTATGCTGGCTCAGGTACGCTTCCCGGCAGCCCTGGCGCGCATTACAGAACCAGGCAGAATGGCGGCAGCCCCTGCACCAGCCCGCTGCGCCCCAAGCACAGCGCCCTGGCTGCAGGCCTGCCCGGCAGCCCAACTGCAGGGCAGGGGCGGCCGTGGGGCATCGCTGGCAGCCCATCTTCGCCGACTGTGCTGCGCAGCGGCAGCGGCATGCCTGGGAGCCCCCTCATTGGAGCGCGGCGGCCGGGCAGCGGGCTTTGACCTGGGGTCACGTGGGCTGTTTCGGGTGACTGACACACATACAGCAGGGTTGTGCAGCAAGGGTAGTAGTGCGCTCGAATGAGAGGCTTCTCTGTAATGTTTTTGGGCTAGAGAGAGCAGTAGAACAAGTCGGGCCGCAATGGCGCCCTCACTGGACAGTATTAGCAGGGCAGAGCGGACCAGGGGAGCTGAGGGCAGTGTGTAGTGTAGGGCTGAGGCCTGCCGGGTCAGAACGTGATGTCGTCAAACGCCCGCTTGAGGAGGCTGCGCATGCTGCGCTTGGGCCGCACCGCCTCCAGCGTGTAGCTGTCTGGCTGCACGCCCGCCAGCAGCATGCGGTTCACAACCTCCTCCGCCCGCTCCTGGTCGTTGGTGCGGCAGCAGCAGTCGAGCAGCGCGTTGTACGTCACTGCGGCATGGCATTGCGGAGATGGGGCGGGCGGGGTGCCATCACACAGCTGCAGCAATACCACCGGGGCCAGCAGCGCAGGTGCAGGAGCAGCAGGCGTTGCACCGCAGTGTTGCACAGCCAGCACAGCGCACTCTCCTCCCGGCTCGCACCGGTGCTGGGCGTGATGCCGTGCTTGCTCTCCATCTCTGTCAGGCAGCTGGACATCTCGTTCCAGTTTGGTCGGGCGGCTCCGCCGTACCCACGCAGCAGCACCGCATACACCACCTCGTCGGGCGTGAGCAGGCCGCCAAACAGCTCGTCAAACACGCTGCGTGAGGGAGGGACATGGGACGTCGGAAAGGCATGTGTGGGCAGGGAGCAGCAGCAGCAGCCGGTGCACGCACCTAGGCGAGGCACACTGGTTCTCTTGCCTCCACCGGCTGCGCAGCCGCGTGGCCACACACAAACTGTCATGCGGTGCAAGTCAGCACCAGCGCCACAGGCCCCCACCTGCGGGCCATGTCCATCTTGCCGTTGCGCGCGCACGCGTCCACCAGCGCTGTGGCTGCCAGCGTGTCGGGCTGCACGCCCAGGCGGGCCATGGCTGCCAGCTCGGCAACCGCCTCGCGCGGCTTGCCCTCCCGCCCCAGCTTCTTGATCTTGCGTGTCACATCGGCACGCACCTGGGCCTCCGACTGCGGGGGCGGCAGGCGGGCGGGGGCTTGAGCGCGTGCACAGCAGCATCCAGAAAATATGTGGGCTGATGCTGAAACAAGCTGAGCAAAGCTTGAACATGTAGGCAGTCGGCCAGGCAGGGGAGCATACGCACCACGCCTGCTGCCGCCGCCACTGCTGCCTGCTGCGCCGCTGCCACCGCCAGTCGGCGCCGCTGCGTGCATGGCTGCGCACTTGCTGCTGCAGGGAGCGCTCGAAAAGAGGGCCTCATGGGCGCTGCAAGCGGCAGCACGAGGGAGCCGCTGCCAATCATCCTAGCTGCGGCCAATACGGGTGCTCGAGAAACAAGTGTCACTCACAGATTGCAGGAAATCACTCGCAAAGGCAGATGGCCCACACTCGTCTGTGCATTAGCCTGCGAGCACCCCATGCACGCCAGGCACCGTTCCAGCGCCTCGTTTCCAGCCTCGCAGACAATTGAAACGCCTAAGATCACGCTCAAGGGCCTCGCCGACTACACTTGTCGACCAGTCGCTGCAACGCATAGTCGACCCGCCTCAGGTGCGTCGCAACCGTTGCTCTCGACCGGCGCAGCTGCTTAGTACACTGGTCAAGCTCGGTCAGACGCGGTGGCAGGCCGCCGCGCTCCTTACGGTCTAGCTGCCGCCGCCGCTGCCTGCCCGTGCTCTTCCACGGCCACTCACCAATAATAAGTTCATGCCATGGCACCCCCAGGCCACTTGCCCATAGTCGTGTACCATACTCGTGTCATTCTGCTGTGCAGGCCCCGTCCATTCCGACAAGCAGCCGCTGCACCAGCCGAGCACATCACACAGCAGCGGCGGCGGCGGCGGCAGCCGCAGCGCACGACAGGCGCGATCGCAACAGCGGCAGGCGGCGATGTTGGGTGGATCAGCGGAGAAGATCAAGCTTCTCTTCAAGAAGTATGGCAAAATCGCGCTGGGGGTGCACCTGTGCGTCTACGGCACATTCCTCACCGGTGGGTGGTAGCAGAGGGTCGGCAGCGGCAGGACGGATGGGTCGCCTGTGCATGGCAGGCAGCTGCGCATTGCGGCGTAGCTTTCTTGGTATGCTGCCGCGCTGCTGCACCTCTGACGCTGCTTGCAACCCTGCGTGCCACGCATCCCACCAGGCTGCTATGTGGCCATTGACAACCACGTGGATGTGAGGACCCCACTGCAGAAGATTGGGCTGCTGTCGAGTGAGTGCCGTCCGGACGCCACAGCAGCATAAAGCTCGTGCACGCAAGTTGCAAGAGCACATTCGCTTGCGTGCGTCCGCGGCCGCCACCATGCCACCCACTGCTTGCCCTGCCTGCACTTGCCTGCTCAAGCTGCTGACCACTGCCTGCCCCGCAGAGGAGAAATATGATGATGCTGCCGCTGAAGGTGCTGAGGCGGAGGCGCAAGCAACAGCCCAGAACAAGGGCTGGATGGACAAGGTGCTGACTGGCGGCAGCTCCACACTGGCACTCGCCTTCATCTGCAACAAGGCGCTGTTCCCCGTGCGCACACCCATCACGCTAGGCCTCACGCCGCTGGTCGCACGGTGAGCTGGCGCGTGGGTTATTGGTGCGGCCGTTGGGCTGCGTGTGTGTGAGGCGGAATGGCGCTTGCGCGCTGCCAAAGTGGGCTGCTTTGCCGCCCACGCCTCATCATTTCATGCAGCAGCGCCGACCTCGCTGCTCTGCTCGCCTGCTGCCGCAGGGCGCTACGCTACCGGGCGGCGGGCGGCAAGGTGCCGCAGCCCTGAGCGTGGGGCGCGACGCCTCGAGCTGTGGGCTCTGGCCCTGCGATTGCAGCAAAGGCAGCGGGGCTGCCAGCCCCGACCCCCCTGAACCACCTTGTGCCACGTGCTCTGTCCTCTGGCACCCTCCAACCCTCCTCTTTTGTGTTTCAAACTCCACTACCCTGTTGGCACACATTATTGTCGATTTTTGCTTTCGCCCATTGGCCCAGCCCAGTTGCGCTGCTACGCAAGTGTAAAGGCAGCATCGTTCATGCTGTGCTGTGCCTCGGCCCCGGCCGCGCCTGGGGTCATGGGGCGGATGGGCGGGCTGCCGTTTGGAGGCACGTGAACGTGATCTCACCTCTCGCCCGTCAATTCTTGCAGCATGACAGCCACGCCTTTAGCCAGGAGCCCTCGCAGCAGTCGCGGGCTGCGCCTCGCCGCGCTCTCCCGATTGGCGGCATTCATTTTCCTCGCGCTCACCATCTGGAGATGCAATCAATTGTACACAAAGGTGTGCTCGACCGGCGGGATGAGAGCGTCACACTCAAACTCTGCGCCCTGTGCACGCATTCTTCTAGCGCGAGGCCAGCCGCCTGACCTTCACAAGCTCCCTCTACATTGCAGGCTTCCATCAAGGAGCCCGCCGTCAGCCCGGCCGGCGCATGGACGGCGGCGGCGGCGGCCTGCCGCAAGCAAGGCCCGCACCGCCGCGCCTTCTCCTCGCGCGAGCTCTCCCTGGCGAACGAGCGCTACCGAGCATGGAAGGCGGAGCACACCAAAGGCATCGCTGCCTGCCTCGCTGTCAAAGGCAAGGGGCCCGAGGGGTGCGGCATTCATCAGGTCGCCGCCGCCAGTGCTGAACCGCCGCTCAACCGCTCGGAAGGCGAACCTGCTTCCCATGTGCATTGCTTCGATCCACAGGCCAGCATGAGGACCTGGCAGAGTGGCTGCAGTACCACCGGAAGCTGGGCGTCGACCACTTTTACATTTACGATACGGGCAGCCAGCCCCCGCTCCAGAGCGTGCTGCTTCCATTCATCCAGGTGAGTTGGCCGGGAGGTGGCTTGCAGCAGGTGGTATGCTGACTGCCGTGATAGCTTCTGATTTGGAGGTGCTGATGTGGGCTGCCAAGGCGGTGTTTGATGCAGCAGCCAAGGAGGCGGCGAGTGGGGCCAGCACAGCAGCAGCCAGTGGGACGAGCAGTTGATCTTGGTTGCCCCCCTGCCCTGCCAAGGATCCTTGTTGTCCGCAGCTTGCTTGTAAACCGACGCCAACATCGCGCACCCCTTGCAGGAGGGGCTCGTCACCTACAGCTATATTGATGACTTTGCAGCTGCTGCGAAGCAGCTGACCGCCAGCAATGACCATCGCTACCGACCCAAGTTCAAGCAATGGATTCTGTACAGCATGTGCCTGCGCGACCATGGGGCGCGCCACCGCTGGATGGGTGCGCTTGCACTGTCCAGGGTGGATTGTGTAGTTGGCCTCACGTTGGCCTCACAAGCATCTCCAGTTGCTGCACCTGCCATCCAGCACGGCTGCAGCATGTTCATTGGTCTGCCAGCTGCCACTGCTTGACGTGCATTGAAAGCGCCGTTGTGCCCCTCCTTCCCGTACCGCCAGCATTCATCGACAGCGACGAGTTCCTGGTGATCACCGATGGCACCCCTAGCCTGCCCGCTCTGCTGGCCGACTATGAAGACAAGGCTGGGCTGGTTTTGAACTGGCGCATCCTGGGATCAAGTGCGCGCCTTGAGTGGTGCTGTGGGCGGTGGGTCCACGTGGAGCATGCAAGCACAACAGGTGCTGCCAACGCTGGTTGTGTGTCTTGCCCCACTCATTGCATTAATTGCCATGCCCCCTCTCCCTTTCTGCAGGTGGGCATAAGGTGCAGCAGAACAGCACGCTGCTGGCCTACACCTCCTGCTACCCTCGGGATGTGAATGAGCAGCTGGCAACCAAGTCCATCATCAACCCGGCGCTCACCGTGCAGCCGCCCTCCCCGCACAATGCGTATTACTACGGCGGCTGCCACGCAGGTGCGTGGTTTGGTTTGCAGTATGAAGCAGCTGGATGGGCGACGGACTGGCCAGGCCCCAGGCCGGACTGAGGCTGCTGCAACTCATTCCTGCATGTCGCAGGCCTCAGCAGCAGCGCACCAGTAGTGGTGAGGTAAACAGTGGCTGTGAACATGCACTGCCTCTCTCCCCTGCTGCAGTACAAACCGACGGGGCGCGCGTCGACACGTTTGCCAGCGATCGCGTGGCAGATGAACGCATGATCATTTATCATTACATCACCAAGAGCCAGGAGGCGAGCCGCCGGGGACGGAGGAGTAGTTTGGGAGGGGCGAGTGGCGTTGCTGCCTGCAGTGCATGGGGATGAAAGCAATGCCCCGTGGTCTGGACCAACCGTTGGTCTGGACAGTCAATGCCAGCGTGCACTTCTCTCAAAGCCCATTCATTGTTTCATCTGCCCCTGCCTCCAAACAGGACTTTGACCAGAAGATGGCACGCGGAGACGGCATGGGCCGCAAGGACCGCAGGCAAGACTACTTCGACCAAGTGCAGCAACAGACCACGGAGCAGTGCACGCTCGCCGCAGACGCATGGCGGCGCATGCAGCAGCAGCAGCAGCAGCAGCAGCAGCAGCAGCAGCAGCAGCAGCAGCAGGGCTGGGCGGCGGCGGGGTTGCGGCCGAAAGGGGGCGATGCCGGCAGCAGCATCCTTTCGGCAGGCCAGTAGGTCAAGGATGCTGACGTGTTGAGCCTGCTGAGATAGGTGTCTAATGCAGTGCAACATCGTAATGCCTGTCAAGGTGGGCAAGGTGCTCGCTCAGAGCTCACCTGCCGCGTCGCAGCATGCCACCCCCGCCCCGACAGCAGGCATGGGGCCAGCGTCGCCTCTGCGGGACAGGCACACAGCTGTGGCTCTTTCAATTGATCGGCTGTTTGCTCCCCAGGCTCTTGTGCAGCAGCTGGGCTGAGCCAGGCCGAGTCTCGGGCCTAAAGCGGCCAACCCATTGTGCCATCGGCACATGTTTTCGCTGCAGAAGCGCAAGGCAGAAGACGAAGGCCAAGCGGGCAAGGCGAGCCCTCGTTTATTTGGTGTTGAGCGCCGTGTGCTTCTAGTCGTTCCACGGATCGGCTGCCTTGCAGCGGTGCACCGCACATGTGCTGATCCTGCAGCCGATGCTGCCGCACACGGCCCTGCGTCTGCCGCCGCTGCTCGCCTGCTGTCGCCGCCGCTCGTGCGCCGCGTTGGCCATGGTCGGCCGCTGTTGTCTCCCCCTCTGCCTCTTGAACCGCCCAGGCAGTTGCCTTACTCACCTTACTCCTCAAGCAGGCAGCCAAGATGGCCAACGGCTCCGACAGCGGCGACCGCAAGGCCACGTTTGCTCGCAACCTGGCGGCACTCAACTCGCAGTTCGCCACGTGAGCTGCCGCCGTTCGCCATGCCACCTCCTATGAGCCCTGCCTGCTGCTCCCATCGGTGCCTGTGCGAGGGTGCTCAGGCATATAACAGCACCACCTGGAAAAGTTGATGTTGGGAGCGGTTGCAGTAGTGCCTGCAATTCTGTTCGCTCGTGTGGCTCCCCACACCCGCAGGTGGGTGGCGGAGCAGAGCAGCTCGGCCCCCAAGGAGCTGTGGACCGATGGCGTGGAGGATTACTTGAAGTACGCCAAGCAGCTGCTGGCTGATTTCAAGGACGTGCTGGAAGGCAGTAGCAGCCCGGCAACCGCAGCCGCCCCTGCAGCTGGAGGCTTTGGGTTAGGCTTTGGCAGCAGCACCGGCGCGCCGGCACCAGCCGGCGGCAGCTCCAAGCCGCCACTGGCACCGGGCGGGCTGTTTGGTGCGGGCGCGGGCAGCGGCAGCCAGGGCGCGGCAGCACCTGCTTCCATCTTTGGCCCGCTGCCTACCACCGGCGCGGCCTTCACCCTCGGCTCGTCTGGCGGCGGCGGCTTTGGCGGCAGCGCCCCTGGCAGCGCGGCCAACAGCGCGGGCGGCAGCCTGTTCAACGTGCCCTCCACAGGCACTCTGGGCAGCAGCTTTGGCACGGCGGCCACTGGGGCAGACGATGATGAAGGGGATGAGGAGACGGAGCAGCAGGTGGCGGAGCCCTCGGTGAGCGCTGCTGCCTGGGGCTGCTGTGTGTGGAGGAGCGGTTGGTGGGGGTGTGCTGCCAGGGCAGACATGTGGACTGCGCATGCAGAATGCTGCTTGGTCATCCCAGTCTGGCATGCAGTGTGCATTTGCATGGTGCATTTGCCTGCACCGATGTGTGCACCGCCGGTGGGGGCAAGGACGAGATGTGAATGCGCATTGTCACTCTGGCTGATCGCGGGTGATGCCACACATTCTGATTGGGTAATTCTGAGCCCCCATTGCACGCTGCTGTCTATCAGACGGTCTGCACCGCGCCTGCTTGTGCTGCACTGCTCTGGTCGCACCCTGAGGAGCCCAGTACTCGCTCGCTTGCTGTCGGCAGGTCCAGCTGCCAGCTGGAGGTGGGGGGCACATGCTTGCTTGCTTGCTGACATTGTTAAGCTTGATGCCGTGGCGTTGTACTCACTCACTTGTCGGCAGGTCCAGCTGGAGGCTGAGGGCACCGAGATGCTGGCCAAGCAGCGCGTCAAGCTGATGAGCATGACCCCCGAGAAGAAGTGGAAGGACAAGGGACAGGTGGGTGGGTGCACACACAGGCGGCAGGGTGGGCCTGAGCCACTGTTGGCTTGCTACTGGGCGCCTCTCAGAGTGCAGTCGGGGCGCTTTGGCTGGGCAGAAGGGCAGCGGGCAGGTGTGCACCTCGGGACTGGGCTGGCTGAGCACGGCGTGTTATGGCGACCGTGCCGCCCGGGAGGAAGTAAAGAGCATGCAACGCAACCACGGCTTGCCGCATGCTTCACTCACGCCTCCCTACCTGCCGCCGCAGGGCACGCTGACGCTGCGGCGCGCCACGGGTGACGATGCCGCCGCCAAGAAGCCCTACTTTGTGTTCACAACCGACTCGGGTGCGTCGATCGCTGGTGCTGGGAACGGGCTGGGCTTAGGGGCAGGGCGGGCTGGCAGGCGTGCTTCCAGTGATGGCTGTGCTTGCAGTTGGCATACAGGCAGCGACCCAGGCCACTTGTCACCCGGGGTTGAGGGCGGGCAGGCCCACTCCAGCCTGTGCCCACCGGCGCGCGCCTTGCGCACCCACCCTGTGCTCCTGCCCCTCCCTCCAGGCCGTGTGCTGATCAACGCGCCGCTGGTGAAGGGCATGAAGCCCATGACCAACGCCAAGGCGCCCGCGTCTGTCATCATGTTCCTCATCTCCAGCGTGGACGGCAAGGAGGAGCGCGCCATGCACATGTTCAGGTGGGTCTGAGACGCTGAGCGGCACGCTGGCTGCTGAGCTTGAAAATAATGGAGGGCGAGTGGACGCCATGGAGCAGCACCTGCCGCACCTGTCGCTAACTGTGCTTGTTGGTATTCAGCAGCTCTGCCCTCTGGCTCCCAATCCCTGCCTGCCGCAGGTGCGAGAGCCCCGAGGCCGCCAAGCAGCTGATGCAGACCATCAGCGAGCACACGTGAAGGGGGGCGGCTGTGCGGCTGCGTGCTGGGCTTGTGGTGCTGCTTTGGTCCCCATGCGTGCTGCGGCGTGTTGGTTCTTGCACCTTTTTTTGTAAGCGGTTGCTTACCCTTAGTGCAAGAAAGCCAGGTTTCCTGCCAGCCCTGAGCATGGTCTCCTGTCAGCCCTCTAATCGCTTGCAATTTGACGCTGCATGGCACACTCGGGCAAGTGATATGCAGCCGGAGTACATGGCTCCCTCACACATTGCCGCCAGGTGGGCCATGGCCGGCCAGCCGCTCAGTGGGCGCGTGCCCGCTTTGCTCAGGCCTTCAGAACCCTTGCGATGCCCTTGGCCGAGCATTGGTAGGTTGCCAGCACCAGGATCTCCGCCACCTGGACGTGGGCTGGCCGTGTAGCAGCGTAAAGCACATTGTCGGCGATATCTGCAATTCACAATGGGGCGGGAGAAAGGGCACAAGAGTGGGTATGCAAAGGGACATGGCGCCAGGTGCACCGGCGGTCACAACGAGCCGCGGCGATTTGTGGACAGCACCTCCCGAGCCTGTCGCAACTCACCTGCAGCCACCAGGGGGTGGATGCCCTCATACACCGCGTCTGCTTTGCCCTCATCGCCCTTGAACCGCACCACGCTGCAGCGGGGGAGGCAGGACACCACTTTTGAGAGGCTGCGTGGTTGACGCAGGGGTTGCACGAGGAAACTCCAGCCGAAGCATGCACCGCACAGCACAGACGACACCTGCCTGAACTCAGTCTTGACGGCGCCCGGGGAGATGGTTGTGACGCGGATGTTCGTCGCCACCAGGTCGTGCCGCGCTGCAACAGCGGGAGCAGGCACAAGGCGTGAGGCGGACGGGGCGCGACCTCTGCCGCATCGACGGCAACAGCAATGTAGGTGTGATCTCAGGCTGCTTGATGGTCCACGCACTTGAGGTGGCGATTGCGTCGACTGCGTGCTTGGTGGCGCAGTAGACAGCACCTCCGCTGTAGGCCTCATGCCCCGCGATGCTGCAGCGGGAGGGCAATGCACATCTTGTTTGGACCCAGCTCACACCAGGTGGCATGTGGCTTCACTCAACAGAACGCACCCACACTTGCAAAGCAGGAACGATTGGCAAACGATGGTCTGCGCCGTCACTTGAAAAAGCACAGGCTGGGCAACCCCAGCTGGCCTCTGCACCTGCCAATGAAGATGATGTGGCCGCTGTTGCGCTGCACCATGCCGGGCGTGAAGGCCCGCAGCAGCGTCACCACCGAGGTGACGTTGGTCTCAATCATGGCCTGCACACCGCCCGCGAGCATATGGGAGCAGAGTGAGAGAGGCGAATTGGTTGCTGGAGCGTTACCTAGCACTGAACACACAACTTGCCTGCGCGTCATCCAGGTCGGCTTCGTGGATGGGCGCCACCCCCAGCGCCAGCCCCGCGTTGGGCACCAGCAGCTCCACATCCTGCGCTGGCAGGCAATTGTGTGGGAGGTGAGATGCTGCAGCGACCTTGGGGAGCCGTGCTGACGAGCACTGCCTGCCTGTGGCGGTCCACCCCATTCGCGGCCCCAACCTGCGCAACCGCAGCCATGCTCCCCGTGAACCCCTCCCCACCTTGAACTCTTCCGGCAGCTCCTCCGGCAGCCTGCCGACTGCCGCAAGGTCCCGCACATCCTGTGTGGCCGTGTGCACCGCCACCCCGCACTCCCGCCGGATCGCCTCAGCCAGCGCCGCCAGCCGGCCCTCGCGCCGCTGCACGCAGATAAGGCATGGTGACTGTGAGTTGGTGGGTCAGGGCCCCCACGCAAAGGGAAGCAGCAAGTGGCAGGTAAGGCAGACAGCTCGAGAGCACGAGAGCCGCGGCTGAGGACGCACGTGTGGCCCACTGCTGCCCACGCACCGCAATCAGCACCAGCTTGCAGCCCGCCTCTGCCAAGCGCCATGCACACGCCTCTCCAATGCCACTACTTGCGCCTGTACACGCGCACAGTGGATAGATACGAGGTGTTTGCATTGCGGACACGCCGCAGGCACCGAGTGGCGGCAGCGGCGGCGGCGGCGGCGGCGGCGGTGGGGGGAGGCACACCAACCCGGCAGCCTGGCGGCTCGCTATCGGCATTGCTGGCACTCAGTAGTCATCGGCTGCACCTGTGATTAGCGCGACTTTGCCCGTCAGAGACAGGGCGGCGTAAGGCCGCGGCCTGGTGAGCCCTGTGAGGTCCGCTGAAGACATGGAGGCAGAGCGACGGAGCTACGCAGATTGGTCGCAAAGCAGCGATGCAAACAAGTGAGGCCAGGGGGTGGCCGCTGCCACCGCCTGCACCGTGCCGTCGCGTGCCGCCGTCGATGCGCAGTGGCCGGTCCCAATTCCGCCCTGGTTCTCAGCACCATGGGCAGGTGCACCTATGTGAGCTAGCCGTGGTGGTGACCAATTGCAGCAGGGGCGCAGCCAGGTGTGGGCATCGCACACACGCGGTGCGCCGACTCAGGCGACCGACTCTTGGGCAGGCTCCGCTGCACGACACACTCCGTGTTGGTCTTGCCTGAACACCACTGTAGCCTCACAATTTGTCTTGACCAGCAGCAGTAGCTACAGGTGGAGCTGAGTAGTGAATCACGCCGCCATGCCCATGCCGCTGGCGCGCCATGGCGGCAGCGGCAGCAGGCGGCGGCGGCGGCAATGTGGTGCAACCCCAACCCATCGGGCCAAACGTGCGCTGCCATCACTTGCTGCGAGCCTCCGCTATTGTTCTGCATCGGCACGGCTCCCTGCAGGCGCCCCACTCGGCAGCTCGATGCTCGGCCAGGCTCTCAGGCGCAGCGGCGCGGCCAGCCGGCTGCTGTCGCAGTGCGGACCCAGCAGCAGCAGCGGGTCGGCGCAGCAGCTGGCGCAGCAACTGCAGCAGCAGGCGGGCTTCGCCAAGAAGGGCGGCGAGACGGTGGACAGCCGGCTGCAGAAGGTGCTGAAGATGTTGGAGCCGCGGGAGATCGAGGACATCGAGATTAGCGAGGAGGACTACGCCGAGGGCCTGCGGAGGTGCGCTCGCCGCCGCCGGCGGCAGTGGCTGCAGTGAAAGTGCCTTTGTCGCTGAGCTTGCTTGCTTGCAGGCAGAGCCGAGCGCGGATACAGGCATGCTCCATGCTATCTGCTTGACAAAAAAATGCTGGCTGCTCTGCCCTGCCTGCCACCCTCGCCTCTGATGCTTGCATGCCTGTTGTATCAACGTGCAGAAGCAAGGAGTACAGCCGAATGAAGATGCGGGAGCACCGCGAGTGGCAGGTCAGCGAAACAGGCTGGCTGGCGACACTGTCGGAAAGGTCCATGGCAGCGCCAGTACTGCACAAGCCACACGGCCTGAAGCCGTACAGGGCATCGCAGCCCACCCTGGCACTTGTGCTGTTGCACCGCCCGCCCACATGCTGCACTTCTGCCGCTCACTGCTGCTGCTCACAGTCGCGCCTGCGTCACACCCCTGGTCTGCAGGCGGACCTTACCACCAAGCTGAAGCTGAAGCTGGCGGCGATCGAGGCGCTGCCGCCGCACCTGCGGGCCGCAGCACAGGTGCCAGACGACGAGCCCTTCCCGCTCAACCGCCAGATGTTCACCGACACGCCACCCATCGAGGGCTTTGGGCAGGCGCCCGTGGCAGCGCAGCAGGGCGGCCGCAAGCTGGGCACCAAGCACCGATAGGCTGCTGCAGCTGACGCTGCGCCGGTGGCAACGTGCTGGCACAGCCCCCCTTGACTTCCCCCTTGCAACCTGACATGACTTGTGTGCCTCATGTTCCTGCTGTCTCCCAACTGCTGTTGCAGCTGCTTCACTCTCCCTGCTCTGCTTCTCCCTGCCCTGCTCCTGGTTTCGCCCCGCTGCGTTTGCGCCTCAGCATTTGTTCACAAACGCGTTCGTTGGCAACAATCAAATCAACAGCGGCGGCGGCGCCGCCCACTCCGAGGGTCGTGTCCCGCGGGAGTCAAAACTGGCCCTTCTTGTGCAGCACTTGCGTGAGGGGGCAGCAGAGGCGGCAGCCGAATGTGGGCTGGCCGGGGAAGCAAGAGAGTGCAGAGCTGAACAAGCCGGTGGGATCACCTGGCAGACAAATGCATTTGTGGCAACTGGAAAGGGGGGCTCGGCCGTGGGCCGGCACCAACGGAGGCACAAGGCACTCAAAAGGCCATGCCGGCAGCAGGTGCGCAGCATGGGATTGTGGCCGCGCCGCTGGCTGCCCACTTAGGTGATGACGGTGGGCTTGTCGCGGCCAGTGAACTGCTGCAGCTGGGACACCTCCAGTGCGGTGCCGATGATGGACTTGAGCACGTCCTGCGCGCGGCGGGGGCGGCAGGCGGCCGGGGATGAGGTGGTATGGCGCTGGGCAGGCCAAGGCGGGCAGGCCAGGCGGTACCCAGCCTGGTCCAACCTCCAACCTCCACTCCTGCAGCCAGCCAGCCAGCTCGGCATCAGCGGGCCAGCATGGACGCCCCCCACACTCGCGGCCCACCTGCGCGTCCTTCTCAAACAGCGAGGCGTCGGCGGTGTAGGCCTCAATGTACAGCCGGATGGTGGCGCCCGCGGAGCCGGTGCCGCTGCAGGGGTGGGGAATGGGTGAGGTGTGAATCACAACGCAGGCAACAGCGGGAAGGCGGCCCCTGCCACGCGTGAGCGCGCCTGCCTCTGCAACTCAAGTCCAAGGCAGTGCAGGCAGGAGCACCAAGCCCCACTAACAGCCCCCACACAGCTGCCCCGCACCTCAGCCGGAAGATGATGCGGGAGCCGTCCTGGAACACAAAGCGGATGCCCTGGTTCTTGGCCACGCTGCGGGCGGTTGGGGCACAGCGGGGTTGCAGGGATGGAGCGGGAGGGGTGCCAGCAGGTGCAGCAAGCGCACAAGCAGCATGCATGGGCGCGAGCAGAGCTGCAGGCACACGCAGTTCCCAGCAGCACAGCTGCTGTGCAGTGGCGCAGCAAGCGCACCTGCCGTCGATGGGGTCGGTGTACGTGAAGTTGTCGGCCGTCTCCAGCACATAGTCGCCAAACTTGTCGCCTGCGGGTGTGTGGTGCGGTGGTGGTGCAGCATGGGTTGGGACGTGCAGCCCGGCACGGCAGCGCCTCAGCAGGATGCAGAGCAAGGTGGCCAGCGCAACCCGCGGCTCGTTGCCAGGGACCTGCTGCCCCTGCCGCACCCACCCTTCTTGGCGCCCGCGATGACGGTCTCCAGGTGCTTGATCATGGCGTCCGCCTTGTCGCTCTCCACGCCCTCGTAGTCGTACCGCGAGTAGAAGTTGCGGCCAAACTGCTTCCAGTGGTCCATCACAATATCCTTCACGCTCACCAGCTGGCCGCCTGCGGCAGGGGAGCCCACGGTGAGTCGGAGGTTGGTTTGCAGGCTGGCTGGAAGAGGGAGCCAAACGGGCAGACGGCCAGGCGACGGATTGGGTCGCCAGCATTGCCCATCTGCCCAACCAGACGTCCCGCTGACCCGCTGACCCACCTCGCACCTCCAACCACCACCCTCCCGCACACCCCACTCCGCCATCTCACCCTCGGGCACATCCTTGTTCTTGTAGGCCAGGATGGCCAGCCAGGCCAGCACCGCCCACAGGCCGTCCTTCTCGCGCACGTGGTCCGCGCCTGCGGGGTGAGGCGGAGCAGGGGGTGCAGTGAGGCAGAGCACAGGATAGCAGCCGTGAGTGGCTCACGTGTAAAGACGTGCACGGAGCTTGTCTGAAGGCACATACAGAGGCAGGAGCTGCTGCCTCACAAAAAAGAGCCAGCTGGCCCCTCACCCGTGCCGAACGACTCCTCGCCGCAGATGGAGCAGCGGTCGGCGTCCATGAGGTTGCCGAAGAACTTCCAGCCGGTGGGCGTCTGCGGCGGGCGGGGGCAGGGTTGGGTTGCGCAGGGCGCAGGCAGGTGAGGGAGCTTGTAAACTAGGAGCTCGTTTGTCTTGTGCGGTATAACACAGTTTGCATGCACAGGAGTGCATGCCGCAGACAGAGCACGCGCATCCCCAACACCTGAGGCAGCTCAGACTCCTCTCCCACTCACCTCGTAGAAGGGCAGGCCCATCTTCTGCGCCACGCGGTCCAGGGCGCCGCTGGTGGGCATGGAGCGCGCCACACCCTGTGGGACGAGCGGAGAAGCGGGTGCAGGCCAGGTAGATGTGAGGCTGAGCGGTGGGCATATGCGGCTATCACCTGGCCTGCATGCTACACTGCTTGGATCCAGCAAGCCGGCAAGGCAGCGCATGAAACCACGGCGCGCACCTTGAGGCCTCCCTTGAAGTAGGGGATGGCTGCCTGCGCGTTTGCGGCGATGATGGCCACCGAGTCGGAGGGGGTCACAAAGAAGTGGCTGCCCAGCACCATGTTGCGGTCGCCGTCGCCGTCTGCAGGGGCGAGGGGCAGGTGGGCAGCGGCGGAGATTCAGGGGCCTTCCCACAGCGGGTCGGGGTGCTTGAAAGTCCAGCCATATGCATATGCATGAACGACGAGCCGGCACCATAGCGCCAGCCGGGCAGGCAGTCAGGCACGCCCGGCAGCCCCACCTAACCCGCAAGCCTCACCCGAGGCGGCGCCAAACACGGGCGCCTTGTCGCTCCACATCAGCTCCACCAGGTCGTGCGCGTAGGTGAGGTTGGGGTCGGGGTGGCCGCCGCCGAAGTCCTCCAGCGGCACGCCGTTGCGGATCGAGTCCTGCGGTGGGCGTGGGGAGGGGCCAGGGGTCGGAAGTGTTGAGGGCAGGGGAGGGGCAGNACTCGGTGCATGTTGCCGCTGGCTGGAGGCAGCTTGCACGCATGCCTGGTGCACGCACGGTGCACCCAAGTTGGCAGGCCACGCACAGCCAGAGCCAGCTGCCTGCCTCACCGCCTTGCCGCCCAGCTCGTCCACAAACAGGGGGCCGGCGTAGGCGCCCGTCACCGCGTGCAGCGCGTCAAACACGAAGGAGAAGTCGGCGCGCGACATGAACTTGCGCAGGGCGGGGAAGTCAAACACCTCCTGCGGGAGGGGAGGCGTAGGGGCGTGCGCACGTTGGGCACCCTTGTGCGGCAAGGCCTTTGGCCCAAGGGTCGGGGCGAAGGCACCAGCCCAGGACACATCATGCCAGCTGAGCCCCTGGGCAGAGCAAAGCTCATGACTTCAGTGCTCCTCTCGCTCCCCATCCTCTCGCCTTGAGGGTGGCAAAGTACTCGGCGGTGTAGTCCACCACCTCAACCTCAAAGCTGCCAAACTTGGTGATGCCGATCTTGGAGAGGTCCACGTCCGGGATGTCCGCCACCTTTTGAATCATGGGTGGTTTGGGCACAGATAAAACAAAGCGTGGGGGGAGCGTCGGATGCGAGGACAAGAGAGCGGCAGTGACTCCAGGCCATGCACGGAGCCCCGCCCAGCAACATTTCCAGACTCCCCTCGCAGCAACACGCCCCCAGGCCCCCACCTTGAGCTCCGAGATGGACTGCGTGAAGCCAAAGATCTTGTCCGTGATCTTCTCGGGCGCGGGCTCGCCGCTCGAGTAGTTGAACTTGATGCCCCAGTCCTCCTCTGCAGGGGCGAAGGGGGGGCAGCAGCGGGAGAGCATGAGGGTGTGCAACGGCGTGAAATTACTGTCGCACACCCAGCTAGGGTTCAGCGGCTGGCCAGCATTGCAGCCGCATCGGTGGCACCGGGTGCCCCGCCAGCCAACACAAACGTGCACTGGCAGCGGCAGCCGCAGCACCCCGCAGCACACAGCGCTTCGTGCCAGCACCCGCCCTCACCCGGGCCGCCGGGGTTGTGGGAGGCGGACATGATGAGGCCGCCGTAGAGACTGCGCCGCCGGATCAGGGCCGACATGGCGGGAGTGGCCATGATTGCGTCCTTGCCCACAACCACCTGCGGCGGGGCGGGGGCGGGGCGGGGGTTCAGGTAGTGAGCTGGCGAACAAATGCAAGCAGCTGGCGGACAAATGCAAGCAGCTGGCGGCTGCCATGCCGCAGTTGCCACTGCGGCCGGCGGGCCGCTCAGCTATGGCAGGCTGCAACTGCCATGGCCCGTCTCCCACCTTCTTGACGCCGTTGCCGGCAGCCAGCTTCAGGATGATCTGGACCTGCAGCAGTGAAGCAGCGCAAAACGGGCTCAAGGGCTGGGTGCCAGGGCTGCAAGCGGGGCAGCAGCGCAAGCTCACCGCGACCAGCTCGGCACTCTGAATACATTTGGTGGCGAGCAACTTTCACATCAGGCCGAGAACCACCGGTCCGATGCCACCAGCACGCTGACTGTGTGTGCCGTGAAGCAGCGCCCACGCAGCAGCCAACACAGCACAGGCTTGCTGCTGCCCCACGCACCGCCTCCTTGTTGAAGTAGCGGCCATCGCCGCCCAGGCCGATGGTCTTGCCCTGCGCCTCGTCGCCCAGCGCGTTGAACAGCGACTGGATCCTGCGACACCCAGCCGGCCAGCAGCAGTGCATGGTCGCAGGAGGTGCAGTAGCAGCGCACGCAGGGGGAGAGCAGGGTGGGGCCCTGCAAGCGATGTGCGCTCAGATCCCACAACCACCTCCTGTACGGTGCGCCTGCTGCCGCCGCCACCTCATGCGCACCAGTTGGCCAGGTAGTTCTCGCTGGTGAACACCTTGGTCTTCTTGCGCAGCCCGCTGGTGCCCGTCTTCTGGCCCTCAATGGGCTTGGTGGGCACCGACTGGACGGTGAAACCCTGGGCAGGGGTAAAGAGAGGGAGGGTGCAAAAGGGCGTGTGGACCCAGTGCACGCGCGGCAGCATGGCTAGAGCTGGGTTTGCTCCAGCATGCTGAGGCAAGGCCGGGTAGTTGCGCACGATGTGTCCACGACGACAGCTGAAGTGCGCCCGCTCAGCCACCCGCGGCGTGCATCGCTCCCGATCGCAATTCTGCAGTGCAGCTGCTCCCCACCAACCACTTCCGGCTGCACAATGCGGCCAGATGGTGCTGTGCAGTGCACCACAGCCGCGCGACGCCGGCGCCCTGGCGGGCGCCGTTCAAGCGCCGCCGCCGACCGCCCCTCGCTCTGCTCACCTCCATCTGGGCGGTGGCCTCGACCTTCAGGGCGCTGGTGCGGGAGCTGGCGCCGATCTCGCGGCGGACGGGGCTGCGCAGGCCGGCAGCGGCCTTGCCAAACTGGTGCGCCGCGGGTGCAGGGGCCCTGGGGCGGGCGGGGAGACGGGTGGGTTGTTCAGCAATCGCGATCGCCGAATCCGAGGCGTTTGGGGGCCGCTGGGAGGCCAAGGAGGTCGCCTGCTGCGCCACCTGCTGACTGGCAGCTGTGGCGATAACCCCGGCTGGGGCGGTGCATTGACGCCGATCGCGGCCCACCCAGACCTCCTGGCATGTCGGGCAGGCTGCCCGGGGCCCGGGTGGGTTGGTGCAGGGCGTCGACCCTCCCCAAGCCGAGCGACAACCGCCCTGCCACGCCGATCCCGGCGCACCCAAACATTCACCTGCGAGGCGAGGCAGACGGGGAGGGCGCCGGCTTGCAGGCTGCGCTGGGCACGGCCGCCGAGCTTAGGGAGCTCATAGCCGAGGAGACGCCAGCGGCTGCTACTGGCTGGAGAGGTCGGGTGTAGCACCTGAGGGTGATCCAGGGGCGATGGACGCGGAATGTGGCGCCTGGGCCGTACTTGCACTAGCGGCGGCGGCGGCGGCAGCGACCTGGCGCCAGGGCGGCAGCATTGCCAGGAGGCGGGTGCAGTGCCGCTGCCACACAACTTGCACAGTGTTCCGATCGATCAGTGGAACATCGCACCACCAAGGGGCTCGCTGGTTGCAGCCCCCTGGCCTGGAGTGTGTCCCCCGGCCGATGAACGAAGGCGGCAGCAAAGGCGAGGCTTGCACGAGGCATGGCAGGACTTGCAGCAGCGAATTGGCTGAGCAGAGCTGCCGATGGCGGCCTGCTGGGGCCACTTGTTTTGCGTTCGGCTCGCGACACGCCTGGGTGGCTCTCCAACCACCAGGACTCACATCCGCTGCAGGCAGCGTGCGATTTGCCGACGAGCGGGCCCCGTCGCCCCGTCCCACGCCCGCCGCCGCGCTGCCGCCTCGGCTCGAGGTCAAGTTTGGGTTTGTGCTGCAGGGCGGCATCTTCATCACAGACCTGCTATACCTGGGCGCAGCTGAGGACGCAGCCGCAGCAGCAGCAGGTCCAGCAGCGCCGCTGCCGCTGCCGCAGCCTGAGGTGCGGGGCCTGACCGCCGGCAACCTTTCGGTCAGCGTGGAGGGCGGCGCCGCAGGCCAGCCGCCCCGAGTGGCGCTGCGGCTGTGGGCCGACAGGGAGGGGCCGTTCGACACCACCTTCACCCTGGTGCTGCCGCCAGACGGCCAGGAGGTGCGCAGCATGGGAGCGAGCTTGTGGGGGCAGCCCAGGTCGTGCATGGCTGAACAGCGCCGGCTCGTTTGCTGCACCCAGGTTTGTTTTGCTTCACCCGGTGCTGCCGCTGCGTGCACTCCGCGGTCCTGCAGCACCTGCGCCGCATGTACAATACCTGCTGCCCTACCCCCACCTGGCAGGTGGAGGTGCACGTGACCGCCACCGTGTTCCCTGCCAAGAAGGGCCACCCGACTCTCAAGCCGCACGTGCGCTGCGTCGGCTTTGCAACCGACACCGACACCGAGGCTGCCTCAGACTGGCAGGGATTTGAGTGACCGCAGCTCGTCAAAACCACAGCTTGCAAGGGGTGCCAGGAGGAGCGGCAGGCCCTGCCGGCAGCCCAGCCTCTGCGGCCTTCAGGCAGCCCAGTGCAGCTTGGGCAGCTGCTGGTGCATGAGGGCGGTGGCGGCCCGTGCCAGCAGCAGCATGCACGCACTTGTGGGTGCGGCACTAGCAGCGAGCAGTGGATATGGTGCAGCTGGTCTGGACGTCCTGCAGCGCGGCAGCAGCAGTGCAGGTGCCAGTGGCAGCAGCAAGGCCTGCTGCTCCGCTCTGCCGCAGCGCCGCCAGTCAACAGCTGCCGCGTCCAGCAGCCAGTGGGCACGGTTTGCATGGAGCAGCCGCAGCGGCGGTCAGAGCGCTGGCCCTCTTGGCCTGCTGCACAGCGATGCAGCCAGGCAGCGACGCCTGCTGGCAGCCTCGGCAGCGGCAGAGCCAGCGCTGGCTGAAAGCAGCTGGGAGGACTGTGAAGGAGGCCCATTGGAGCCGCCTGCACCTCTAGCACCCGCCCTTCAGCGCAGGCGCAGCAGCAAGCAGCAGCAGCAGCCAAAGGCCCCTCTGGCCCAGCCACACCCTCATGTCCAGCCAAGCAGTGCAGGGTCTGGCATCCAGGAAGCAGTTGGGGCAGCAGGGCAGGGACGCACACAACAGCCTGCTGTGCTGCTGCTCTTCGGAGCGGCAGCGCTGCCTGCGTCGCCCGGCCCAGCAGCAGGGCAGGAGATAGCGCCGGCTGCAGCTGGCGGCCTGGAAGCGCAGCCACATGCCCAGCCATTCCAGCTGCCGGTCCCCAACCTGGGGTACACCTGCCTCAACATCGAGCTCCAGCAGCGGCATGGCATCCGCACCAACAGGTGCGCTGCTGCCCGCTGCACGATGGACATGGGACGCACGCTGCCGCGCATTGCGCCGCTGGCCGTGTGTGCGCGCACGCACTGGGTCGGGAAGCCTTGCAACCAGCCAGCCAGCCACCATGCAACGTACTGGCGGGACACAGTGGCTCATTCCCCCCTCCCTGCCCCCCTCCCCCCAGGTCGTGCCGGCTTAAGACGTTTGAGGCGCAAGGCCTGCCCACCGTGAGCCGGCTGGCGCTGGCCAATTGCCGCGACCTGCTGCCGCTGATTCAATGGAACCGGGACAACGGCATCCACTTCTTCCGCATACCCTCGGCCCTGTTCCCCTGGAGCCACGAGTATGAGCTGGAGCAGCTGCCAGGTGGGCGCCGTGGCGCAGCGTGCACCCACATGGGATGCCAAGTTGCCCCGGCCTGCAACAGCAGCTAGCACGGATGGATGGTCAGCGGCGCAAGAATCCCTCCACGTCGCCTGACTAGCTGCTGCACTTGCTGCCCCTGCCCCCTCAGACTATGAGGAGATTGCAGCAGCGCTGGTGGCAGCGGGCGCCGCGGCCCGCGCAGCGCACCAGCGGCTGACGGCGCACCCCAGCCACTTTGTGCAGCTGGCGGCCACGGAGCCGGCGCTACTGGAACGCAGCATCGCGCACCTGGAGCTCAACTCCAAGGTGCGGCAACTGGGCTAGGGTAAAGGCAACCTGCCGGCTTGGCGGTTATGGGCAGGCAGGCAACTGCTGCTGTCAAGTCGCTGTGCCGCATCTGTTGCGCTGCAGCTTCACCCACACCCCCCGCACAAACTGCCTGCCGCATCTTCCACACATGGCCCAGGTGTTTGATCTGATGGGCTATCCCCCAAGCCACGAAAACAAGATCAACATCCACATTGGCACGCGGCAGGGCAGCAAGGCGCAGAGCCTGGCGCGCTTTGCGGCGGGGGTGGAGCGCCTCAGTGACGCCTGCCGCGCCCGGCTGACGGGTGAGGCCTGGCAAGGGGGCGTAGCGGAGTGGACGGGAGAGCTGGGGCGGTGTGCACGTGGTACCCCCTGCTGTGTGCCTCATCCCCCAGTGACACCTGGCGCGTCGTTCTGCACGTCTCGCTGGCACTCGCGCGGCGCACACTGCTTCGCTGCTCACCCCCCAGGTCTGCCGCCGCGTGCCTTGCAGTGGAGAACGACGACCGGCCCGGCATGTACAGCATCTCCGACCTGCTGCCGCTGCATCACATGGCCGGCACGCCGCTCGTGTTTGACTACCTGCACCACGCGCTGGCGCCCGGCAAGCTGAGCGAGCAGGAGGCGCTGCTGGCGGCACTGGACACCTGGCCGCACGGCGTGCGCCCTGTGGTGCACTACAGGTGCGGGGCTGGGTGTGGGGATGCGGCTGTGGGATGGTAACGACGGGGCAGGGTGCCTGCATCAACGTGCCGTCGGCTGCGTACCGTACCCCACGCGCTCTGCGGTGCTGTGCCACGCAGTGCTGCGTTCACATGGCGCAGGGCACTCCCTGCAAGGCCAGGCTCTGTGACTCACCCTCCCGGCAGTATCGCTCCTCTCCCCGCAGCGAGCCATCTGAAAACCCGGCGCTGCAGCGGCGCGCCCACTCGCACATGCTGACGCAGCCCTTTGATCTGTACGGCCGGGAGGCGGATGTGGATGTGATGCTGGAGGCCAAGGGCATGGAGAAGGCGCTGCTGTTCTACAGGTAAGCACATTGGGTGCTGCAGCTGTGCATGCATGCTGGTGCGGCAGGGTTGTGGTGAGGCTGGCCGATGCAGGCATGGAGCATGGTGTTACAGTGTCGAGAGAGCTGCAGGCAGAACTCGCGCTGGCTGCGTTGCACTTCCCTTGTCACTTGCCTCATCACTTGCATTGGGTCAAAGGCAAGGCGTGACGGGCTGCTTCTCAGCGCTGCACTGGAGCCTCCTTTGCTTGCCCCCGCAGGGATGAGCTGCAGCTGGGGCGCAAGCGCGAGAGCACCGTCGTGTCTTACGGCGCGCACCGGCGTGCCGCCGCCACAGCAGCAAGTGCTAGCAGCAGCAACACAAATAGTAGCACAAGCAGCTAATGCTGACATGTCATGACAACGCTCGGCCACTTAGCGCAACCTGTTTGTTAACCTTTCATCTCAGTTTTCCCTCTGCCTCTGATCTGTGTTTGCAGTTACTGTTTTAAAGATGCTAACTCTGAGTGTAATGCATACCCAAGTTCCCCGGCTCCATTCACTCCTCGTCCTCCAGCTGCCGCTGGCTGGCTGTCCGCCGCCGCGTAAAGCGCGCCCGGTGCTTCTCCAGCCGCGCCTGCACCTTAGCCGCCAGGTCTGGCGTGCCCTTGCCGCTGCGGGTTGCTGCTGCGGCTGCCACAGCCGGCTTGGGCGGCTGCACCTGCGGCGCCACCGCCGCCGCGCCGTTCTCCTGCTCATCGTCAAACAGCGAGTCAAACAGCGCCTCAGCTGCGGGCCGCTGCTGCTTGCTGGGCCGGGCCTGCCGCGGCTCCGCCTGCTGACTGCTCTCCAGCGGGCGCTTGCGGCTGAAGCTGCTCTGGGGCTTGGCAGCTGCTGCTGGCTGCGGGGCGGGCTTGGCCTTGGTCACAGCCGCCACCTGCGAGGTGGGCTTGGGCTCGGCTGCCGGCTGCGAGGTGCGCTTGGGCTGCTGACGCTTGGCGGCGCTGCTGGGCTTGCTGGTGCCCTTGCCTGCAAGCAAGGCGGCGCGTGTAGGATTCTTCACACTCCAGAGCACACTTCACGTGGGAACATGCGGCGTTGTGGCAGGCTCATCCCCTCTCCACAATGCGCACCTGCAGGTGCTGGTATCTGAGCAGCCGTCGCCGCCGGCTGCTGCTGGCGCTTGCGGTGTGCCGCCGCACGAGTAGCTGCTGCTGGGGCTGCTGCTGGCCCAGGAGAGGTGGTGGGCGTGGTGGTGGGCATGGTGGTGGGCGCGATGGTGGGCTTGGCAGCAGCAGCAACACCAGCAGACAGGCCACGAGGCGGCAGAGACACGGCGGCAGCAGACGGCACAGCAGCGGGCAGGGGAGCGGCGGAGGAGGGCCGCCGCTGGCTGAAGGTCTGCAGGATGCCAGAAGGTGGCTGGGATGGTGGTGCCGCGCTGCTCGGCTGGGCGGGGGCAGCCAGATGGGGCGAGGTCTGGGTGGCCATGTCTGCAAGTCGGTTGGAACGAGCAAGCATTCAGCGGGCCATGCACATCCACATGAACAATGGGGCAGTCCATCAGGCATCAGGCTCGATGCAGTGCAAACCGCGTGAACCCCTGGGCCGCCCTGCCCACAGTTGCCACCCCTCACCTCCAGTCACAGCTGCAGGCGGCTTGGACAGCAGCTGCTGCAGCCGCGCTGCAATGCTGTCGGATGCGCCGCCGATGGTGTGCACTGCCTGCGGCAGGTTTGCAGGCAGGTGCTGGGTTTGAAGTCGGCGGCATGCACCGCAGCACAACACATTGCGGCAGCAGGCAGCGGACCCAAGCACCCACCTGGAGCAGCTGCGCGCAGGTGGCGCCGATGCCGCTAAGAGCCGTGCCGTGCGCCGCCAGGTCACCTTTCATGTTGTCCAGGGCGGCCTCCAGGGCAGACTGCTTGCCGCTCATCTCGTCCAGCTTGTTGCTGCGCAGGAGAAGGGCGGCTGCGTCAGAACTGAGTCCCCTGCAGCATGCACCGCCGCGGCTGCAGGGCCCTCAGGCAGGCGCTGTGGCGACTGCCTGAGCCCGGCCAGCACCCACGTGAGGCCGTCCAGTGCGGGCTGGTCGTCCAGCTGGCTGCCCTTGTTCTTGAACTGGTCCGCCAGCTGGCGCGCCATGGCAGCCATGGTCTGGGGGATCGGGGGAGGAGGGGCAGGCAGGAAGCAGTGAGGCAGGCAGGGACCAGCACCCACAGTCGGTGTGTGATTGCAATGCATCACGCAGCAACACGCCTGCCAGCAGAACTGCGAGCCCGCAAACTCCTGGCCAGTCAGCGTGCTCGCCTGAGTGGGTGCGGCCCCGCGGGGCGGGCGGCTGACCTCGGGCTGGCTGGGCGCGGCGGCGCCGTTGTAGCGGTCGTCGGCAGCGGGCGCGCTGCCCACCTCCAGCGTGACCACGTTGTCGCCCACCCCCTGCTCCTCCTCCTCCTCGTCATCAGCCATCTGGGTGCCCATCACGATGTTGTCCAGCTGGGAGCGCTGCAGGCAGGGAGGCGCGGCGTGCGGGAGGGCGGGCGCCATGGTGGGGAGCGCGGCTCGAGAGAAGACCAGCGGGCATGGCCCAAGTGCTGGCAAGGTTGCGGCAACGTGTGTTGAACGCTGTGCAACAGGGGCTGTCCCATTCAAGCTGATCTGCAGCACTCGCCTGGGACCAGTGGAAGCCCTGCGGCTGGGACGCCGGCAGCTGGCTGGCGCGGGCGTGGCGCAGGCTGGCTGCGGGCTGGTGCGCCGCCACGGCTCGGGGTGCAGCCTGCACACTAGGATGGAGTGAGACGACGTGAGGGCAGCGGTTTTCACTGCTGGATATGCTATCAGCAGCGTCAATAACACCGGCTGGCACAATGCGCCGGCAGTGCGGCAGCACCCACGTGGCGGCAGCGGCACCCGCTGACCTGAGGCGCGCGTGCAGCGCCAAACAGCGGCAGTGACACCTGGCTGGGCGCAAAGTTGAGCAGTGGGATGCCCGCTGACCGCCCGTGTGGGGCGGGCCGGCCGCTGGGGACTTGCATGGTGGTGGGCTGTGAGGAGGCTGCGGGGGCGAGCGCCGCCGCCAGCGGGTGCTGCCCCCCGCGGCCCAGCCAGGGCATCGCCCCGGGCAGCGTCAGGCCGTGCTGGCCGCCTGGGTGCCTGCAGAGACGCAGGGGGTGCGGCAGGGGCGTGAGGCGAGCGCAGTTGAACGGCTGGGCGCGAGTGGTTCTGGCGGGCTGGCGGCTCACCGTGTGGCCATGGCTCCTGCTGCTGCTCTCCAGACTCAGTGTGGCAGATGGAACAGAAGGCCAAGGCAGCAGGTGGGTGAGCACGACCCCCCATGCACGGCGGAGCACTCAAATCCCTCTGGCCACAGGGGCTGCCCCCATCTGCTGCAGACCTGCCTGCCTGATCTCTGGTCGCTCAGCAGCCTCCCAGCTGGGCCCAGCCCCCTCCCGCTCGAATTACTGTCCACACCGGGCGCCAGCCGTGATGGACTCCATCCTGCCCGGCTCTCAGGAGGGCGAGGAGCAGCTGCAGCAGCAGGCACGAGCCGCCCCAGCAGGCACCCCAAACCCGCCGCCGCCACCCACCGACGACGTTGCGATCGCTGGGCGGCGCCGCGCCATCAGCGGCCCTGTTGTCCTACCTGCCGTCTGGCGGCTACTCCTTCAATCCACGCAGGAAGGAGGCGAGGACCTGCCTTTCCTGGCCGTGGTGCAGACAACCTTCCAGACGGAGGTCGAGATGGTGTACAAGGCGCGCATGATTCCAGCCGGCAGGAGGGGCTGGCTGGAGGGGCCGCTGACGGCTGCCGGAGGACTGGGACTGCCTTGCCCTGCCAGTGCTGCACGGCATTACGCTACTGTCCTGGGAGCACACCCGCACGTCACGCTCTGCAGCGGCGGGTGGCGGGTGGCGGGTGCAGCCTTCGCCGGTGGCCATGCACCCACCAGTGCCAGCCGTGTCCAAACATGGTGCCTGCAGGTGGACCTGATGCCACGTGCACGGGCGATCGGCGAGGCCATGGTCCAGCTGCAGACGGCTGCTGCCGACGCATCAAGCGAAAGCGGTGCGTGCCGCCTGGGAGCATGGTTTTAACCGCACGTTGCCAGTGCGCGGGTGTGGGTGTGGGTGTGGTGGGATCCTTCAAGGCAGGTGCACCCGCTGGTATCGGAGAGGCACCCCATTGCTCCATTCGATGGGCCCTTGTGATAGAGCCAAACTGGCGGCGTGCCAGGGGCCATGCAGCAACCAACGTCTTGACACCCCGCTGTCGCTCTCCTGCCACCCCGCGGCCCGTCACGCAGAGGCGGAGCTGAGTGCCGCGCATGCGGAGCTGCAGCGGCTGCAGCGCCTGGTGGAGAGCTTCCAGCAGGCGTTTACTGCGGCCATGTTTGGCGGCTTTGCCCCGCAGTGAGAGGCATCAAGCAGCGGTGCGGCCCGTCTGGGTGCCAACCAGCCGCTGGCAGCTGATACTGCAATGCATGCATTGCTACGGGACTTGTAAGTGTGACCCACTCTCCATGCCAGCTGCACCAATTGCCGAGGGACTGACTCTGCACGGCAGGCAAGCTCAGGGTGGACGGCAGGATGCACTGCTACAGGTGGACCTGTGTATGCGGCGCAGCCAAACCGCCGCTGCCAACCGGGCGGCATGCCACGGCATTCCAGACTGGCGTATCTGCGGGGCGCTGATCACCCTCCAACCGTCCCCTACATCGACGCTCATCGCACAGGGAGGCTCCAGCGCTTCAAAACCCGCCGCCACAGGGCCGACGCAGGAGCTTGGCGCAGGCCTTTGTTTCACGGCGTCTGCATCGCGCCAGTGCAGCGCGCGGCCCTGTACAATGGCCCAGCTCAGCAGCAAGCTGGGCAGCGCTTCGTTGCGCCCGGCTGCCCCGGCGCGAGCAAGGCCGGCCCGGCAGCGGGCCGCCCTGTGCTTTTCAAATGCAGATGGTAAGTGTCAGTCTGGCTCAGGAGGTCGCCGCTCGTCGGGTGCAGCCCTGCCTGTAGTTGCAGGGGCGCCGCCCCGCTTCTGCCCGCGCGGCCGGTCCGCACTCCTCCCCCTGCCGCCGGCCTTCTGTGCTGCAGGCAGCGTGTCGGTCAACTTCCACTTGCCCTACCGCTGCAAGTATGGGCAGAAGTTGTGCCTGATTGGCAGCAACGACATGCTGGGCAGCTGGCACGTTGACCGAGCCGTGGCGATGAACTGGACCGAGGTGCGCTCCGGCCCCTGGCCTGCGTGTCTGCTGCTTGTTGTTGCTTTAACGAGCTGCATCAAGCAGCTGTGCATGCTGGCCCGGATCGAGGGTGTGGTTTGCAAGCTGGCGGCCCAGCTGCTGCAACCTGTGCGCTCCACAATGTGCAGGGCGACGTTTGGACTGTGGAGCTGCAGGTGCCCGCCAAGTGAGTGCTGTTGGGCGGCACGGTTTCCACTGCTCCCAGGGTCTTCGCCGCATGTAGTGTGACAGCCCACCAGCCCACCAGCCCACCAGCCCAGAATGCAGCCCACCAGCTCGCAGGGCCCGTTGCGTGCTCATTCTTGCTGTGCTGATGCGCCCCCGCCCGCCGCCCTCCTCCCCGCAGCGGCACGCAGCTGGAGTACAAGTACGTGGTGCGCAGTGAGCGCGACAAGACCGCAGTGCGGTGGAAGGAGGGCAACAACTGCTACTTGACGCTGCCGGCGCAGGGCCGCCTGCATGTGCGCGACACGTGGGATGACAGCATGCGAGAGGTGGAGGTGAGCTGCTGCCCTCCTGCTGATGTGAGAGTGCAACACCCCGACGCTGCTTTGTTGCTGCCTGGCCCAGATGATCAGCGCAGCCGGCCTGTGCAACCTGGACTCCCACTTATGGCGGTGTCGCTTGGTGCATCTCCGCCTCGCCTTTGTGCTGGCTGCGCCTGGCTCGCTCCCCACCCACATCCACAATGTCTTCACGCACACTCTCGGTGCAGGTTGAGTCGCCGGAAGCGGCAGCAGCAGCCGCAGCTGCAGCCGCAGCTGCAGCGCATGCGCCGCCCCCGCCGCCGCAGGGCCCGCCGCAGCCNGCAGCCGCAGCCGCCAGTCGCAGCGGAGGCTGCTGCGCCTGCTGCTGCGCGGCGCGGGCGTCCGCGCAAGATTGACGAGCAGGCGCAGGTGGTTGCCACCATCTCCAAGGCTGCAGACAAGGCGATGCAGCAGTTGGACGACGCGGTCAGCCGCTCGCTGGACCTGCTGGGCACGTCCAGCGACCCAGCTGCTCCCGAGCTGCTGGCCGCCGACAGGCTGCTGGCTGCGGCTGCCAAGCGCGCCACCACCATGCACAAGGCGCTGGAGGCGGCCAAGGAGGTCAAGGCGCTGCCGCCCACCAAGCCGCCCCGCGTGCGGCGAAAGAGCAGGGATGGCGGCGACGGGCAGGCGGCGTAGCGTTGCCCGCCCTGCCTGGCCGGGTTGCCCTGAGTTGTCCCCTGTACCAACCCCGACCTAGTCTGTGTTCTGTGTTTCCCCCAGCCTTCTCAACCCTCACGTGTGAATGAACCCTCTTAGTCTGCCCCTGACTCCTAGCTGTTCCTCATTATTTACAACGTTTGCAAGTGCCCCAGGGCCAAATCTGCCGGTGCAAGTCCCACGCTCAGGCGCTCAGTTGGGGTGGAAGGCAGTGCTCGGCGGCCCACTGGGTGGGCAGGGCGTGTCAGGCTGAAGAAAGAGATTCGGATCAGGTGGGAGGAGGGACAAGAAAGGGGCACAGTGTGGAAACAAAATCGACCTGAAGCGGCGAAATATGCGGGGCTATCATACACAGCTACTGTGGGGAGTTTGAGGGCTGCCGCCCGTCTGGGCGCAGGCCGCAGGCGGGTCGGCAGCTGGGCGGGCGGGCAAGCGTGCGTTGGTAGTAGCGGGGCGGCACAGGGATGCGGGCCGGGCGCCTCAACTGGGCTGCATGGCGTCAGCCCGCTTCAGCGATACTTGCGGCGAGCGGTTGCGAGTGCCGGGCCAGTGGCTGCTCTCTCTCTGTGCTGCTCTTGCAGGGTGGGTGCGGGCGGAGCCTCACATGCCCTTCCCTCACATGCCCTTGGTGTACTCCACGCACTCGTCCAGGGTGATCTTCTGGCCATCGCCCGCGAAGTCGTTGTCCTGCGGTGCAGCAGCGTGTGCAGGGGCGGCTGCGCTCAGCAAGCAGGACCCACGGCTGTACACTGCATGCATGCAGATGGTGCAGCGCATGGCTGATGCTCCGGCTGATCACTCCTGGCTGGAGGGCAGAGCAGCGCTGCTCGGCAATCAGCAAGCGCTGTGTGTTGCAGCCAGCCCCTGCGAGCTGCCCTGCTCCGCACCTCGGTGAGGAACAGCATGCAGTGGCACTCCTGCAGCGCAGCAAGGAGTGGCACAACAGCGAATCAGCCCAGCAGGCTTGGTGCTGGGCAGACAGGCATGCCACAGCAACGATGCCGCCGGCAATCGCACCATGCAGCTGAGGCACCATGAAGCGCATGGCTGCTGCCCGTAAACAGGCTGGCAGCTTCACACTCGAACAAGGCGGGCAGGCATCCAACGAGCACCTGTTGGCCGCTGCACTGCGGTTCTTCATCACATCACATCAACCGGCACATTGCCCAGCAGCGGCCCAGCCCACCTTGCGCTCGCGCATGGGCACGCAGGGGCAGTTCCAGTAGCCCTGCTCCGCCTCGGCCGCCTTGTCGTCGTAGTGGCGGCAGGGGCACAGCGGCGCGCCCAGCTCGTCCTTGTGCTCCGCCAGGCCCTTGATCACCACGGCCGTCACCGACAGGTCCATGCAGAAGTAGGTGCCGGTCCTGCGAGGCGCGGCAGGAGGCGGCGAGCGAGGGGCAGCGCGTCGGCGACTCGCTGCCGCGAGTTGCTCACCAGCAGGCAATGCAGCGGGTCACAGCTACAGCAAGCACAGGCAGAGCAGCAGGTCCTGGTGCAGAGGGGCAGCAGTGCAGCAGCCACGCACAAGCTGCAACAACGACCGCGCCGACGGCAGGGGCGCCACTCCACCCCGACGCCGCACCGCTGGGCATACTGCTCCGAGAACTTGCGCATGACCTCCAGGCTGCGCAGCTCCGCGGGCACCTCGGTGGCTGCGGGGGAGAGAGGGCGCGGAGCGGCTATCAGCGGGCTGGAGGCCGGCCGAGGGCCGGTCGCGACAAACCACCCACCACCCCGGCGCCCGGCGCGCCTCACCGATGTTGGCACACACGCGCAGCTGCCGGCGCGACGCCCTGCTGCCGCCAAAGGCGCCGGGCCGCCGCAGAGCGCCAGTGCTGCAGCTTGCCAGTGCCGCCATCTTACTGCTGGTGGCCGATGTGTAACGGGGGAGGAGAATGCGGCCAGATCGGGCCCGCTGCACCAGAAGCCCCGCCGCGCCCGCTGCGCCAAATCCAACTTGGCCGCCGGTGCCCTCGAACGCTGGGTGCGTGGCCTGGCTGCAAGCTTCATTCTTGCTGCTGCCACCATGCCAGCCACGCACGCGCACTTGATTGCTCCAACTCCAAGGGTTTGCTGCTCCCGCCGCTCAGACGGGCCCCGATGGGCGAGCATTGCTTGCATTGATTGCGTCGCTGGCACACACCAGCCCCACCTGGTGGGGCTAGGACTGCAAGGAACGTCATGGAACACCGAGCAGGAGCGTGGAGCACCGAATGGGGCGGCCCAGTTTGAGGTCAGCCTGCTACACGCTTGGGCAGGCTGTGATGCTGGCGGCATGGGAACGGCACAGCCGAGCAAGTGCCCACGCCACCAGGTGCACCCGACGTCGGCGGCAGGTCTGCACTCCTGTGCCCCCTGCAGAGCCCGACGCAGGCGCAGTGGTCATGGTGGAAGCGCCCCCTCAGCCGACCTGGGCCACACACTGTGGCGGGAAAGATGCGCCTCAGCGGTCAGGTCGGCGGAGCGGCCACATGCAGAAACGCGGGCTACGCCTGCATGTTGCTGAGCTGCGTCCCCGGGAACTCGACGAGCACAGTGTGCCTGAGCTTTGGAGACCGCATTCGTTGCAAAACCGTTTGTGGAGACGTGTCGGGCCAAGAAGAACCGGCGTGCGGTCGGCAGCGGTGTCAGGAGGCAGCGGCACCGGTCGGTGGAGCGAACGCACCCGCCTGCCCTGTCCAGCGTGCCCTGAACCTGTGGCACCTCAAACTCAACGCACTGGTAGGGTGGCCCGCCCGTTGGCAGGTGCCACAGGCGCTACAGATGGGCTGGGCTGCCAGCATGAGGGTGGCCAGCATGGCGGGCAGCTTCCCCACACCACCCGCC